>OY720442.1:36101556-36648131 GCA_963082915.1 Dolichopus griseipennis | reverse complement strand
AAAGAATACTTATATTGAGATTTAGTTTCCAATGAACTTTAAAAAAAATATGAAATTGTTTAAAATTTTTCAAATAAATTTAAGGTCAAATTTTTTAATATAGGTAGGTATAACTAAAAAGGTACCTATCCTGCCTACTTATGAGACCAAGTAATTAGGTTATGAACTTTAACTATATTTTTTAATTTTACTGAATAGGTACATAGGTATCTAAGTTGTATAAATACTAAAAAATTTGTTAGTAAACGGTCTCGTAATTGTAAGTAAGTGAGATGTAAATATTACCCAATTATCGAAATTAAAGTCTAAATTAAATAGTCTAATTAATTCAAATTTACCTATATAGGGCCTTTATTAATATCTAAAGTAGCCAATTTTAATATGAAAACAATATTAAATAAAATATTCAGTTGGTATAGGTATGAAATGATAGATATGTAAATGATTTCGTTATTGAGATTTGATTGCAATTATGTACATGTATATAATCAATTGTCTAGTATAATTATATGTGAAGCACTGTATGATTACTGTACTTATAGGAAGTTCGGCAATTTGAGAACTAGGTACTTATATTTTCCATTTGTAGGAAGTTCTGCATTTTGATTACAATTCTCCGTTTTAATATTCATGTCTCTACTCTACATACCTATGCTAGGTATTAAATTTCAGATTTAAATTTCTTTAGTTTTAAAAGTATGACCGAAACTTTTTCAGTGATCCCATAATTTTTTAATATTGAATATAATTTTGTGAGCCATTATAAACATAAAATTATTTTATTTTATATACTTATTTATTTATTTATTTTTTTTTAAATTTGATTTTCTTATTTTTTTTTTTTTCTGTTCTTATTTTTATTTTTTCTAGTTCAACAAAAATATTACGGAAAAAAAACAAAAAATATACAAAATAAATACATAGTTCAAGAAATTCGTTCCATTTTTGTGTGATTATTTTTTTATATTTTTTTTTTGTATTATTCAGTTTATTTAAAAACTTGTAAAATGAAACATCTAGTCGTGGTACCAACACCGCGCCAACATCAAAAAAATACAAATAGAATAAAACCAAATACCTTAACAATAACAGCACCATCAACAACAACAACAACAACAGCAACGGTAGCAGGAACAATTATAGCTACAACAGCAACAACAACACAAACAGCAACAAATAATCCTATCAAAATTATAGAAACAAATACACATTTACAAAAATTAACAGCATTACAACATTTAACAAGTGGTACTAAAACTGATACTACTACTACAATAACCAATGACGATCAATCTGGGCCCGTTGTTAATACAGAAGATTCCAAAGGAAAAAAATCTACTATTGATAGTTCTCGTACAAATATAAATAAAACTACAAATACTAATTCAAATACACACAACTGTAGTGGTAAGTAGAAAAACCTTTTTTTTTAAATATTTTGGATATCCATATGCATTAATATTATAAAATAAATAAGATACATATGTACAAATAAATACTAAGTATTCAAAAAAAAAAAACAAAAATGTATAGAAACATAAAAACGAAAAAAAAAAATAACAAAAGAAAAGAAATTTTATATTTTTTTTCAGACGATCGTCATATACCACAACAACAACAAGAAATAACAAATAACGAATATGAAACCGAAGATATAAAAACTTCTGTTGCATCAGTTCCTCAGAGATTTTCATCGGCGATAGTCAATAATGTTAATTTAAAAAATAATATTAATAATCAAAATTCAAATAATATCGGTACAATAACAACAACAACAACAACGTCAACGAAACCAAATTCATTATTTCAAAAAAATATTGAAAATTCATCACAAAAATTAACAACAACCTCTTTAACAACAAATAATAATAATAATAATTTTACAAATTCATCACAAATTATTATTAAAAATCAAAATTCAGTTATTAATCAAGCAACATCAATTAATGCTATTGATATTAATCAAATAAATAATAATAGTAATGATATTGATAAAAATTTAAATAGTGATACAGTTATTAATAATGGTAGTAATAGTAATAATAATAATAATAGTTTATTATCAGATACAAATTTAAATCAACAACAATCATCTGATATACAACAATCCACAATAACAATAACACCAACAACTAATCTAATACAAGAATCAAATGAAACAGTTATTAATATAAAAACAGATGATGATATTAATCAAAGTGATACCAATAATAATAATAATAATAGTGGTAATATAAGTGATAATAATTATCAAACAAATAATAATAATAATAATAATAATAGTAATAATAATTTTAATAATAGTAATAGTGAAAAAAATAATTCAAATATTATTAATAATAATAAAAATATAACTAGTTATCGTAATAATTCTGTTATAATATCAAATCGTAGTCAATTAAATCATAATAATAACAATAATAATAGTAATAATACTATAACATCAGCAAATCAAATTGCTGTTGTAGCACCAACTTTTCGTAACATAAATAATAATAATAATACAAGTGATTTAACAACATCAACAGCAACAACAACAACACAATCATCAACAGTAGCAGCACCAACAACAATTGGAGTTATTAATCATAATATTATAACAGGTGCTGCTGATAATCAAATTAGGTGAGTACCTATTTTTTATTTTTTTTTTTTATTTTTCAATGTTTTAGTGTTTCATAGTTTTTTGTTTTTTTTTTACTGTCATGCCAATGAATATTGAATTTTGTTTTTTATATTAAGAAATATTCTTTGATTTAAAGATGATTTTTAATAATAATTTTAATTTATATTTTATATTTTTGTGTATGTATGTATGTATATATATATATATATATATATATATTATAATATTTTAATTAATATTAAGAATAAATTCAATTTTTAATTGCCTATAATGTCTACTGTTAAAGAAATTTGTATAGCTGAGTAGATAGGTACATTTGTAGTACAAGAGTAAATCGCTTTATAAATTTCAATATTTATTATGTTCTTAATATTTTGGAATTTTGTTGGATGATTTAAAACAATTTAGTATAAAGTTTAATTGCAATAACTGTAAATTTTTTTTTATTAATCAATCAAAAGTACAAATCTTAAAGCGCAGGAAATAATAATTTTAGAATTATTCAAACATTTATAACAGTATCAGTATTATTTGCTACATTAACATTAACAGTACATTTACATACCTATCAGCTGTATGAATAATAATTTATTAATTTTTAATCTGATTAAATTAAATTTATTGTATATTTAGTGACTTGAAAAGGGTAAATCCCTACTGCCCTACCGGATTGTCCGATTGATTGATTTTTTAAAAACACAAGGGAAAGAAATTATTAGTGTGTTCTGGCTCTAATAATCAGTATGCATATTATAAGTCTTTAGTTTACACTTATTAAATTTTTAAAATTTATACTAGGTATTCATATTTACGACTATGTATTATTATAATCTTTTCTTAGTTATTAATTTTTATATAATTTTTAAATAACCTTATAAAAAAGTTGTTGTAAGAAGATGTTCAGTCGCGTTGTCGTGCAAATAAAAATTCTGTATCAGTTATCGCACATTTTACAAGTTGTAGAAATTTTAAATTTAATTTCTGATAAATAAGAGTTGGTTCGATTGTTGTAAGTTAATTTTGCGTTTATAAAAGTTGGTATTAAAATTTTTTTATATTAGGTACAAAACAGTAAAACAATTTAATAAAATCTTTTTTTTTAATTAAATGTACCTATGAAGGACCTATATGTAATAGAGAATAATTGAAAACTTCCAAGTTTTAAAGTTTTATCAATCAAATTATTGTAAAATTAAATTGATGCATGGATATTATTAACATATCATCAACTGCCTAATTTAAAAAAATTTTGATTAATTTTTATAACTCACAGAATATTTTTGTAAAATTATATTAATTATTTTAAGTTGAATCAGGAATTTGTCTAGGCAAAGTAATTTAATAAGCCCACTGAAGAGTCTAGTAGTATTGCTGGACAAAACACTCCTTAAAATTTGAATAAGTAGGTATCTACATAATTAATCTTTTCAATATTTTTAAATTATTTTCGAATTAAAAACTTCAAATTACCTATTTTCTAAAAATTTTTATGATTTAATTTTTTATTTTATTTTACGCTTTAATTCGATATTAGAGAACCTATCAGCCTTTTAAATTAAAAAGTTAGTTTGATTCCTAAAAACTATATGAATTCAGAATTCAGAAATTAAAGATTAATAAAAAAATTTTTTTAAAGGATATTCAATTTAAAAAGATTAATTGATTAAAAAATATCTTAAATTAATATAAATTTAATTAAAGATTCCTATATTATTTCCTAAAAATTACAATTAAGAAAATACACATTTTGAAAATGGTAGAATAATTGAAAAAAAGGTTAAAATTAAATGATGATTAAAATTAGGTGATGAAATTTTTAATAAATTGCAAATAAATTTTTAAATTGTGTATAATTGAATTTTTATGAATTATCATAACTTATAAAGTGTAGTGTAAGCCATGTTTAATTATAATTAAGTTTAATTTGTTTAAAATATCATATTGCTACTATTGAAAAACTGTTCTAAGATACCAAATCATTATTATTAAATTTAATATTTTTTATAAATATACATTTAGTTAAAATTACAACCATTTTATTTTTTCTCTTCTACTTTATTTGCAATAATAATATTTAATTAATTATTTATTTTTCTTTTAATACCTACTTAATTAAATTTTCTTTAAATTTACTATTTTTATTATAATGAATGTAGCAATAAATTGTATTTTATTGTTTGTAATTAAATTAATATTTATGATCCATTTAAAAACTGACAATTTCTAGCTTCAATTAAGAAGCAAAGATTTAAAAAATTTTCCATGCTATTTAATTATTGTTAAAATATAATTTTGTACAACATTGTGTAGTATATAAGTAGTTGTTAAAAAAATAGTATCAGATAAGATTAAATTTATATTGGATCATTTAAACTTTCTATAAATAACTTTTTTTTTATTCCTAATGCGTCTTAAATTGTTTTAATGATTAGTTACTTACTTACTTACTCTATGATTTTTATTTTTATATTGAAAGTCAACAAATTTATAATTAATTAGTTATTTTTTTTTTACAGTGACGAAACAGCCTCAACATCACCATTACGTTTTACAAATTTATCAAATACAATATTATATTCGTATCCATTAGCTTCACCAAATTCTAATACATCACCATCTTTTAATTGGGCCTACGATTTATCAGTGAATAAAGATACAAATGAAAAATATTTAACTGCAGCACATCATCATCATCAACAACAGCAACAACAGCAGCAGCAACAACAACATCAACAACATCTACATCATCATCAACAACAGCAACAACAACATCAACAATCAATTATTGCTACACCAACACATCATTATCCAACACATCAACACAATTATCCAAGTCATCATTTTCAACATCATTCACATCATTTATTAAATACTTCGACATTGGCATTTGACGCTGCAATGCGTAATCCATTATCATTATCATATGCAGATCATACACTGCATTTAAGTGGTGGTGTTGGTCCAGGTAGTAGTTTACTTGGTCCGGTACCAGCAATCGATGAAATTATTGAAGATACATTAAAAGATGAAAATTGTTCAATTAGTGATAGTCATCATTTGGTTGGTATTAATGATGATGTCACATATTTAGCATTACCAATAAAAGAAACCCTATTATATAGTGCCAGTACTAATAATCATAGTAATGGTGGTAATTTAAATAATAATAATAATAGTAGTAATAATAATCATTCAACAAGTAGTACAGAATCAAGAAGTCCATCCGGATTATCACATACAGATGAGATTAATGGTAATACAACTGGTGTATTACAAAATTTTACTCAATTGACAAATGCTCGTTTAGGTGGTAATTTATATTCAACATCAGCATTAGCTGATGCAACAATGTTGCATAATGTTGCTGATTATGATACATTAACTGTAGCACCGTTATCACCAAGGTAAGTTTTTAAAAAGTTTATTTTTTTTAAATCATATGTATTAACCGGCTTATTCGGTTACAAAATTGCCGGTTGCGGCTCAATTGTTTGTTTCTTAACATTAATAATTATTTGAGCACGATAATTGCTTAAATTTCGAGAGCTAGGCGATACTATCTAATTTTGAATTTATAATTAAAATTATATGATATGTCGATTGAATAACAACTAAGTTTAAATTGTATTTTTAATTTGTAGTTTAAATTTAGTTGTGCATTGAAAAGATATTTTGGGTCTGAAACTGAATTTTATTTGAAAATGGGTTCCAGTAAAATATTAGAACAAACAGATAGATACACTTACAGCGGATCGATTTAGATAAATGTCCAATTTGTTTATATATAGTTATGAATCATTTTTCGATAATTAAGATTGCATATTTTCTTTTCCTTTTTTATTGTCTTTTAAATGGTTTTTCATTTTTGTATCTTAAGATTTCTGATTTAATCTTAAATTTTTTTTTTTTTATATTTATAGAAACTCTACTTAAAAAAAATTTATATTATAATTTTTTTTTTTTTTTGCATTATTCTTTCTTAGTCTTCTGGTCTTCTGTGTTTTTGTTTTTCGTAGCTTTCTTTAAGAGACTGTTTGTGTCTTTTTTTTTCGAATTCTCATTTTGAAATTATTATGAGAAGGTTGTCGGGGTTATGTACTAAATGACTTCCAAATAAATGATAAGGGGTTTTAATATGTTGTACTTATATATAAATTTTTATTTTAATTTGTTGTTTTGATTGAAAATGGATGACTGTTTTTTTTTTTTTTACTTTTTTTATGAAAAGATGGCCATAATAAGAATAAAATATCTGCGTGATTTGATTTCTTATTTTTTTTTTTAATTTTTAATCTTATTTTTTAATTTTGACTTTGATCTGCAATTTACTAAAAGATTATTTTTTGATTCGTTTATTACTTATATTTTATAAATAATTTATATTTTTCATCTTTGTCTTTTCTTGTGTTCATTGGGTGGGTTACTTTGTATAATACTTATATAAAAGATTGATGATAGGTATAATGATTTAAAAAAGAGTATGTCTGTCGGGCGGAATTATCACTATAAGGCTTCAAGTGTATTTTGAAGTTTATTTTGAATCTATGATTGTATCATAAAGACTTTGAAGTTAGAAAAGATTACACGGTAGACTTCTTGTATAGGATTTCAAATAATAGTTATTACTTACCATTAACTTTAGGTGGTACAGACTTTTAGTATCTCTCTGGTGCAAGTCGTTCATATTGGGTATTCCATATTGGGTAAAATTTAGGAGATTTGTGTAAGAATTTGGAATGTTTCCTACGGCTAGGAGTCTAAATCTAAAGCGATGTACACTCTTAGAAAGCATTAGAAAGCACTATTTGGAAGCATTGAATTAGTGAGATTTTAGTTAAGATAATTAAAAAAAATAAGTATATATGTAATGTAATTTAAATTATGGAAATTGTGTTAAGTGCATTAACTTAATTCCTCTTCTTTAATATGCATATAAGAAATGCATTTTATTTTTAATGTGATAGTTATCAATAAATTCATCAATATCGATGAACCGAAAGTGGATTGCAATTTTAATAATAATGATAGCTACTGTTAATAAAAATCTGTCTAGTAAGTTAACACTTATGTACATATTTATAATAATTAACAAAAAAAAAATTATTTATTTTATTTTGATGATTTCTGATAATAAAATATAAGAATATATAAAAAAAAAATATAAAATAACTATATATAAAAGAAATATAGATTAAAATTATAAGAGATTTTCAAAAAAAGTTCCTGATATATATTTGTCTATACAATTTGTATATATATATATAAAAAAATAATAAAAGTGATATTATTTTTTTAAAATAATATAATTATATAAAATTAAGATTAGTTATCGAAGAGTTTTAGAAAGTAAAACAACATTTACTTGAATAGTAGACGAAGAAGTAGAACAAATATATATATATATATTATATTTTGATTTGTGATTATAAAAAAGAGTGGGTTTTTAATTTTGCACCTTTAAATTTAAACAAGAATTCTTGAGCCTGAAAAGTTCCAAAACACCAAAATGTTACAAAAAGTTCTGGGTTGTGATTTTAAATTGTAAATATAATCCATATATTATTAATTTATTATATATATTTTTATTAATTCATTAAATTCAAGATATAAACCATTCATTTAAAATTAAAATTAAAATAAAAGACATTCTTAAAATTGCAATTCTACTTTGTACAGTAATTGTGCTGTTTTTGACAGTTATGTCAAAAATTCTAAAAAAAAAATTGTCAAAAAACTCTTTAAAAATTAAATTCTTTTATTTTTGAATATATTCTAATAATTAAAAAAACAAAATTAAAAAATTTAATTTAATTATTTTATTGCTATGTTATATTTTAATGCAATTAAATTGTGTATAAAATTTTGACGAGTCTCGAATTAATTTTAATTATCAAAATAACTGTTCCAAAGTGTCAAAGTAATCTTTTAAACTCTCGTGTTTAGTATTTTTAATTGTTTGTTTGTGCTTTTCAATTTTTGATTTTTTTTTGTTTTAATTTAAGTCTAAATAATAACTGAGTGATAAGATTTTGAAATTTTTTTTTTCTGAGTTTCACAAAATTATTTTTAATTAACAATTTGCAAAATAATAAATAGGTAATTAAAAATAAAAAAACAAAAATATATTGCTTAAAATGCCAAAAATAGAATACAAGGAAAATAAAATACGCGACTGATGCTTTTTTTAGTTAATTATAATATATTTGAATTGTAGCATAGGAAAATAATATGCTGATAATAGGCTTTTGTTTTTTAAATCAGAGCATAGATCTGAGCACGATCTGAGCAGAGCTTTAACAGAGTACGCACATAGCGTACAGGTTTAAAAGAGAAACACGATTTAAAAAACCTGTAATTTTTATTTTAGTTACGTTTTAAATTGTCAAAAAATTAAATGAAATTAAAAATTGATAACCTAAAATAAACATCTTACAAGTAAAATCTTAAACAAACGTCAAAATGTCTTTGTATTTTATTTTGATCAGCCGTGCTCGATATATTTCCACTGAACAAGTAAAGCACGCTCTGAGCGCGCTGTGATTTAAAAAAACGCCTAATCACACACAAGTTTTAAAATGTAAACTCACTAAAATGTAAATTAGTCAAATATTGAATATATATATATTCACTTCTGTGAGGTATGTGGAGGTGGTGATCCTTTTTCTTAATTTTTTGGAATTAATAAATTGGAATTTAGAATGGAATTAAAGTTTGATATTGAGTTTATTTTAAATTAGTACCTATAATATAATTAAAAGGCAACTGAGGCAAACATTTTTGAACGATTGGTGGGCTTTGAAAAGCTGTGACAAAGGTTTTAAACAGTGGAATCCTTTTGTGTCTTGCTGACACTTGAATTTTTTTACAGTTTTATCATAGACATAAATTGTTAAGTTTGTGAACTGCTCACTTAAATGTGAGTGAACTGCGCATCTTCTAAAAATTTTTTAACTCTTTATATTTAGTTAATTTGAAATCTCTATATTCGAATAATATCACTTGCAGATTAATTTTATTTATTTATTTATTTATTTATAATTACTTTACTTTTTATTAATACTTTCTATTTATTTATAACCACAATATTATTTTGTTTGTATTATATATTTGTATATGTAAATTATATTTGGTCACCATGGAGATTTGTAGAGAAAAATTATTTTTCCTATACCCGTACAGAACCAAACCCGCACCCCCCCGATTAGTAAAACAAATGGTTACCCAATAAGCCACCGAGGCCCCTCACCTATATAAGGAATACCTTATTTCAAATATAAAATTATTACAATACATAACAATTGTATCTATTAAAAATCTAAAACGTTTCTACAAGTTGTAAGGAATTGATTAAGAATAATTCTGAAAATAAAAATGTAATATATCCCATCTGTTTCAACATGTACCAGTAGTTAAGACAGGCTTAGCAGTATGTACCTATTTTATATTATAGATTTGTTACATGTACGTAAATCTCTAAAACTTTTCATTTAATTGGACGTCATTCCAAAGAGCTATTAATTTTATTTATGGATATAAAATGCTAAAAAGCTCTGCTATACGATTTAATGTCCCAAAATATTATTTAAAGTTTTATATACTGAGATTTGTAGATACGTATTGCAAGTGTAATATGGGTATTTGATATAGTAATGATGTTGTTGTTGTTTGTTATGAAAGATAAAATGTGTCATTCTAACATCTAGGTCTTACTCTTGCTATTAATTTATAAATAATATGATTTACCTTGTTCACCAAGGAGATTTGTAATGAAATATATTTTTCAATTATTTCATGACCTGTACGGGAATCGAACCCACAACCCTCGATTAGTAAACTAAATGCTTACCCAATATGCTTGACACTGACTCAGTTATAATTTATAGTTGTAATTAATAAACTCAGTTAAACCTGACTCAGTTATAATTTAAAATGAAAAATATAAAACCAAAATACAAAAGTATTCTTAAAATTTCACTTTCTTTCATTTAAAATGAAGGAATCGTTTAATGTAATATAAAAATTTTCAATTTTATTATTCGTCATAATTAGAATAAAGAAAATTCAAGAAAATAAAAAATGAAACGCCTAAACAAAAGAAGAACACTTATTACTCATCATACATTTTGCACCTGAAAATGAACAAAAAATGAACGTGATATTATTAATATTATATTTAAATATATAGCTACATATATTATTAAATTTTCGTTAATATTTGTTGTAAAGTTGTGGCTTTCCAAAGCCTTTAAAATTTGTTTTTGGTTTTTGTTTTTTTTTTTAATGTGTCAAACGATTGAAGGAGTCATTTTCAAGAGCAATTGTTATGTTATGAATGGATGTGATGATCCATAAAAAAAAATCATACAAAGAATAAAATTGAAAAATTCTAAGAAAATTCTATAAAAATTATAATACCAACGTTTTCCTTTTTTTTTTTGTGGTTTAATATGTCGCATATATTAAATGTCGGTCACTATTTTTTTTTAAGAATTAAGATGCCAAAAGATGTTATGGGATAGAATTTAAATTTAAAATAAAATAGAGCGAACATTTGTTGGTTTTTTTTTTGTTGTACCTATTTATGATAATTCAAAATTTAGAGTTATACTATAGATACCTACTAAAGTGGTAGCTCAGTTATGTTTATTATATGTTAACAGTTATGTTAACAGTTATGTTACCTACTAGTTTTACAGCATAAACTGCATAGATTTTTTTAAGAGATTACCGCATTTATAAAGGCGCATTTATTTCGCGCGACTTTATAAAAATTAATGCTTTGGAAAAGTGTTGTTTGTGGGTGCGGGAGGTAGTGAAATAAAGTCGAATAGACATTATTCCCAAAAACAATGGAAATAAGGACGAATGAAACTAATAAAAATTGGCAAACATCGAATGCAAAAATACGAATTAAAGTCAAACTGGCCGGAAATAGAGTATATTTCTAAAAAAATTGTGCAACTGATTTTAAATCTAACTGTTATATCTCTACTAATAAAAAATCGCGTATAAATTTTCTGAAAAAAAGGGAATACCATAGCTTTGAGATGATTCTTATGCTAATTTACAATAGCACAGAAATAGATAAATTTTCGGAAAAAGGGGAATACCCTAATTTTGTATGCAACTCTTATAAACAAGGATTTCTAAAAAAAAACTTTATTTAGAATATTAACAAATTAAGCGGGATTTTGTAGTTGGTTTCTAAATTTACATTACCCCCTTTCCAGAATTTTAACATATTTGTGCATGGATGATTCTTAATACATATAAGAATTGAATTCAAAATCAGGATTTAAGTAATTTGCTTAACAGAAGTTTGTGTACGGTAGTCCTATTCCTCAGTTTTTAGAAATATCTCCTAAGTCTGTTTTTCTTTTAAATGCGGGACGGTTATTTAAGAATAGTTAGGATATTACCGACTTTTTATACACTTGTAAAATGTACCAACTTTAATACATAAATATTCTCTCGTTCTAACAGAATGTTATTTTTATTTTCAAAATGTTTTTTTTTTTTACTTTCAAGAAATATGAAACTTTAATGTAGAAGCACGTCGTTGTGCATAATATGCATAAATGAAATGTACAATTTTTGGTTTAATTTTTTTTTAATGGTTTTTAATTGTTTTTTAATTGAAAAAAAAAAAGTTTTACTGGTACACATTATTAAATAGTTTAAATAATTGTAATACAATTCAACAAGACAAAAAATTGAAAAACATTGAAAATTAATATTACAATTTTTTATTTTTAAAACTTAAAAGAAATACAAGATTTGACATATTAAAAAAAGTTTTAAGACTTAATAAAAGTTTGTATTTGAATAATTATAAAGGTAAAGACGTGGGGTTTTCATTCAATTGTATAAAAGTAGCAAAAACTTTACAAGTTTGTTATTGTTGTTGTATATTATTTTTTAATATGGATGAAACAATCACAGGTTATATCTAAAGCCGATATTCAGGTTTAATTATATAATAACTTTTCTCAAATTTTCTCAAAAGACACTTTAAGGAATACTTATTATATAATTTTGAATCAATTTAATAATTTCATTATATATAATATGTGATATATAAACTTGAACTGAAAATTTAAATCGGATAAAAGCTTAAAAATTCGCATTCCTATACCAGTTGTTTGGCTTGAAAAGTTGTTGGTGTCATAATTATTTATTTACCAGTTTATAATATGGGTTTTCTGTTTATGAATGGACGCAGATAAAAAGTTCTATGTTTAACAGCTGTATGTAATGTTAAACTGCTACAGTTTCTTGAAATTTACAATGTCTTTTGCCTCTTAAGTAAATACATAGATTCTGAGGAGTTGATTAAGTTGTAAAAGTTGCCTAATATACTATAATAAGTTAATCGAGTAATTTGCATTTTGGAATCATCGAGTTGTACGGGGTATTAATTTTGGTATGATGTTGTAGCTAATTTTTATTCATTATAGGGAAATAAATAATCTGTAGAAGATTGCAGTGTGCATATCTTTTGTGCATTCATTGGATATTTTTTTAAATTTTTTAAAAATATTTTCTATTATTTGCTATAGAATGTTGTTAACATTACTTCTTGTACTGAACTCACTCAGGTCATAAGTTTGTTTGTGTTTTGTACCTCATATTAAAATATTGACTTTATTAACATTTGGGCATGTGTTTGTGATTATTTGTACCTTATTATACGTTTCGGTTTTAATGTTCTGTTTAAAAAGTCTTGTACTTCAACAATACTGGGTACTCCGGCTTTTCCTCCTGATAGTTAGGACTTATATATGTTGTGGTAATACATTTCTTTAAATTCTATTTTAATAATATATTAGGTACGGATTAAACCATATTAAAATCTTACTTTATG
Source organism: Dolichopus griseipennis (assembly GCA_963082915.1). Taxonomy (NCBI): domain Eukaryota; kingdom Metazoa; phylum Arthropoda; class Insecta; order Diptera; family Dolichopodidae; genus Dolichopus; species Dolichopus griseipennis. The sequence continues at coordinate 36,634,641 of OY720442.1, read as the reverse complement.
AATACATTAGATTTAAAAATTGACTTTAAATTACTTTATTATTTGTTTTAAGTTTTAACATGTTTTAGGTTTTAAACATGTTTATGATTATTATTTTTATACCCGTATGACTATATAGTCAAAGGGTATAATAAATTTGCCACTACGTTTGTGACACAAAGAAGGGAGGGAGTAGATATAGACTCAAGTGTATGGATTGGATCAGAATAGAAAAATAAATCGATTTAGCTATGTATGTCCGTCCGTCCGTTCATCCGCGCGATAACTTTAAAACTTAAGGAGCTGGGGTCTTGACATTTTCGCCGTTTTTTTGCAATAGCCGTCATCGCTATTTAAATCCAGCCATTTTGGTCCATGGGTTCGGGTGGCTGCCACACAACTTCTTTTTTTATATGAGTATTACTCTGTACCTATTACAGCTGCGTGTCTGAAATTTTGCCAAAAGTAGTTTAGTTTTATGGCCAAAAATTCTGCAAAATTTTGTTGGTCTACTGCAGAGGGTTCGAGTAGCTGCCATACAACTCCTTCTTTTATATGAGCAATCCACTACACTTAAGAATGCTGTATGTTTGAAATTTTGCCAAAAGTAATTAACCGGATGATATAATGTATATGTTACTGTCATACAGGTATCCCAGAGTTGACACAGCATACTCTACTACACTCTTCCTCGTTTTTTAAATAATTTTAAAAAAATTCTTAGCCTAGAGTTATTTTGGATTTATTTTCCACTTATTAAAATAAAAAATTATATTCTTGATAAACAAGTTGACTTTTAAAATATTTTTTTTTTTTTTTAACTAAATTTACTTAAACTTTTTTAATATTTTGATCTTGTTTAAGTATATTATTGATTTTCTAGTTTTTGATAATTTTTATTGAAAAACTATACATGTAAACACATATGTTAAAGGATTTCCGCATTTAATATAATTTTACCTTGCAAATATAGGTATTGTAAATTTTTAGAAATACACATTTAGTTTTCTTTCAATAGGTTACAAAAAAAGTATTAAAAGTTTTCTTAACATATACATTATTTGGCATAGTGGGTACCCGACCTTTCATGCAAAAGGCCCGGATTTGAATTCCAGTGAAAGTGAAAAAAAACTTTTATCTGGTTTTTGACTCATCTCAGCTACCATTGGGTTCAAATTAATGACTTAATCAATAATTAATAATTATATATCTTTAATAAAAAATACATTAATATAAACAAATGCAAAATATAAACAAATAATTTAATTGAATAATATAACTCACAGACATAGAAATACCATATAACTCAAATACAAAATTTTTATAGAAATTGCAAATAAATTGTCCAATTAAAAAAATTACAGATGACATTAGAAATTTAAATTGCAAATAACAGATGTCATTTGACCGACACGTAATTGTAAATGACAGATGACATATGACAGAAATGAAAATACTAGTATAGAGGAGTTCCAAATTTTTACGTTTTATAAAATGATATTAAAAAAAATCTGTTAAAAATTTCCATTAATACTTAAATCCTTCGATACAAGACCTAGTTTGCACTGATACGTAAACACTTTTAATATTTCAACTCAGAATAGTGATAATTTTCTTTAAAAGCTTTTAAAATAACATCAACAAATATTTTCTTAAGATAAGGTACAGATACAGAATGAAATTAATTCGGAACATCAGTACCTACATTAACCATACATATATATATAAATGAGCAATTTACAGTTAGTTCCTAGAAAAATATTTTGTATCTTACTTCCGGAAAATAAAATCTGGTAATTCTCTGTTGTATAATATACGATGTATATATGTATGTATGTATATGTAGAATAACACATATTCTGTTTCATATTTTATTTTGTACTGAATATAACTTCAGCTAGCAACGATTATTAATTGCACATTTTTTATTTATTTATAAAAAAAAAAAATTTATTTCGTGTTTTTTAAATTAATTTTTTTGGTTTTTTTTTTTATTTTTTTTTCAACTAGGTATGCCAGAAAAAAAGTTTTTTTTTTTTTATTTTATTTTTTGCAAAATTTAAATGATGAAAAATAAGGAAATGTGAAAATTATTAAAAAACTTGCACACACAATTATTTCGGTATTTTTATTTTAAATTTTTTTTTCATTCTTACGTGTTTAAATGATTGAGACATTACCTACCTATATATATATATATATATATACTTTAGGTATTTAAGTTCAAACAAATAGGTATATAGTTATATAATGAACACACACATATATATAATTGAATAAAATTCATCACACACTAGTCGCACAGGTGATCTTTTATATTGTTTCAGAAATTTAAAATAAAAAAAAAAACAACAAAAAAAAACAGAAGTGTAAGAATTCTGAAATTTTTCAATATTGTGTTCTGATCACACATTTTTTATATTTTTTTTTGTTTTTTGTATATTTTTTTTTTGACTTAAATACCATTATATTCGTTTGCATATACCTATCTGCATATATATATTATATATTTACATATATTTATATAATTTTTTTTTTTTTTTTTTTGAATATTATTGAAATTTTGGCACGTGGTTAGTTTAATTTTTCATTTTTTTTTTTAAGTTATTTTGTTGCACTAATTCCATGTATTCATTTAAATAAAAAAAACTTTCAACTTATAATTCATATAGGTAGGGTTAAAAAAAATTAAAAACAAAATTTACATGTCTATTAAAAACAAAATATTAATTAAGAAAAATATGCATTTAATGCAATTTTATATACAAAAAAAAAAAAAATACTTAATTTGTCTCTAACAGTTAAAAGTGTTACGCCAGCATATTTCTCATCATTATTGTACGACATTTGTTTAAATAAAGTATTTGGAGTACAAAGGTATATATATATATATATATATATATATATATATACTTAGTTACTATATAGAGTTATAATTTGACTTCTATTTTTAATATGAAAATAATAAAACTTGTTACTTGTTAGATGATATTGAATATTAATATCATTAGTGTTCTTTTGTTATAATATATTAACAATTAAAAAAATGTCATGGGTGAATATAAATATATATATAGACAAAAATAATTAATATATTAAATAAATATGTTTATATACATGTTAAATTAGTTTATATGCACTTAAACTTGATAGTAATGCTTAAGGGTTAACTTATTATTCATACAGTGTTGAATTGGGGAATGTATACTAAAGGTACCTTCAAAATAACAGTATAGTTTAAGTTTATGATTTTAGTCTACTATTAGAATATAGATTACAATTATTTCAAAAACTATTCTATTTAGACTGTTTATAGACATAGGTCTATGAATCATGCCTATCAATAGAGCCGAGGATTTAATATTGCATTTTAACCAGCTAGGTTTATACAGAAGTTTTTGAATCATGCATACCAATAGAATCTAGGGTTTTATATTGTGTTTTCACCAGCTAGGTTTATACACAGGTCTCTGAATCATCATATATCTCAATTGAATTTATAGGATTTGATTTTGTCTTTCCATTAACTTAAATCTGATTTATTAGTTTTGGAAGTAAAACTTACTTAACAAAAGTTACATTAAAATGGGGTAGTTACATATGTTTTAGCTTTAGTTTTGAGTCAGTAAAAGAATTATAAACTTTTTCAATTGTTTAATAATATTTTATTAAGATAATCTATAAATTTATAAATATATTTTAATAAAATTGGTTGTACTACAATAAATAACATCTTCAGTATTAGGTTTAATTAGAGTATAACAGAATGTATAACAGATTTTAGAATTATAGATAAAACTTTATACAATTTAAAAGGCGAGTCTTTGGACTGTTCATACCATATTTCTAACTATGTCTCTTATGTCACTGAATTTTAGTGATTGTCTGTCCAAAGTTCACACAAGGTATTAATTTCGTTGAAAACTTATTCATCCAACCTTAGTTGCTTTTAAAGATAAATTTAATATTACAAAATTAAAATTTTTTTTATTAATTGGAACTTCGTTTTGTATATATAAAATATTTTGGCTATATATGGTAGCCAAAAATACTGTTATTATTAAAAGTGGGGTTTTCCTTATAATTAAATTTTTGTTTTTTTTTTTTATTTAATTTATAGATCATTGTTTGTACTCAATATTTATATAATATATACATTAAGTATATGTATACATTTACAAACATATGCAAATATATGTTTAAACATTATTTTTTATAAGCACCCGCATTTAAGTTTTTTGTATATTTTTTTACAAAATTGTTTTTTTTTTTTTTTTTTTTAATATACTTGACATAAAATTATTGCTTTAAAAAGGTGTAAAATTTATTGGAATAGTTATTTACAGACATGATCAAAATATTGGATACAATACACATTTCATGCATAATATAGCAAACAGTTTCAGTATATTAGTTATTGAAAATATCCTTAGTAAAGCAACAATAGTATACTAGTTAAAATCTGATTTTATTAACCTTATGAAACTAGAGGTACTTTGATTGGAAACGGCTAGTGATATAAGTTAATAATTTACCAATTAAAACAAAATCAATTAATGATAACATTTTTACATATCTCTATCGTTTTGTATTGAATTTATAACTTTAACAAGGGGATACCTAACGCATCGTTTCAACCGCCCATACTTGGAAATTAACACAGTTTTTTTCGAAAGAAATTTGAGAAGTTTCATAACATACAACATATAGCTCATATATTTAAATATTATAACATTTTCAACTAATATTTAACCCTAACTATGGTTCATGGATTAAAATGTCCTTTTTATAAATTTTTTTTATTTATTTATTTATTTATTAACAGTCAGTCCAGTCCCTTACCAGTCCCTTACCAATCCCTTACAGTCCCTTACCTCATGCAATGTGATAAAGGAGTGAAACAGATTGTACTAGTTATTAATTTTATATTTTACTATATATATTTGGTAACCATGGGGATTTGTAAAGAAAAATTGTTTCTTATTCATATAATCAAAATTTTATTTAACCCCTTTTGACATCCGACCGATGGTATAGTTTTATCAAAGGATTCGACCATTGAATTAAAGTGTCGTGGGTTCAAACATAGGTCAGATCATATCTAATAAAACAAAATGCAATAGCACCTGAAAAGGAAAAGCTGATCCATTAACTGATCATATTCTATGTGACAGGGGATTGTATAAAAATAATTTCAAAAAACTCCAGCGAACATTTCAGCGTTGTTTGGATGAGTTTTATATTTTCACATCACAGCCTTAGTTCCAATATATTGGATATTTTTTTAAAAATAGTTAAGTAAGGAATTCGAATTTGAATTTAAAAAAAAAAAATGTATTTATAAGAATGCACAGTTAAAAATGTATTTATATAAGAATATTAAAAGCGTAATATTTAATAAAAAAAAAATAATATCTTAAAATATAAAAAAATTTATTTTTTTATTTTCATTTGTATTTTTTTTTTTTAGAATAAATTTTATTAAGTTAACACGCTACTGTTGACAATTTGTTACGGTACCTGTACTATAACATTTAATTTAAATAAAAAAAACTTATTCATAAATTTTCATATTATTGAAAGGAAAATATTAAAAATTAAAAATAATGCAACAAAAGAATAACAAAAGAACAGCACCTTAATAACACATTTTGAGTGTGTCATAAATATTTCGATATGTGAATAGTTTTTACAATAATTTTTTTTTTATTATTTTATTTTGTTTTTTTTTTTGTTATTTTACAGCTCTTAAATTTTCTAGAGCAGAAAATGCGTAATAATACACCAAATAACAGAGAAACTGTTAAAAGAAAATTAATATATAGGGAAAAATAAAAATAAAATGAAACGAAACATGGTAGCATAAAATTTTTTTATTTGCAAAAAAAAAAAAACTTAAAAAAAAAATAAAAAGCTATAAAATTGTGAACAAACACCAGTTGTAAGTTTAGACTATATATATATACTTATTTACATATATGTAAATTTATGTATATATACGTTGTATTGTATAGTTTTTGCATTATGTCATAGTATTGTAATTGCATATTCTAAAAATTTTCTCCTTAATATATATGTATAAATATATATATATATATATAGGACATAGGTATATATGATTAAAAGTATAACTTATTTGTTAAGTTAAAAAAATTTTATTAAATGACACATTTTTTTTTCTTTTGTAATTATGAGACTTTTAAGCGACTGTGAGTTATATAAATCTGTCTTTTAAAATTTTATTTGTTTTTTTGGTTCATCTTTTCGGAATTTAGATATACATGCATATATCAGAAATAGGTATATGTAGGTACCTACTTATTATTTTCAGAACATTTAAATTTTTGTTTTCTTGAAATTTTACAACAATTACAGTTATTTTCAAAATCCTAGAGTTTTGAAGAGTAATACTCCCATTTGCATCTATAAAAGAGTAGTATTTCAATATTGAATTACATGGTATGCATATTTTTATTTAACGATTTTACCTACTGGATGATAATGGGAAATGTCATATAGATTTTTACAACATTTTAAGTTGGTTTAAAGGTATTGTTAAAGATTTTGCAGTTTTAAATGTTCCGAAACAACTTTCTGCGTGCTTCTTGTCCTTTCCTTCACATATTCGTTTTAAAACTCAAGCTAGATTTTTTAAAAATTCTTTTAATACTTTTTCTTTGCAAATTCTAAACTATTTTTTATTTTATACTTCTTAAACAGTTGTAAATTAAGCTCAAATTTCAACTCAACTTACAGCTCAGTTCAGATTCGGGCTACCTCATACTTTCAGTTAACTCATACCTTAAGCTATATAAAGAAGCTCAAAAACTTATGATGCTCATACTTGAATTATACATATACACTGAGCTAGTTCAATACTGATAAACTTAGTTTTTGACTTGAGATTAATTTGGGCGCAACTCAAATAAGCTCAAAATAATTTATTTTTAAGCTCAATAAATAAGGTTAAAAATTTAAATGATTTTGACCTTATGTGAGTCTCGCTCAGCTCAAGTTCAACTACAAAATTTTGATTTAGCTCAACACATGAGTTAGCTCAAGTTTGAGTTAGCTGAAAGTGTGATCTGATGTGTGTTGCTCAAACTGTGAACTAACTCAATAGTTAAGTTAACTCAACGTGTGAACTTGAATTAATACTTGATGAAATACATCATTTGAATTTAACTTTTGTTTTTTTTTTTATTAATATTCTAGATTTAATTTTAATTGTTTTTAGAAATTATTTCAAACATGAAAATATGAGCAGAAATTAATCGCAACTTTTAATTTATAAATATTATTCAATTTTTCAATAAAACGTGATGTTAAATAAAAATGTTATTAATAAAAAAAAAAAAAATAAATAAATATGAAATAAATATTTAACCAATTAATGAATATTGCACAAAATATTGCATTAACAAAAAAAAAATTTTAATATATATAAATTAATTTATTTGTTTTATATATAAACAAATGGTTAATAAAAAAATTGTGCATTTAGGGGTTAATTATTTAGTTTAGAAAATTAATTCTTGGAAATTTAAAATAAATTTACTTAATTTGTATTTTCGACTTAATACAATTTTATATATTTGGAATTTAAGTGGAAAAGGGAGAGAGGTGAAAAATTTCAAAAGGGCACTACAAAAATCCATTTGTATTGTGATTTGTGAGGCTTATTCACTAAAACCTTATTCGCCTAAAAACTAGAATAAATATCAAACTGCTTGTGAGAAGTGATGGGAAAGGATATTTTATTTTGATCAAGGATTAAATATGGAATTCAGAAGGATTAAGTTGATTTTTAATTTGAATGTTTGTAAGTTCTAAGAATTGATGCTTATGTGTTCCATAATTTGGGAATTTGATTTTTCAAAGAGTTCCTATACCTTTATACATGGTAACGCCAAAATGCCGTTCAATAATTTAAATTTTTATTCAACCCTGATTCAAGCAATCAACCGTGAAATTTGAAAATGATCGACAACTATACTCATTAAAAATTAATATTGAGTGATAAAAATTTGACATTTAATGAATAGCTAAAATAATGTGATGACATTTCAACTGCACTAACGGAAGTTTAATGACAGTTGAGTTTTTTTGACGTGTATAGGAATTAGTTAGTTTTCAAAAATAGCATTCCTCCGGAATAAGCTAGATTTTTATATCTTTTATATGTATGTTTATAAAATCACATACATATATACATTATATTTTCAAATATTTAAAATATCTTAAATTTTTAAATTGAATTAAAGTTTTGCGTTTAATTTTTTTATTCAATTTAAGAACGTTAAATATTTTACATTTATATTATTTTAAAATGTTCCGTTATAATTTTATAACTATTTTTGTTTTATTTTTTTATATTTTTATGTTTTTTCGTAAATTTTATAAATAGTTTATATTTAATTTTTTTATTTTTTAAACTTTTTTGTTACTATTCTGATGACGATGATCTATAACAGAAACCAATATATTAATATTGTATATTGTATTTTGTTTTAAATGCACATTATATACATATATATATCCAAATATGTATATATTTATATTTATATAAATGCATATATGTATATACTGAAATCGATCATCTTGTAAACAAGTATATGAACCAATCTTATATAAATATAAGTATATATTTTACTATTTACTTAAGTACATATATACAAACATACAAATATACATTTTTTTTTTATTTCTTATTATTACCTATATATATTATATACCGTTGTATTCAATTACCAAACTATATTTTACAAAAATAAAATATATATTAATATCCATTTGTACATACATATACTACTACTATATAATGAACATTTAAAGTTAGGTTATTTTTCTTTTCACCTGTGTATACTTGTGTGTATATATGGATTTACAAAAAAATAATCATTAACTTTTTTTTTTTTTTTTTCGTAAAAATCGTCATTTCGAACGGTGTAGTAGGATCGTCGGATCGTCGTAAAAATATAATAATAATAATAATATGTACCTTATATTATAAAGTGAGTGAGTGAGTAGTGAATTTGTTGTCGTCGCGTCAATCGCCTGGTCAAAAAAAAAAAAACAAAATATACTTATATGTACTTATAATATTAAAGTACTTAATTTATTTTGTGCATTTGCATTATTCAGTTCACTTGTTTAAAAAAAATTTTTACAATAATAATATTTAAAAAAAAAAAACAAAAATAAATAAAATCGGTATATGGTATTTTTTTTTTTTTTTTGTATAATTCCTTAATTAGTCGCAGTCATGTACGCGGAAGTATTAAATACAGTAATATGGGGAATTTTCTGTGTGTGTTATAAATTTTGTTATTGTTTATTACTTTTGTAATATTTTTTTTTATAAAAAAATCTTTTGTGTCTTAAAAAAAAAACACAAAAACAAAAATAAGAAATAACTTAAAAAAAAACAGTTAATAAATTTTTTTTTTTTTTTTTTGTAAAGTACTGTAAAGTGGTTTAATTTTTTATTTTTTTATTTTTTATATTTACTACACTATTTTGCATAAATCGGTCATAGAAGGATTGAAAGAAAGTTAAAAGAAATAATAATAATAATATTGAGAATAGAACAAAGTTTAAATTAAAATTTGAGTTTAATTAAATTAAATGAAATTAAATTGAATTAAAAAAAAATAAATCGAAAAATAAATTAATAGAAATAATAAAAAATTAAAAAAAAAAAAAAACGATCGTGTTTCAAAGTTTAAAAATAAAATTAAATTGAATATAATAAAAAACTTAAAAGATTTCTTAGGTATTTATTTATATAAAAAAATAAATAAATATTTAAATAATAAAATTAATTAAATAAAAGTTAAGTATACATATTTCAAAAATAAAAACTTAATTTTACCGCTTGAATTTAACAGTAAAAAAAAGTATTGTTTTGACGTACGATAGCTATCAAAATAATACAAGTGAATACCAAGGTTCAATTAAATTTAAAGAATACAGAATTTACAAAAGAAGTAATAGGTACACTTTTTTTTTTATTAAAAACTGTAAATGGGATAAAAGTGGCTTTAAATATAATAATTATATAATTAATTGAATTATCATATTTTTTATATGTTTAATTTATATAAAAACACAAGTATTTCTACCTACAACATATATATTTTAGACATATTTCAAGTATATGTATTATAGTATACAATTTTAACAATATTCTGAAGTACTATACAGAAGTACCTACATACTGTACCGAACTGACTATGAATGTCTTAATCAGTCTAAATTCAGTACCTATAAATATTTAAAAATAAAATTTAAAAAATTTAAAAACAATTTATTAAACGTTTTGTTTTATTAATCTGCAATACCGCATATGAGTAAATAATACAATTTACTAATTACTTATTTATTTTTAAAATAATAATAAAAATAATAGTAATAATAATAATAATAATACTAATCATATCAACAACAAAAATATAATGCAAAACTTTTAATTTAAATATATATGTATTTATTAAGCATATGCATAATACAGCCAGTTATATAAAAAAAATTTATATATTTTATTATTTAATTGGCCGCCAAATTCAATGGAATTCCTCCCTCAATTTTTTACAATTGCCTTTTTTTTGTAATTTCTGATAAAGTATTTTTTTTTATTTTAAATTTTGATATTAATTGTATATATAATATAAATTATATTATAGATTGATCAGAACTTAAAAATGTTTTATATATGTATATAGTGATGAATATATTATGTAAATAAGAACATAAAATAGTTTTAAAATTATACGCAATCAAGTAACTTTATATAGTGACAATATAATTAACTAATTATTACAAATTTAATTCAATTCAAAAAATCAAAACTATATTAAAACTAGTCAATTTGGAAAATCTGTAAAATATCTTTGGATATAAGCTTTTTTAAATTAAAATGGAATACAATTTGAAAAGGTAAATTGGATAATTTTAATTTTTATTAAATTAAGAAATTATAAATTAAATAAATACTATCGGGATTCCAAAATTAGATAGTTCGAATTTTTAATTTAGCAAGTTGTTTAAATTGCTTATATGAGATGAAGAAGGGTTTTATTAGTATATCAATTGAGTTTAATCGCTATGGTTCTTAGGATAACTTTTTGTTTATCCTTTTTTAAGGAGTGTAAGGCATTCACCAAATTTTTTTAGACTAGGCTCTAGTTTCTTTAATCGTTATATTCACTAAATCGTTGATTACAAGGCTGCAGCTTTTTATGCTATTATGAATACACAGATGTTAATTTTGTGCGCCATCTATTAATTTACACAAAAGTTATTATATATAATTTTATTAAATCTTATATTTTTTATTACAAAATAGTTTTAAAATTTTGCGATATTATTTTTATTAGATAACTATGATCTGATCGTGGTTTGAACCCGATATGTTCCACATAAAAGGTCGCAGTCTTAACCACTATGCCATTTGTAAGATTCTTAGGATTACCTACGTTAATATTAAAGTTAGATACACATATTATACACAATATACTGCACTTTTAATCATATTTAAGCAATTAATTTCGTAATATCATGGCATATTTTCTTTGGCTTATAAATTCGTTGTAACATACTTCTATTTGTTATACTATACGATTTATACTTCCTAGATTACCTATAAATATTACAATTTGTATACTAGGTTTACATTTTATTACAAATTTTTTTTTGAAACTTGCAATCATGGACAAACTTAACCCAGAAATATATGTGATTATTTTGATTTTTTGATTTAAAATTTCAATTATGTTATATTTGTATAACATATATATATATATATGTATAAAAGTTTTTTTTTGAAATGAATAATTTATTTCATTTTTAATTTATCTATAGTAACATATTGCAATTAAATTTCATTCATAATTTCTGAGAAAAGCACAAGAGAAATATTTCTTAACGCAATTTTATACAGAATAATGACAAATACTTTATTAAATGATTTCTTTTTCTGTCAATGAATTTTTTTTAATTGCATCATAATTTTATTTCTGGATTTTATTCAATTTATTTACAACTGGTTCAAAATATATCCGGTCAAAATTAAATTATTTAAAAAAAAAAAACAAGAAGAAAAAAATAACAATATAGTATTGGATTTTTTTATTCTACAGCCCAAAAACTTAAGAAAATTTATAAAAGCGGAAATTAAAAAATATACATATAATTAAAAATTTTTTTTGTACTAAAATCTTTAAATTAAAAATATTTTAAACATTTTTAATTCTTTGCCAAAAATTTTTAAGGTTTATTTTGTTTATTAATAGTTGATGATGATCATGTGATCAAACCAAACCACTATTTTCTGTTTTTTTTTTCCAATATTTTAATGTGTAATGAAATACGAGAAATGTTGATCTTCAGTTTATTTATTCTTTATTTTTATTAGAATAAAAGTAAAGCTTAGTATTAAAATTGGAATATATCCTATATAGTTATCCTTATTTTTTTTTACAAATTTTCTGGTATATGTACACTTTATAATAAGCTTAAAAACGCGGTCAGTCAGTCTGTCTGCCCCATACTTTATATTGAATTTATAATTCTGAAATTAAGTTGTGATATACTTTTAATAATTTATTATTCATTTATTTATTTAAATAATAACTGCATAAAGTTTTACACAATTTTTTTTATGCCTTGGGCATAATAAAATTGAAGCAGCATTGAAGTTCCAAAATGTCAAAAAACATACTTATGTAAACGTTAAAAGCGTTAAAATGACATTTAATGTAAACAAATTAAATAAAAAAACATTATTTATTTTTTATCATTATGAACTGCAAAAAAGTAAAAATATAATTTTATATTAGATTTTTTAATTTTATTATTTTATATATGATAAATAAATTTTGTGTTTTTAATTTTTATAGCTCAAGCTAATAAGTAATAATAAATGTAAATGGCTGACAAAACCTAAACTATTAGTTGTCAAAGTAGTGCACAAGTTAAAAGTTGAGTAACTTTTGTTTTAAGGCTGCGTTAAAACTTTGTTGTTACTTTCATTGTGTGCATTTGTATTGTTTTCCATATGTTTAACTTTTGAAGTAATTTAAATATATTTTAAAATATAGCAATATTATTTATATATTTATTAAAACCTAATATTAGAATGAAAATCAATTTATTTTTATATTTTAAGTATACCCCTGCATTTCTGAGGCTATTATGGGATATTTTGTCTTCATTATATATAACAAAATATTATATAATAATAAAATATATAAAAATTGCATACTTATAGGCTTAATACAATTTGTTATGAATGAAAGCCCCTTTCTAATGAGTTTTATTAGTAGTTGTCAAAATAAAACCTTTAAAAATTTTAACAGTTAATATTTTAAATATTCAACGCCTCAGTCTAAAAACACTTCCATATATTTTTATACATCTAATAATCAGATTCTTATTTTATATACATATTTCTAAAAGGACTCATTTTTCATTTCAAAATTTAAAAGTGTCAAAAATAAATTTTATACATATATATATAGAATTGCAATTAGAATAACGGTTAATTATTAGCCTACATATGTGTCGGCATTCTCCTTTTGGCATAAATATTCTATATATATATAATATAATAAAATACAACTAATAAACTTCACGAGTATAACATACTTTTGATGTTCTTTTAAAAATAACAAAGAAAAAAAAAAAAAACAACAATAACAAAAAGAAATTTAAATGTCAATAATTGCAAATGATTGCAATTTTGTTTTTTTTTTTTTTAACTAATGATTTACTCTGGCAAAAAAAAAGACCACCTCATTGAGAAATGTCAACCACTTAAAGTCATAATACATATATATATAGGTACCAATAAATAAATGTATGGAATATATATATGTGTATAATATTGGTAGGGAGAATTGGTGTTAAATTTCTATTAATTCCAATTCTAAAAAAACAAAAAAAAAAAGAAAATTTATTTTTTTATTTCAATTTTTTTATTCCATAAGTGGGGTTCATCATCGTCATAATATTATAATCATAATCATAATCAATAACTAATCATCATCATCATTTTGTTTATATTGAAAGTTTTTCAAATTCACTCAAGATTTTTTAATATAAATATTTAGTATATATATGTAACTATATATTTACAATTCTTTTTTTTTTGTATACTTAGTATATGTTTGTATGTACGTATGTATAAAGAAAATAAAACAAAAATATTTGACATTTATTTGCTTATGTTTATGAAAATTATGTTTTTTTTTTTTAATTTTTTTTTTTTTTATTATGCTGATTTGACAGAAAAGAAAATTGAATTTTAGCCACTGTATAATACATTTTTTCTACTCTAGAATATTTTTGAGTTATTAGAACTCAATGAATCAGTTAAGTTTATGTCATTATTATTTATTGTTATTATTTTTATGTTTTTTTTTTTTTTTGTTTTTGTATACAATATGTATGTATAAATATGTGAATATTAGTTTTAAATGTCATATAAAACCAACAAATATTGGAATAGAAACTTTTGTTTTATTTTTTTGTTATTTATTTTATTTTAAATTTGAGATCGATTTTATTGAATGTTTTTACTACTGTTTTTTTTTTTTTGTTTTGGTTTTTTTTGGTTTTTTTGTCGTTCTTTTGGATTTTTTTTTTAATAAATAGCATTGAAATACCGTTGATATAATATGATTTTAGAAATAGACTTTGACTTATATGTTTCATTCATCAAAATGTGAACAGATTTGTTTGACATTTTTAATATTTTTGTACAGCTTAACCTATTAACCTTCAGTATAGATGGTTTTTCTTAAATAGTCATATATCTTGTAACCTCTTGAAGTTTCTCATATCTTTTGTTTTGTTCCATTAATTACAGTTATTTGAGCAAGTTTTTGATGATTTATTCAAAAATTTAAGCTATTTATTTATTAGTTATTGCAAAATATATTGAAGATTTTTATATATAGATAGAAAAGTTTTTTTTATATGTTCTAGGTGTTTGGTATTATAATAAATCCTGATAATTTTAAGTATTTTAGTCATGTGTCTTGAGTCCTTAAAGTTGGTACTTGACTTGTATTAAGAGCAGTCTTCTACAACACAAAGTGTATAGTGTAGTATTCCCGTTCTTTTCAGGAGTGGCGCGATAGGAATACAATTAAGTAATTTTTATAAGTGATACTTATTTTGTTTCTAACATTTTTGTTTTGTGAATATTTGTGTCAGTTTCCCTTATATTAATGACCCGTGCCTTATATCTTATCATTATAACACCAAAGTCATTAAAATTAAGGATTTTTAGTATTATCAATAATTTTTTTGGCGGGAGTTTGGTGCGACAGCCCTGGCTGTTATTATTAGATTTTTATTGTTAAAACATATACGAAAATATTATTCGAAAGACATATTCGAAAGAATTGGTTTCAAAAACAGGGTTTCAATATTTTATATATTCGAAAGTTTTTCTACTCTAAGAAAGACAACATTTTGTCCAAGTAATTTTAGAATCGACATTTCAAGTGTATGTAGATATATTAGACGTCGAAATTTTTGAATGTACATTCTGTGAACCGGTATTTTAAAAATCGCATTATAACTTAGTAGACCCTGAAAGTTAACATACGGTTAATATGTTATCGATATCTTTTTTTAATTCCAAGCTTCTTCTCCTACTAGTCTGTTTATTATTCTGCCAATTTGTTGGCGAGGGCTTATAAATGACTTGGGGTTTATAAATCCTGTAACACTTTTTAGCTGTCTTCGATTAGTTTCTAATATCTTTAGATCTATTAATTACAGTTCTTTGACCTAGGTATTTAGGAGTTATCTAAAAATATAAAATTTTTAATTATTAGTTATTGCAAAATATATTGTAAAAAGTATATATTCTAGTTATTTGGTATTTAAAATAAATCCTGATCATTTTTAAGTATTTCAGTCATGCGCCTAGAGTCCCTAAAGTGTTTAAAAGTCAAAGTCATAGAAGAGTCAAATTAAAATGACTTGAAATGACTACATGCTTAAAAATGTTTTATTAGCATTTATTAATTTTTAATTGAAAGCTGATTAATATTTAAAAATTAGATTGAATGAAATACAAGACAATTACTAAAAATTTAGTTAAAATATTAACTTTTAGTATACAAATCAATGAATCATAAAACTTTAATTTTAACTAAATAAAGAAAATATAAAAAAAATAATTATGAATAATTTAAATTATTATTAAAATTAAATTAAAAAAAAAAAACAAATAAATAAATTAATAAAAGAATAATGAATTCTTTTTTTTTTAATTAGTCATTTAAGGAATTGACAAAGATTTAATTATTTATTAAAGAAAAGCCCCATGTTTCTTGTCTTTTATATTATGTTTTGTTGTTGGGAAAACTTTAAGAGATAGATAATCTAAACTAGACTCTAAAGTCTAAATAAAGAAAAAAAAACATAATTATAAAAAACAAAAAAAAAATTAAAATAAAAAAGAAAAATGATTCACAATTTGAAGGCATTAAACAAAAGGCTTCAAAATGATATAAAATTACTTTTTTTATATTTTAATCAAATTTTGTAAAAAGTTACGAGTTACTTGCAATCTGTTTTTTTTTTTAATATTATAAGTTATTTTTTAACAAGTGGTAAATAAAGTGTAAACGTACATATAATATATATATATATATACAAACATATGTATATATTTTACATATATTAATATTTTTCCTACTTTTTATATTAAATTGAAAAAAAAAGATAGTTATAAATATATTTATATATATAATTGTAAAACTAGTTAACAGATTTCGGGAATTATATATATATATATATATTTTTAATAGCTACAGGTAAAAATTTAATATATTTATTATTTTTTTTTTCAATTATGGTTTCAAGTGATGTTTTTTTTTATTTCCGGATTTGTGTTTTTATGTTTTTCATATAGTGAAGGTGTTTTTTAAGAAAAACTTGAAATTAAAAACAAAAAACGTGAATAATATATTATAGTATTAAAATATTTTTATTTTTTTAAAATATAGTGTTAAATGTGTTATTTTAATTGAAAAAATTTATAAATTTTGAAAAAAATTTGCTTCCAGTATTTTAAACCAGAAATTTTAATTTATTTTAAGTTTTTTATATTCTTGAAGGGGGGAACTGTAATATTGTAAGTCTTTTGTTCAAATTCTATTTAATGCACTTAAATTTGAAGAAGTTTTTACATTAAAAGCTTATATTTAGTACATTGTTTTGTTCCTGTTAAAAATTTTGTGTATATATATATATGTATAGATGTGTTAAAAGGTCTAATTAGAATTTATGTGTATATTAATAACCTGTAATTAGAATTAACTTATATTTAATATAAAAATATTATTATAATGTAAGTTATTAGTTATTATTACTTATAAGTAAATTGTGATTACAAAATTACGCGATTGTTAGAGTACTTAACTATTTAGTATCTAAAGAAACTATCAGTTAGTAACCGATAATTATTCACTGAAATCTAATATGTAGAAATTTGAAGCCTTAAGTAAACCCATAAATAAGTTGACTCATTCTTTAAAAAATTATTCCTAGTAATCTGCAACAAAAGTTGCAACAAAAGGTGTAAAGTAATAAAACTCCTAAAAATAGCTTTAGTTGAATGCAAGACTTGTATGAGACTTATATAAAGTAGAGACATATTCATATAAGTGGCCATATATTAAAGAGCGATTATTGTATGAAAAATTCAAATTCACTGTCTGTGTGATCAAGGCCTGAGTTTGATAAAAATAAATCATTATAAAGGTTATTAAAGAAGTGAGTCAGGTGTTGTTTGACTAGAAAAGTCAATAGTTTTTTTTATAGATACGCCTCTATAGTTTCAAATGTTTCTAGTAGGTTTTAATCTTTAGTTAATATTGGATTTAGAATCATCTTAGTTGAGCGGAAATGCATCAACTATATCTTATACCACAAATTTATAATTTACAAACACAGCTCTATTGCACCATTCGCGTATCACTTTTATACAATAAACAAATAATCATAATTTTTAATAAAATTTTGTTGCACCATATATGACATTTAACCAATTAAGTTTGAGTTTTTTTAGTTACAAATACTCATTAATTAAAAAACTATTATTCGATTAGTGCGATAAATTGTTGGTGCAACAGGGCCCAGATATTTAAAAGAGAATTCCTTATTATAGATGTGAATTTTTATTTCATTTCTACATTTAACCTTAAAAATCTAAATTTTGACAGAGTATTAAATTTTGGAATCTAATCTATTTCATTTCTTACAAGATTATCTCTTATTAGAAAAATAAATAACTATATAATACTTAATATAATATCATATTTATTTTAGGATTAAAATTTAAACTAGTTTTTATTATAAATATTAAAAAGTGCGCAAGTAATTAGTAAAAATTTAAAAAAAAACTTCAAAAATCTTTAAATATAGTTCAGGTATACATGATATGAAAACAAATACACTTAAAAATATATTTTAGATTTATTTTTGTGCTGAGAAGGTTAATGAGGGTTCAATAAACCATGTTGTGCCTAGAATATTTTGACTAGACAAATAATTACTATGTCTGACGATTCGGAGGATTAATAAAAACGCAAAATAAGAAAATTTTAAAATATATTAATTGAAAAGTATATATTTATTTATTTTATATATTTATTTAATAAATTTTAATTTGAGATTAGAAATGTTTTGCAATTTCTTCTATATCTACTTTCACTCAATTGTGGTTTATTTTATCAAATTAATTTTTACAATTTTTGTATAAATTCCACATTTTTTACCTAAAATATAAAAAAAAAATTTCATTTTTTTTTATCAAAATAAAAATCGCTGTTTATATTTTGTTATATTTAAAAAAAAAAAAAAATTATATTTAATATTTTATAATCTTATCGTTTTTTTTTTTTTTTTTTTTTGTATATAATTTTTCTATTTAAAATTTTTAATTTTGATTTTAATAATAATAATAATATTATAATATTTTATATAATTTTACAGTTCAGTTTGTCAAAGACCACCATTCACATCAGCAACAAGCGGTATGCAATATTTAAATGGTGGTAATAGTCCAACACATGATAATCCTGGTGTACATCATATGTGGTCAAGTACAGCTGTAGGTTTAACACCATCTGATTATGGTTCACCAAAATGTGGTGCATTGCCAGCCTTTCAAAGAATAACATCAAATGGTAGTTATTCATCAATTGGTAGTAGTAGTGGTATTGGTACTGGTAGTAGTAATGGTGGAAATGGTAATACTGGAATTGGTGGTGTTAATAGTCGTACAAATCATTATACAACATCATTAAGTAATTATAGAAATCAAGTAAGTTAAATTGTTAAATATAGTTTAATTAATTTAAATTAAATTCATATTTAAAAAAACCCAACCGTTTTCGCCTCGCCTCGCCTCGCCTCGTCTCTACTAAAATGGAATTGTTATCTTATTTTGTACATAAAAAGAAGACTGAACAACTACTTAAGATGATATTCCTTGACTTCAATACTTTTTTCATATATTTGATAACTAAGTGATTTGTAGGACAATATACTT
The DNA here is from genome assembly GCA_963082915.1 of Dolichopus griseipennis. Lineage (NCBI taxonomy): Eukaryota > Metazoa > Arthropoda > Insecta > Diptera > Dolichopodidae > Dolichopus > Dolichopus griseipennis. The sequence continues at coordinate 36,615,086 of OY720442.1, read as the reverse complement.
TCTTAGTTTAAATAGTCTAATATTTAGAATCACAATTTAAAAATAATAACGGGAATTGAATTTGTCTACTCGGTACCCGAAGATTCAGTTTGGTCTATTAAATATGATAGAAATTACAAAAACCTTTACCTCTCAAAATCGGCTTGTTATATACAATGGACATGACATACTTTTTCGTATACAAATTAAAAACTAAATTGCTTATTTTTCAGTATAGTATACTTATTTTTTTTCAGTATAGTATTTTTAAAATCTTACTAAAAATTATAATCAGAGGCGACCCACGTTTTTATTAAATATATAAATTTAAGAATTTTTAATCATATTACGGTTTTTTAATCATTTTATTTTATTTTGATTTTGTAATCTTAATTTTTTTTTAATTTGTTTTTTGTTTTTTTAGACAACAGAACCATGGGCAACTTTTGATAGCTGTCCGATAAGTTATGCATCATCAACTGGTGGTGGTATTGGTACAAGTGTTGTATGTTCAACAAATCCACGTGGTGCTGGTATTGCTACTTTAAGAACAACAGATGGTACAATACCACATATGTCAGCTGCTGCATCATTATCAGCTAGTAAGTCAAATTAACAGAAAATTGAAAATACATTTTCTAAATTTCGTTCGTTAATTTTCTTTTAGTATACATTTTATTTTAATTAAATAATTCTTTTTTTTTTTTCTTTTTTATTTTTAAATTAAATTTCTTATCACATAATTGTACAAAAAAAAAAAACCAAACATTTTATTGCATGTGGTCTTTCCATGTTTTTCTAAACGCAAAAACTCAAAATTAAAAAAAAAAAATTAAAAAACAAGAAATTAATAATTATCTGAAATCTAGAAAATAATATAAAAAAATTTATTTTTAAATTCAGTTTATATATATATATATAGAACAAATATAAATTCACTTGATTTTTATCGCCATCTTTAAATTTTTGTGGTTGATTTTTTCGTGTTTTTTTTTTTTTGATAGGTCATAATGGTCAAAAATATAAGTATGTGTGTATATATGTATTTATTTTTTTGGAAAATAAGTGACAATGAATGTTTCTACTTTTTTAATTCTTTAAATTGTTGTTATGATTCCTGTTATATTTCTGTTACTTAAAATTAATTAATTATAATTTTATTTAAACTTAGTAACTAGAGTTCTGTTGGACTATTTCGATAATTCAAATATAATAATAACCTATACTATATGGACTATACAGTAAAAATTCGAAATTTAATTCGAACATTTATTTCTATAATAATTAAAGACTTTCAATTTAAATACTTAAAATCATTGAGTGCTATTTGAAGTTTGTTAAAGGTTTACTAAGAAATTTTCAAAATAGAAATTCCAAGTATTTCAGCTATGCACTGCACATGATTTTCTTAATTAAAGTAAAAGTCGTACGGTACTTCGTCTTTTAAACTTCACCTGTTCTTATTCTCCTGTAGTTTAATTTTGAGCATTATAAAAATGACTTTGAATTACTTGGGTTCGGTCCCATAATGTTTTACATTTATTTTGAAGCTTAAGTTTTTTTTGGCTGTCATTTTGATTACAGTAATATTTCGATAATCCGAATAATTGATTGCTTATCCCCATGCGGGTTAACGTGATATTCGAATTGGTGGTTACCAGTCTGGATACCAGTCTAGTGGCCCAAAAACTCCTTAAAATTAAAAAAAAATATGTCATAAAGAGTTAAAGTTTTGTGAGCTCTTTTTTGTGCCATATTTCATACAAAAATTTATAGTTTTTACTTTTGTACATTCTGGATTGAACTTCACAACAAATGACATTTCTAACATTAAATAGTTCATATTGTTTAATCTACTAACTATTAGTCATTTATAGCTGTTCATTTAGCAAGCCATAGATATCAAAATTTATTATAATGGTAGTTAATGGGTTAATTGATTTTGATTCATTTTACTTTGCTTTACTATGCGTTTTCCTTTTCTTACGCTGCGGCTTAATATGTCCTTTCAAATGTACAGATTCATCCATAGGATTTATAGCGTACATAACAGTAAAGATGAATACTTTTAACTTAAATAATTTTCAATTGTATTTTTTAAAATTAAATAAATTTAATTGCTTGAATGAAACTCGAGTCAAATTTTTGAAGTTCTTCTGTATATGTACGAGTATATTTAATTTAAATTTAGTTTTTTTTTTCAGTTGTTTTAATTATTATACTTTCTAATTAGATTAATTAAATTAATTTAAATATAAAATGAATTATAATATGTAGGTAAATGAATTAAAAAAAAAAAAAAAATTGGAACAAGGTTTACTTTAATTATGTTTATTGTATGAATTACAAATCAAGGACATTTCTTTGTTTGAATTTCTTTTAATTTTAGTAGTTTTTAAAAAGGCAAAATATATTTAAATGTATGACCGCCATATTTGTTGGTTTTAATTTTTTTTAGTAAATTTTATATTATATTTATAAATTTTATTTTATTTTAGTTTGGTTTCTTTTATTTACCTATTCTCTGAGTTTTTTATTTTTGTTATTGTCTATTGTTGGAAATTTTTTTGTTTTGTATATTAGTGTGAAATTTGAATTTTATATATATGTTTAGGTTATATGTATATATATATTTATATATATGTTTAGGTTAAAGAATTTTTTTTGTTGTTGATTGTATGTTTATTTTGATTTTAATATTTGTTTTTCTAATTTAAATATTTTTTGTATCCTGTTTAGGATGTGAGGTTTTATTTCAAATATTTAAGTATATGTGGTTGTAAAATATTGGTATATACCTATGTATATTTATTTAGAAAGTCTAATACCTTTATAAAAATTGCTATTATTCATGTATAATGTTTATACCTAGGTTTCAGATTATTATTCAAAAATATAATATTAAAATTTTATTTAGAATATTTAAATATATTTAACAAATCAAAATCTCTTTAAAACCTCCTTAGAATATGACATTGTCGCCCTACTCTAGATTGTTTATAATGTTAATTGTTAGTTGTCACACAACAATTTCAATCATTACGAAATTTTAAATTTTTTAAAACTGTAGGCGGCAGGCGCATAGACCGGAGCACGCTACGAACAAAATGAGATGAACAGAGTACGCTTAGAGCCGTTCAGATTTAATAAAAAGACATTATTTGAAAAAAACTGACATTTTTATTTTAGTTACGTTTTAAATTGTCAAAAAATTAAATTAAATTAAAAATGGATAACTTAAAATAAACTAAACATTGTGACTTTTATTTTACAAGTAAAATCTTAAACAAACGTCAAAATGTTTTTGTATTCAATTTTTCTCAGCCGTGCTCGATATTTTTCCAGTGAACACGTAGAGCACACTCTGAACGCGCTCTGTATTATTTATCGTGTATTCTTTTTAGACAGTTCGTAGTCATTATGAATAAAATGTCAAAATAAAATATCAGGCGAATAACAGATATTGGCATATCATCGGAAATGTCATATAGCACGGAAACTGTACTATGGACATTTGCACTAACATATTTAAAAACTGTATTTTCTTGATGACAATGCCATGTTCTATTAACATATTTTATTGTACATATATATATATTTACAATTAATATTATTATAATACCTTTTTTTTAAATTTATGATATTAAATAAATAATAAATTCAATTAATTACCTGCAAAATAAAAACAAATTAAAAAAAAATAATAAATTTAAAAATTTTTATTAAATTAAATTTAAAAAAAAAAAACAACATATTTTGATTTAATTTTCAAATTTATTATATTCAGTGGTAATTTTTTTTTTTTTAATTAAATTTTAATTTATTTAAATTTTTTCTTACTTTTTTTTTTTGTTAAATAATTTAAGATTTAAAATTTTAAAAAATTAATTTTTTTTTTCAACTTTAATAATACTGAAATTAAAAAATTACAAAAAAAAATCCATTTAATTAATTAATTAAAAAATTCAATTAAAATTTAAAGCAAAAGCATTACTTGAACTCGATGCTGATATATTCACTGAAGGTCGCGAATGCGTCAATTGTGGAGCTATATCAACCCCATTGTGGCGCCGTGACAACACCGGTCATTATTTGTGCAATGCTTGTGGTCTTTACCATAAAATGAATGGCATGAATCGACCATTAGTTAAACAGCCTAGACGATTGGTAAAATTTAAAATACTTACAAAAAAAAAAAAAAAAAAATAGAACAAAATTTGAAATTAAATTTTTTTTAACAAAAAAAAGAACAAAATTTTATTCAGTCAAAAGAAAAAAAAAACCTTAAGAATTTTAGAACTCTTATAGAAATCCCACCACCGTTATTACAAAAAAAAAACCGTTTTTTATTTGAAAAAAAAAAAATGGCCAAGGAAATTAATTGAATTTATTTTGAAATTATTGCGCATAATCATTTTATTAAATTTTTATTTTCTTTTATATTAAAAAAAAATATATATTAATTAAAAAAATATATATTAATTTGTATGCTCAGCTTTTTTAATTTGTTTTTTTTTTTTAACTAATACCTAACATTTTAAAAGTTTTTTTAATTTAAATTGCTTTTGCATCTTAATGTACAATGAAAGAAATTACCTAATCGAATTTCTTTCTAACTTCTATTATTTTAAAAAAAAAACAAATAGTAGTTAGAAATTCTGTAGTTAGTTTATAATGTCTATATTTAATATAATGACATTTAAAAAATGAAATTTAATGAAAAAAAAAATGAAAGAGAAGAAAAAGAAATTTTATATAAAGAAAATAAAAAAAAAAAAAAAACTAAAATTGCAATTTATAAATTACAGTGGCCGCTGATCAAGGCGGAGATTTCTATAAGAACTACTATTCTTCCTATTCAAGTACATTGCCAACTCGGGCGGTAACTGAGGAAAAGACTAGCCGGCGTCTGGTACGTTCAAAGGTTAATACAAATTCTATTTTTTTTTATTAATTTTTTATATCTATATTATTTTAAATAAAATTTTGTTCTTATAATATTGTTAATATTTTATAATTAAATTTAAAATAAAAATTTAAAAATAATAATAATGAAGATTTATTTTCGAATAACATTTAAAAGCTAATTTTTTTCTAATTTTAATATTTTTTAAATTTAATTTTATTACGTGTTTAAATTTTTTTTATTAAATTTGAAAAAAAAATCTTCATTAATATTTATTTTAAAATAAATATATTTATTAAATTATATTTTAATTTTTGAATTTTGTTTGTTTTTTTTTTTTAATTACTTAAGCAGAGTGCATCCAGACGTGTAGGATTATGCTGTTCAAATTGTAATACTACCCAAACATCATTATGGAGAAGAAATCCTAGTGGTGAACCTGTATGTAATGCATGTGGTCTTTATTTTAAATTACATAATGTTAAAAGACCTTTAGCCATGAAAAAGGAAACAATACAAGTAAGTATATATATATATATATATATATATATATAATTTTATTTAATCCAATTTAATTCTTTCATCTTATCAGTTGTATAAGTTTAAACCATATTAATTATATTCAATTAATCAAATTCATTTTTATATTTTAAAAATATTTTTAATAATTCTTTCAATTTTTTTGTTTTTTTTTTTTAGACTCGTAAACGTAAACCAAAGGGTTCATCCAAAGGTCCATCTGAAAAGAAAGCCAAATTAATGTTGAATGAAGTAACAAAAGGTAAATTTTATTAATTTAATAAAAAAAAAACTAAAACTAAATTACACTCTGACTCTGATTTACTTGCGCACTGAATTAAAATTAACTTAAAGTGCATAAACACCAAATTAAGACAATAAAAATACTTAGTAAACCATTGATTTCGAGAATAAGTAAATTTGAGTCAAAGTGTATTTAAATTACTAAAGTGATTGTCAATACTAAATTTTAGTTTAATTAAAAATAAAAATCATTTATAAAATTAATATTAATAATACTCATTATTTTCGCACTCATTTCTAATCACTTGCACTCATTTTTCAAAAAAAAATAATTTATTTTTTTTAATTTTCATTTCTAAAAATAAAATTGAATTTCTTTTTTTCAATCAATTTTTTTTTTTTTTCAATTTTTTTTTTATTTTTAGAACCGAAAAATAAAAAATCATCAATCCAACATCAAAACGCCTTACTATCCCATTCGAATTTATCGACAACAAATCCAGCTATTACAGTAAACAAAATCAATATTAATAATAAAAATAGCAATAACAATAGTGATAGTTATAGCAGTAATATTAATAATAATAATAACAATAATCATCATCATAATAATAATAATAATAATATGACTGCTTCATCAACACCATCTCCATCATCTACATCAATTAATCATCATCAACATAATCAATCATTTAATAATCAAATAAATCAATTATCACCAATACATAATAATTATTCATCATCAATAACAACATCACCATCAAATACAACACATTCATCTCAATTAAATACATCAACAAATAACAATTCATTAATTTGTCATAATAATAATAATAATAGTTATATGAATGCTGTTATTATTGCATCTGCATCACCAACACTATTAGATAATACTAATAATAACAATAACAACAATCATAACAATAATAATAACATACTTAACAATAATAATTTAAGTCCAACAAATATTAAATTTAATATACATAAATATTTAACACAACAAAATAATCAACAACAGATCAAAAGTCATCAACAACACAATTTACATCAACAAACACAACAACAGGAACACCAACAACAATCTCAAATGATGAATGGTGTAGAATCGGAAATTCAACAGCAGATTTACAACAACCCTCATCTTCATCTTCAACAGCAACTGCAACAACATCATGCCCTTCACCAACATCACCAACAAATGGAAGCAATCAATTCATCATCGACAGTAATTGCATCACAAATTCCACCAACATCACAACAACAAATCCTATCGATACCGGTATCAGGAGCGGAGAGCTCACATCAACATCAACCGATTATCTCATCAACTATAGATACTCACCATCACCAACATCAACACGAATCACACCAACACCAACATCACCATCACAATCACAATCATTTACAACATCATCAGCACAACAATCAATCACAACTGGATCACAACAACACAATCAATCATCACAATCAAACGACGAATCGTCAAACGCACTCACCCCAGGAATTGACGATCTCGAATATCTCCAACAATAGTCCATCATCATATAGTCAACCATCACCAACATATTATTATGATCCATTAAATAACAGTAATGGTCATGTTAAATTTGGTATTGGTTCAGTTAAAATTGAACAAAATTTAAATATGAGTGATCATCATTCAAGTCGAAGTCCATCTATTGATGAAAATGATTATGATCATCATCAACAACAACAACATCATCATCATCATCAGCAACAACAACATCTTATTTCTCAACATCATCAAAATTTACATCATCATTATTCGGATACTTTTAATCAATTAGATGGTTTACAAAAAATGGAAATTGTTGAAAGACAAATTAAAATTGAATAGAAAAAAGCAAAAATGATAATAACAACAGCATAGAAAGAGTTTAATAATTCCAAAGTGTTGAGAAATAGAACATAAGTAGTAATCAACCACTTGAACGATATACGAAATAATATTTAGGTAAGTAGGAACAAAAATAGACATATAAGATTTGAATCTCAGAATTCTTAAAAGATAAAAATTTTAAAATTATAGTTATTTAAATAATTAAGGGTTAACTCATCGTTTCTGAAAAAAGAACTATAGCACTAATATTAAAAGAGTGTAAATTATAACTGAAGCGGCGAATCAACTCTATTAAACTTTGTTAGAACCGCGTTTGACTTAAAAAAACGTTAGATATGATAAAAAATACTAAAATTTGAAAATCAAAAATTAATTAAAAAAATTTTATTTAAATAAAAAAACCCTAAAAAGATTTTTTTAAAAAATTTAATTTAAATCGTTCTTAAAATAATTTTTTTTTTTTTTTTTAATTTTGAGTTTATAAAATTTAAACAACTTTAATATTTTACAATTATTGTCTAACAATTCGATATGGCTGACTTAAATATATGTTCTGCCATCTGTGACATTTAAAAAAAATATGATTCACATTAGTGTTACCATTTATCGTATCAGTAATATTCAATCAATTTAATTTCATTTACTTTAACTAAAATTAATCTTATATAATTGAATGTAAAGATGTTTTGTTTATTCTTGGCTTTGTGGTTGATTTTATTTTTTTTTTGTCTCAGTGCGTAAAGGTCAATCTCATTTTCTATTATTTTTGAGTTCTTGATTAGTTCTTTGATATAATAATCAGTGCCTAAGTTACCTGTTTTCATGATTATTTCTCCAAAAAAAGTCATAATAAAACTACGGTTTGAAAGATCCTCGGTTTCCGCAGCTGAGATGGCAAATAAAATATATCGATATCAGATGCTTCATCAAAATCTAATGTATTTAGTCCTTTGTCCTGTCTCTCGTCTTCATAAAAAGGGGCAATATTCTTTTGATAAATGTGCTTTAATATATTTTAACACTTTCTTCACTTGCTTGAGAAGTATAATAATCATCTGTATAAGCTGCTTCATCTTCTACTTCGCATATATTTCTTATTAAATAATCTGTTGTATCATTTACTGTCACAACTATAATTAACTCCTGCGCTTAAAGGTCAAGTTCATTTTCTATTATTGTTGAGTTCTTGATTATAGTTCCTTGATATAATAATATGTCCCTAACTTACCTGTTTTCATGATCAACTCTGCAAAAAGAGTCAAAATGCTGAGGTATAAACAGGCATTGCATATATCGTCATAACTATGTTTAATTCATATCAAAATATTTTTATAATTGTATTATCCAGGCACATTATCCAGGAGTCTTGAACTGCTGCTAACCGTAATAACGGCTGTTCTAAGCTATTGTTGGTATTATCTATTGAATCAAAAAATATTTTATTCTCTTAATCTACTTCATCATCATCATCTTCATCATAATCATCATTGTCATTTATTTATAATTTTTAATCTTTTTATCAATTTTAATTATTAAAAAATGTCAAAAGCTATCATTTTCAATTAATTTATATGTAAAATCCTTAATTAACAAAAAATTTTAACAATAAGCTTTTTTTACGATAAACTTTTTATTAAACTTTTGTGAAATGAATACTTTAATAATATTTTGATATTTATTTGGTTCTTGCATTTGCCAAGTAATTTCATTGGTTCTCTACTATATATAACTTTCAAGCACTGTTAAAAGCTTTTAAAAAAGCTGTGCCAGAACTTGCATATTTATACTACTGATATTTAAAGAATCCTGTCTTGTTTTTTCGTCAAATCGACGAATTTTACAACACATTCTCAATCTTCGAGACACTCTTTAGTTCCCTCTATTCGCACAAACCACGTGCAATTCTGAGGAATTCTAGTATTATGGGAAGTGGTAAGGATTTCCATGGTTAGTTGCTTGATTTTTCTCTTTTTGGTATTTGGTATAAATTGATCATTCATACCATATTTTTCTTCACTTGAAAATTATTCTCAACTTGTTTTGACATTTAAATTTGACATTTTAAAAACTGACATTAACTTCAAAATTTCAATTATATGAGATTACATCAAATATCAAAATTAAAAAAAAGAAATATATTTTAAATATATTTAATTAATTAATAAATAACAATTAGATATTTAATTAATTAAAAATTTATTTAAGAACGATTAAAAGAAAAATTTAAAAAAAAAAAAAAAAAACAAAAATAAAAACAACCAAAAACAATGACATTTAAAATATCTCAATAATAGCCATGACATTTAATTTTCAAAAAATTTAACGGTTAAATGTTACTATACATATTTATGTAATTATTTAATTAATTATATTTTTTTAAGAATATTAAGTTTAAATTTAAGTAAAGTTAAAAAAAAAAAAAAAACAAAATATTAATTAATGTAAATAAGTATAAAAAAAACAAAACAACAAAATTCGAAATGATTCCATTAGTTTAATAAATAAAATCTCAAAAAATATTCCAAAAAAAAAAAAAAAAAAAAATATTGTAAATATGACAAGATTTTTTCATATTATTATGTAATTTTTTTCTCAAAATTTAATATCTTATATCTTATAAAATTTAATATTAATTTAGAAAATAAATATATTATAATAATAATAATAAAAAAAAAAAAAAAAAATATAAAAACAAAAATATGTATATATGTTTACATTTTTTTTTCTAAGCTAAAAAACCAAAATTCCATAGTTTTTAAGACCGCAGACAAACTGTCAAAATTTTATTTACTTCTATAATTTAAGTAGTTCACACACTATCAGATATTCATTTATTATTAAATTTTGCATTTGATTTAAATTTTTATTTTTATATTAATGAATTATTTTTTTTTTTTTTTTAATTTAATTTTTATTTTTCAATTTTAAAAAAATCTGATAGTTTCAAAAAAAAAATAATTTTGACTTTATACAAAAAAAAAAAAAAATAAATAATAATAGAATATTAATTACATAAAAGATATTTTTAGATAGGTACATTATTAAAATAATATTAATTATTAAGATACTAGTATAAAAATATTTTTTTTTTTTAATTTTGTAAATAATTATTATTTAATTTAATTTTGAATTTTTAAAAATAAATAATTTTTGAACTATATAATACAAATTAAATTCATATATAAAATAACCTTATGGGCCATTACATTGGTAATGAATTTTGTAAAATTTGAGTTTTATCCAAATTATTTGATAGATTTTTGTATTAAATTATTTTTTTATTTTTTATGATTTTTTCTGATTTTTAAAATTTTTTAATTTGACAATTTTAATTAATTATTAAAATTACTAGATTATTTTGGGAATTTTAATAAGTTTAATTATTTTTTGAAGAAAAGTAAATGCCCATTAATGTTTAAAAAGATTTATTTAAATAATAATTTAAATAAATAATAAATGCATTCTGTAAATTTTATTTTACGAATATTAAATTTATATATATATTTTTTTTAATATATAGTTTAAAATTATTAATAATAATTTGATATTAATTAACGCACATTTAAATTAAAAGCACAACTTAAATTAATTAATAAAATTAATTTTATATTTTTGTTTTAATAATCATAATAATTATTTTATTTTATATTTTTTTTTTTTTTTTAAGTTTAATTTAAAATAAAAAAAAAAAAAAAAAATTATGATAATTTAATGAGTGTGTGATCTAATCAGATTAAAAAAAAACTATTAATTAATTATTTTTTGTTTTTTTTTTTAAAACATTTATTTTTTTTTTTTATATGTACAATAATACCTTTATTTAATATGTTAAATGTGTAAGTAATTTTTAATCATTTTAATTTTGTCTAATTCTCTTGTTTTTTTTTTTTTATTTTTTTTAATTATTTAAAATTTTAAGTTTCAGTTTAATATTAATTTAATTTTGTTTTTTATTTTTTTTAATTATAATATTGTTAATTCTTTTCTTCCTGTATATTAAAATATAAAATAATGTAAGAAAATATTGAATAAATTTATCTATAAGTATAGAATTAATTAAGGTTATACTAAATATATATATATAATGCATATATATATATATAAAGTAAAATTAATTATTATTCACATAATATATATATATATAATAATATAGAATTTAATTAATTTTGAAATAAAAATTTAATTTAATAATGAAAGTTTATTATGTTTTTTATTTTTTTAATAAGAAAATTCTGATGTCAATTTTTAGCATTGATTGAGAATAGTTTAGAGAACATCGGAAGTCAGAATGATATATCTTAATAGCCTATTTACAATGAACGCTCTCGTTTCGCTCTCTACACGTAGCTATCTGTCAAACTAAGTTAAATTATATGAAATTGTCTACAATAGACGCCATGTCGCAGCCATTACGCAGTCATTAAAAAGTTGTTTAACTTTTAACTTTTTCGCTTTCAAATGTCAAATAATTGAACTTCGAAAAATATATTGCCAGAATAAAAAATTAGTAAAATTATTTATTTTTTTTCTATCTAGGGTTAAATAACATCAAACCATTATTGAAAATAGCTATATAATTCAACTTTAAACTATTGAATATCTTTAATTCATGAAATTTGAAAACAAAACAATGTCAAAAAATGGTGTCATGTACATTTCATTGTGAACACTCCTTTCTTGACTATCTAAGGAGAGCGAAACGAGAGTGTTATTGTAGATAGACTATTAGGGTGTTAGTTTAAATCATCTAGAACCATTCAAACCATATTCTCTCAGTCGCTTCATACGATATAACTATTCTACTATACACTTTTCCAACGAAGCGATGGTATTTGCCATTACCTTGAAATTCTTATACAATATAAAACAACTTCTATTTAAATAGAGGTGTTTATATTGGAGCATAGCTTTGATCATCGATAAACAATATAAATTTTCTATACGCTATGCTCTTATCGACGCTCTTATCACTTATTTCAGCTCCAACATAAACGCACTTTAAGTCATAATTGGGAAATTAATATTCCTTTCGTTACGTTAAGTCAAAATTGAGAATCGCTTTTTCGTAGATTAACTCCGACTTAGCTGTACGATGGAATAGGCTAATAAGATATCCTCCTTTTTCGGAACAAAAATAATTTAACTCCGATTTAAAATATCTTTCCGGAATTTGATTCGAACTAAAATTTTATAAGGTTCTTTTTGGATCTTTATTCAGAAAAACCAAAAAATAAAGATGCGGTGAAAAAATGTTCTGTTCGTCAAAAATACTTTAGCTCTCAATAAATTATGATGCCACTTTTTCGGACTTTTCAAATATTTTTTGTCCTTTTTCCTACCTGCTACAGAATTGGAGATTAAATTTTTTAAATCAAATCGGGCCGAGTTCTCGGTTCTTCCAAGATATGAAAATCGGACCTTTATTTCAATTTTAAATCGGAATTGTTCCGCAAGTAAATATATTTTTTGTTCAATTTAAATTCGTTCTTCGAATCAAAATTTTTGCGTTCACTTCGGAACAAATTTAAAAAAAAAATTTCTTTTTTGCTGTGAACAAATTGTTAAAGAACGACTTGAATTTTCCTCCGGTATTTCGTCAAAGTTTGTCATAGTGTATATATGACAACACCATTTCATGAACCCCTATAACCGATTTTACAAGCAGATTCTTCTGTTATTAATTTAGAAGGTGTGCCATGAAAAGATGTGTCTAATGTTAATCAGTGCATCTACACCAATTCATCTGTCTATTGATACTTATCCAACTACGTGCGGTTTTTAAAATAATACATTCTTTCAAATACTTATAACATTTATATACTTCCTCAAAGATAAAAAACTTTTATAACAAGTAGTAATTCATTAAAATAATTTATAAAAACAAATATAAGCTTTTTATTTTCAAGAAATTTTAGATATGAGTTTTCATAATAATATGTACTTATAATTATAAATAAAAAATAATGTGAAAAATTGTTAACCATTGTTTTTAATTATTGCATATATTTAGGATTATAATCAACATGTGTGTATTCATCATAATTAATATGTTGAATTTCTATATGTACAAGTATGTTCAAAATAAAGTCTACAGAAATAATTTAACTTATAAAAATATTAGGTTTGTGTTCGTGATCAAATTAACGAACAAAAAAGTATATGGGGAATTTGTAATTGAGTTAAATTTTTAATTTAATGGGAGTCATTTCATATAACATGTAATTCACCACAGCAGGTTATTTACGCATTTGAATAAGTAATAAAATAAATATTAATATTTTGCTGTTGTTTTTTTCTCAAGGATTAGTTTTTTAAAAATAAAATTTATTTTTTTTATTTATAAAAATTATTTGATACCCTTAATATCAATTTATAATAAGAATTTAAAGAAATTTTGAAAAAATTTATGGATCTAAGTTATAATATAAAATTTGTTAAAAAAATGTCAAATTTCAATGTTGAACCTTAATTTTTAGTTACACAGATCAGTTTTTATCATTCACAAAATATGTGTCTAAAAATTAAAAGTTTCAATGATATTTTCAGTGGAGGTTAAGGGACCACAACTCACACTATAGTGCTTTGTTGATGTATATATATATATATATGTGTGTGTAAATGAGAGATTTTGAATTAACGGGAACTTTTGAGTTGATTGCGAAATCATTAATCGGTTATTGGTCTTTTACAGAATATTAAAATGTATATGTATATGTATATGTGGGATTGTGAATTAGGAGGGATTTTAAAGGATACTAGAGTAGGATTTATGTATAGAGATTATTTATATATGTGTATATTTGCAGATTCAAAATTAAGAATAGGATGGATTTTAATGTTGGATTTTAATGTTGCATATGATTAAAAGGGATACTAAAACAATAAATATTGTAATTTGAAAGTAGGTAGGAGTAAAATTAATAAAAAGAGTTTTTTTTCGATATTTGTTTTTGTTTTTCAACTTTTTTTATTCGACATTATGTTTTCCAATAAATCGACTCATACACTCGTTTCTAATACATATTTAGAAAAACTAGATTTATACAGAGTTCAGAAGTTCCTCAGGGTCAATCTTTTATTCAATTTTTCTGCTCTATTATTTCTATTTTAGTAATAAAAGCACCTATTCAAAAACAATTCCTTTTAAAATTTCTTAAGGAACAAGCGTTTAACTTATTAACCAAAGGGAGCACTGGAGGCATGTTTCATCCAGCGTCAGTCTCAGCGTTGGCATTCTATAGAATTTTAGGAAATCTTAAACGAAAGTGCCAAAGCTGTTGGAAGCATTCAAGAAAGAGAAAGCTAATAATGGGAACCTAATAATGAAACTAAAAAAATTTTTTTCTAAACCTCCTGTATTGAAACTGGTTTTTAAAATCTGGAGAAACTCTTTAAAATATCTTGCATTCGAATTTTTTTTTTTAAAGCCCTTTGTAAGTTTGATGAGGATTTTATACCTATGTAGGTACCTATAGCATTTTGAATAATTTTGTCAAAAGGTTTTTTATATATTCTTAAAGATAGTTAATTATCTTCAATAACAAGTAGTGCTCAATAATATTTTAAAAAAACGGGTTTATATTATTTGTTTTTTTTTTTTAATAAATTCAAAATATATTTCAAAATTCCAATAAATTCCAAATAATTAAGATGGAACGACTTTATGACTTTACTTTATGAGTTATAAAATTCAACAATTACTCCACAAAATAAAAATTTGAATTACTTACAAATTCACCGAGGTTTGTGTCTAAGATAAATTTAACGAAAAATTTTAATTATTGTCGTTAAACATGGAATTGAGTATAATTACTAGAATATTGAATGAGTAATATAATGTGCAATGAGTATTATGAATGATGAGTGAGTATTAATATTTTTGTTGTTATTCCATTTTTTTCTACAGGATTATTTTTGTAAAATGGTGAATGGTGAGTTTAATTTACATAAAAATATTATTATTTGTTTTATTTTTTATTTTTTAGTTTTTCTGTTTTTTATTTATAAATAGATAATATATAGTATATATACATATATACATTATATCTATTTTTTTTTGATTATCTTAATCAAAATATTTATGTTATTTGATAATATTATTTATATTTTTACACTTGTTTAATTTTGTTAATTAAACAAAATTGTATTACCAAATAAAAAAGTGTGGTGAACTTAAAAACAGTTTCAATTTCAAGATTACAACGAATTTTAAAAACAGTTTTATGATAAGATAAAGTTAAAAAAAAAATAAATGGCATTAAGTATACATATTTAAAATAGAAGAAAGTCATTTATGATTAAATTGATAGCCTAAATTTTAATAGAAATAAGAGTTTAAAGAAATTTTGTAAGCATTTATATAGGTAATCTCAGTAATAAAAATGATAATTATTTAAGTTCAGGTATATTAGGTAAGGTTATCTAATGATTCTATTGAAAAATTACATACTAGCTTTTGTAACGGTATCAAAGAGCATTTAAACTCTTTTCTTAATCTGGAGATTTTTTGAACTTGTATGCATATTTAAATTTACTGATGACTCACATAAGTGTTAAAAGTTCACAGCTTAAATAAATCTCTGAGGGGTTGTTTTGGTTTAATAGCATGTTCGGTGTATAGAGATTCTACTGTATTTTATCATCTTTTGTGTCAGCATTTTAATGATTATCTGCAAGTAATAATCCATACAATGCAAGCTTTTTAACACGTAGGTACATTTTTGATTGTAAAAAATAAATATATTAAATATGAAATATTAGGACAATAATGAAATAAACTAGAATAAAAAAATAAATGAATTAAAATTAGATTGAAAAACTGAGTATCTAATTGATTTAGAAGCATATTTATATTTTTAAAATTATTTTTTAAACGGTGACCTGAATTAAAGCCCTGCGATATAAAGCTCTCGGGGTGTTATTTCCCATTCAATGAGAAATAACGCCCAGGGGATTGTAATTGAGAAATAAAGCCCCCAAAATATGGGAAATAAAGCCCATGGTTTTATTTCTCTTTTAAGTTGAACTAAGACTTTCTGGAACTATAATATCAAAAATAATTAGCATTCATTTTGGAGTTCGAATTGAAATCTGGGGTATTCCCTTTTTCCAAAATTTAAAAACATATAATAATTTTACATATAAACTACATTTATACTACAAATTACACATATAAATCTGATTTTGTAACGAAAGTTTTGCATACATTAATTCATAAATACTCTGGAAAAAGGGTCAACTTTGATATTTTAACCAACTTAAATATGCTTGCTACTATAGAATCTCGCATATGTTGTTTTACATATAATATTTTACTTATTTATATATATTTATATTTATATATATTTATATTTTTTTCAAGTTTGAATATTGCAAAAATGGATTTTATTACATATTTAATGAGAAATAATAACTTGGGACTTTACTTCTCAAGAAGTCGAAAATTCAATTGAAAGAGAAACAACACCTTGGGACTTAATTTCTCATAAACGTCGTATTTCAAATCAAAAGAGAAGTAAAACTCCGGGGTTTTATTTCTCAACTACTATGAGAAAAAAGACCTCAGGGCGTTATTTCTCATTAAACGGAAAATAATACCCTGGGGGCTTTATTTCGCACGGCCTTAATTCAGGTCACCTTTGTAAACACTTGAGTGGATTTAGTGAGTTTATGAAATTATTCCACAATATATTTCAGATGACAATTAACAAAAGGAACAAGAAAATTTCAAAAAAATTACAAAAATGATTCATTTTATTTTTGTTTTAATTTTAAATAATAAAAGTAACAAAAGGGGTTTCGTAGGTTAGTGGGGAAGCATTTGACTCTCTAACTGAGGGGATGCGGATTCGAAATATTTAATTGGAAAAAAAATATGTTGAAAAATTCTGGTGGACAAATATAGTTTAAAATATACAAAAATATATAATATAAACAAAATAAATAATATTACTTATAAATTAATAGAAAGTATTGAAAGTGGGATGCACAACGGACCGCAAGGCCTACGTGTTAGTATGGCACATGCTATCCCACATAAAAAATAAATACAAGACAACCAAAAAAATTACAAAAATTTTTGATCTATTTTTACAACTCACAGATGATCTTTATAATTTTTTAAATATAGCTATTTGTTAGATTAAAATTTATTTGAAGTTGTTTAGGTAGTCGAACATTAGGATTACATTCTGAGGAGTCCAATAGCGTTGATTCCCAGGGACTTTCTTTTTGTTGAAATCAAAAAATAGAACGCTGGTGTAGGCATATAACTATGTCTAAATGCATTTGCTAATAAATAAAATTGGTTTTTTGAGGAAATTTGTATTTCATTTATAATTTTTGTAAAACTTTAAATGGTTGCAATTTTTTGAATATTTAATAAATGCAATAATATTCTCTTAACTTAAAAGAAGTTTCAGATGAATTGCCATGCCAGTAAAACACCAGTTAAGGTATGATTCCAATACAGATTACATTCTTATGATGTTTATTAATAAAAATGGATTAGTCGAAATGTAAAAATCTTAGGGCTATAAATATAAGAACTTTTTAAGTTCTATGCTTTATTATAATTCTCTGATGCTGTAAAAATATACTTTATGTATTTCAAATCCACCAAATAATTTTCTCTAACTCCAAGTACTTAAGTATCTACCAAATTTAAGGATTTTTAATTAATTTTAACTAAAAATGTCATTAATAGGTATATGAATAAAGTTGCAAGTTATGAATATAACTTTGAAAAATAATAAAATTATTGTATACCTACATATACATATTTGAAAATTTGATTGTACAATATTAATTATAATGCATTTAATGCTGTTTATAAGTATTTGTAATTTTTATCTAAAAATAAATATTTAATTTTCATATTATATGTTTTTATTTCACCTTTGGTTTCTGTAAAAACCATAAAGAAAACATATCACTGTGCAATTTAAAATTAAAAAAAAAAAAAAAACAGTCGTTGTCCCTACAAATAGAGACAGAACAGAATATAAAAGTTATTTAGGTTTAATGTTTGCGTCATTTTTTTTTTGAAAAAAAAACTGTACTGAACTGATAACAACTACAAACAAATATAGCTTGAAATAGAATTAAATGATATATATATATATATATATATATATACCCAGGTAATATGTTTATTAATTTCATATTTTATGATATTTGTGGATGCCGGATCGGTGTTTTGAGGTTTCTAAATGTAATTTTTGCTTTATTTTTTATTTGCTTTAAAAAAAAAGAAGGTTCTAACTTAAACAAGAGTTGTGTTGTATGGAAATTTTAATATGATATAGGTACATTATACTACACATATAATTACAATTTTCGATGTCGTGATATAAAGTCCTATTTATAATAAAGCAAAGTTCTTCTTTCAAATAAATATCTTAGCAGACGCAAAAATATCTGGAATAAAATATTTAGTATAGAAGTGGCTGCAACTTTGAATTCCTAATCCCAATCCCAATACAATTCTTCTTATTGCTTAAAAAAATCGTAAAAAGATCATTGAAACCCTGAATTTGAATTCAACTCTACAATCTGGAAAAAAGGAATACCTAATTCAATTGAAGTTTTATGATCACACCATTTATTAATAAATTACTTTTACCTCTTAAGCACAATATGAGCCAACAACGTTGAAGTTCTACTTAAAAAGTTGAACATAATGTAAAAGAAAACCAATACAGCAAATGAAATTAACAACAAAGTTTCATGGCAGCCTTGACTCAAAAATTTTTCAACTCTTAACTTCTGCGTTACTTTGACAGCTAATTGTTTGAGATTTGTCAGTCATTTATATTAATTATTTCTTATTGGCTGACAATTCGAAAATATAGAATTATAAAAATTAAATCATTTTTTTTATGTTATACATTCAGTCCACTGTTTTTTAACACAACTTAAAATTAATTATGTTAATTTACTTAATTTGTTTCCATAACATGTCACTTTAAAATTTTAGTGGTTTGGCATAGCGCTTGAAAAATTTAATAGATTCGTTTTTTTGATATTTTACAACTTAGATGCTGCGTTATCGCTACGTTCATTGTGGTCAAGTTATCAAACTTTGTTCTTTATTAAATTAGAATTATTATCAATTTTACTTGATGGTTTTAATTTAATGACTTTATTTCGTACATGGCTTTATTTCACTGCCCCAATAATTTTTTGAATACTATTACATACAAAGAAAATCTTATGAGTGACTTTTTATATATATTTTTTTTGATTAATAAAAAAAAATGATATGTGAATTCTATATCTTATCATTTGTCAAATGATAACAGTCATAAACGTATGTGGTTAAGAAATATAACTTATATATTTAACAAATATTTTTTTTTTATTGAAAATTTAATAAAATTGTTTTTTTTTTTTTGTTTTTTGTGTTTTCCAAATTTTTTTTTTAAATTACAACAATAACAATATATTTCAAAATTATTATAAGACAAATTAAAAGGTAAGAATTTAAAAAATTATATTAATTAATAACTATTTGTTAAATTATTAATCAAATAATTTAAGATATTGATTTTTGAAACTGAATTTCGAAATTTAACTTTCATTTAAAGTTTATATAATTAATAAGTTTATTTAAATTTTTTCTTAATTTTCAAATTATTCGAAATTTAAGATTATTCAATTTTTAATTCAATTTATTTTAATCCGAAAAATATCTAAATTACAAATTTTTAAATTGATATTAAAATTGCAATTAATTCAGAGTTCAGACTATTCCAAGTATCTATTTATACAAATGATTTACATATAGTTTTGCAAATAATTTTTTAATTAAAAAATCCGCTTGACTTTTTATAACTATTGTGGAACCAATCACTAATTCGAGGTTGACATGTTCGACATCGACTTCCTAATGCGGAAGAATTTTTAATTAATTTTAAAATTAGTTTTAATATATCTAGTTAAAATAGACTCAAACCAGGAGTAAATTTTTAAAAATATCGAAAAACTATGTAGTTTTTAAAATATTAACTTTTGTCAAATTTTTTCGAAATTCCCAAATTAATATCTAAGACAAAGTTGAAAAAAAAACGTTAATGATCCTATTATTTTAAACGATAAAGTTATATGTAAGGTATGGTTCGGATTATTGAAGTAATTACTGCCCAATTTAATAAAAATTTGAACAAATTTTGCGAAATACTTCACGCTCTTCAATTTTATAAACTTTAAAAAAATATATTTTGGTATCAATGAAATTTAGATATGAATCTTTAAATCAAAATTAATATAAAATCTATTATATGGTATACTCACAATCTTTCTTAATTTTACTTATAAACAGGGTTTTAAAGTTTGTTATAAATTAGGAACTATTATGTAAATTAAGTTTTTAACAGAACGTGATTATTATAAATGAATTTAATATACTAATTTAATGTATTAAGTTACATTTAGATTAATTAAGTTAAAATAATTAAAATTTTATTTAAAAAATAATTAAGTTGAGAAAATTCAGTTAATATGAGATATTGATTGAACAATTCAAATTTTTTAGAGGCCTCGGTGGATTAGTGGGTCAGCATTTTGCTTTTAACATAGTATAAAATTGTTATATAACAGGTATGAACAAATTAAATAATATTACTTATAAATTGATAGAAAGTATTAAAAGTGGGATAAACAAAGGGCCGCACTCAAGGCCTGCGTTTTTGGATGGAACATGGTATCTCCTAACATAACAAACCACCACAATTCAAAATTTTAAAATTCCATACGTAATCTAACCTTGTTAGTTATTATTATTAATAAAATTATAATAGTTATAAATTATAATTTTATTTCATATATAAAAATTAAAATAGTAATTATTTAATTGGCTAATTTTTTTTTTATTAAAAATTCAATGATTATTCATAATTTAAATAATTTAACTTATTTTACTTGTCGTGTTTTTGTAATTTTCATATAGGTACCACCATTTTATATTTTTTTTTTATAAAAATACTTTTTTAAAGTTTTCTTTTTTGATTGTATAATTTAAGTACATATAAAAATGTTTTTATTTATAAATTATATACATATAGGTAGATACTTTGAAATAAATTCTTATCATAATTTATAATTGAAGTGACAAAATTTACACAATAACAAGGTAAATTGTAATTGTATTAGTGTGATGAAATCATTTTTATGTTATTTATAATTTTTATTTAATTTTATATTTAATATTTTATTATTTTATAAAATATTAATATGTATATATATTCGCTTAATTTAATATTTTATAAATTCATATTGACGTATAATTAATAGGTAATGTACAAATCAAATTAAATACATAACTATTATTTAATTGACATAGGTATAAAATATATTCTTCGTTTGTCACTTTAAGAGTTAATTCTTCAAGTTTAAAAGTTTTTGAAGTGCTTGTTTTTAAATTATAAAATTTTTTTAACTAAATATTTATAATTCCTAAAAATAAAAGGAATTAGTTCATTAACAAGACTCTATTAGGTTTTGAAACCCTTTTCTAAAAAAAATGCTGCATGAAAACTAATATTGAAGAAGAGTTATACAAGTATTAATTATAATTCAACTTAATTATACGAATTCTGCAGCTTATTTATACATCTATACAGTAGATTGGATAAAATCTTTTTAAAGTATGTCCCTCCCCTATATTCCTTCCCTATAGAAAACGTATCCAATATAAAATTTTATCAAAATTTGTTCAATTGGAACTGTCTTATAAAACCAAACGGCAGTTTCCGAATCCTTATTTTGGTTTGATATCAGAGTTTTTATTTTTGGATACAATGTTGTGACAACAAAAACACAATTCACTATTGAGAACTTGTATAGAAAACACACACACACACTTGTGCACACTCTTTATTAACAAATAATATAATCTTTAAATCAAATACAGCCTTACAACGTTTGTTTTTTTATCAAAAATTAAATAAAAAACCATTAGTAGCTTTATATAGAATTATAGAAGTTCTTCATATCATATTATTAAAATACAATACAGCCAAAATTATATATATATATACAATCACACATATATTTAATTTTAATTTAAATATTAAATTTGAATATATAGATTATAGCCTTCCATTTCATATATTTCATTAATTTTTATTAAAGTGACTATACTAATACATTCAATATATGTCAATATTCTATTTTGAAATTTTATTGTGCAATTCACAATCATTTTTTTAATTTTTTTTTTTATTTCATTTTGTGCAGTTTAAATATCGTAATCGATTTTCAAAATAATTTTATGTCATTTCGAAAATCGATTTGTTATCAGAAAATTCTGAAATTTATTATTTTTGAAAATAATGCCATTTGTGTACTCACCACAAGATATTTTCTATTTTTTAGTACAATATTTTATTAGTATTAACGCGTATTAATTTTATATAAATTCTATTCTCTTTTGTTTTACTTGAATTTAATCAAATTTTTTTTTATTTAATTTTTTTTTTTTTTTTTAAATGATGTCACCTTTTAAATATTTTTTTAATTAAATTATTAAAATATATATATTCTATCTTATCTTCACCATTTTTTTTTTTATATAATATATAGAAAATTTTATTTTAAAAGGATAATACTGAACGATCCTTAGATTTATATATTAACTATCTTTTGTACAGTTATTTTGTTAAGGGGCTTATTTTTAGAGTTGTTTTAAGAACTGTTTAAATAAATTTAAATTAATGAATTGAACTTTAATTTGAATATTATATTATTATTATTATTATGTTAATAATAGAATTTTAAACCACTTTTTTAATTTAAATTGTATTATATATTAATTATTATATTATTATGTGTATATAAACACATGTATATGTTAATGGAACATCTAGAACTTAATAACTTCTTTCAGTTATATTTATGGTTAAAATGCTAAAAAAAGAAAATTAAAATTGTATAATATCAAAATTTTATCTTCAAAATTAAATAAGATAACTTAACTTTGCTTTGATAATGAGGCAAATTTTTGTATTTTATATACAAGTATTATTTGATTTTTTTTATGAACTAAAAATAATATAAAAATTTCCTATATAAAGGTACCTTATACCTAAATAGGATAAGATATACGTAGCCGAAGATAAAGACTATATATATATATATATATAACAATTATACATTTTATTTAACTATTTTTTTTTTTTTTTTAAAAAAAAAAAGAAACAGAGATACGACAATTTAAATATTCATTTATTGTAGATTAGATTTTGTTGATTTTCTAAAAAAACCCTGCATATAATCAGAAAACAAAAAAATATACGATTAAAATCTAACAAAAATATGTATTGTAAAATTTATCATTTAATTGTGATAAAATTTAAAAATTTAATTATTATAAATCTTATATTTATTCCCATTTAATTGTAAGTTTAATAGTATATTTAATATTTTTGGATTTAAATTGAAATAATAATAAGATAATATTTTATTTCGCATCTACTCGTATTATATTTATCCATTCTTTTATAATATAACTAATATAAGATATTATATAAGTAGGTATATATATATATTTTTTTTTTTAATTTTCCATTCCTTCAAGGATTTTATAGTATTCTTTACTGCGACGTCATTGGTCAAATTATATAAGTATATCATTAAGATAAAATTATGTAATTATTAAAAATTCAGTTCTAAAACATCAATTTTTGGTCACTTTATAACATAAATCTTTATACTTTTTCAATATTCAAACGGGTAATATTGGTTTAAAGATCATTTAGTTGAGTCCCTACTTCAAAGAAGAAAGTCCAATGGACTTATAAACTAACTTATTACTATTTCTTAAAATGACTACTTATGGATAAGTAAATCCAAGCTCTTGAGGACCACATCTATTGAATTGTTTACCATTTGCATACAAACTTTGATTCACAGCATCCTTATTTTTCTAACAGGATATTTATATTTTTGATAATTTGACAATTTTTAACATTACAAAAACTTCCATTTGTCCTGTCCATTTTTTAATTATTTTGCAAATAGTTAGCTCCACAGTTGAATTAAAACTAAATCAATTTGCAATCTATAAATACAATTTGATTCAGTATTTTTTTTAATATTTTTTAATTGTGTGACAATTCAAGATGATTTTCCAAACAATTTTGAACCGAAGTTCGAATTCCGAACCCAAATTATAAATGTAATAACTTTGTAATATAAGTTTTGTATGAATTTAAAAAAAGGGGCTTTTATGATGATTTAAAAATTGTAAAGAACCAACTTGAATAAATTGAAAGATTCAAGAAAATTAAGAATTTCAATATTTGACTATTATTCAAATTATCCTCATTAACATTTTAATATTTAATATAATAAAAATATAAATATTATTAATGTTAAAATAATTCAAATATAGTTTAATAATATTTATTTTTTAATTAGAAAATAAAAAATTATAAAAAATTCTAATAACTGACAAAAGATATAGAATTAAATTTGTAAAATTTTTTAATTTTCAATTCTTTAAAGACTTTTTAATAAATTTAATTAAATATTAAAGATAATATCAAAATTGGAAATACATAGGTACTAATTAAATTATCATTTATTATAATAAAGAATTTTTAATTTTGAATTTTATTAAGATATAATAAAATCCCCTTTTTTTGTGTTGCAATTGTTACAAGTAATAATTAAAAAAATTTTTTTAATTAAAATTATTAAAATGTTGCCTAAAATTTGTCATAAATAAAAAAAAAATTAATAATATTTTATTTAAAGTCAATTTTTTTTTTTATCAATTCTGATAAGAATTTAAAATATCTTTAAAAACAAAATAATATAATTTCAAATATTATATATGAACAAAAAATTGGGAACTTAAATTAATTTTAATTTGAGCCACACCTTAAATTAAAAAAAAAACAGTTATTTATTTAGCATGTACAGATTCACATTATGATTCACGGTTATTTAATCGGCCATTTTTATTAAAATTCAATCGATCATTTATTAACATATCAGGTACACTTTTTATTCATATATATATACATATATATATATATATATATATAAAATATATATAAAAAAAAAAAGTTCAAATTCATAAACGTACATATTGTACTTAAATGTACAAAAAAGTTTTTTTTATTAGTTTTTATATTTTTTTTTTAGAGGTTCATGTGGTGGTGAAATAAAGTCAAATGAAATAATATTCAACCAACTTTAGTTTGGTAATAAAATTGAAAAAGTGAAAATAACCAGTTATATTGAATGAAGCTTTAAAAGCCATAGCTCTAAAATCTATTCTAATTCTAGATCTAAAAAATCTTTGTATTATTATTTTTATCTATCTAATGAAAATTGTAGCTGTTTCTACATGTTATAAGACCAAGAACTATATGTCATCTTGAAATTATAGGTGAAATTCATTAAGATCAATTATAATAACAAAGACTATAATATGTCGCCTCTGTTTCAACATTTACGTGAGGTATAGATTAGCTTATGAGCTGATTGGATTAAAAGTTTTTAAGAGTTTCAGCAAAAGTGACTTCAACTACTGCTATACTTTGGAAATTCCTAGATGGTTGAAAAGTGTTATATTATGGTTTAACTCATTTATTGTCCTTTAACTTTATTCCCATTACCGTTCATTTGTAGCATTTCAAAAAGAACATTATTTTCTTTTCAACTTTTGAATATTGTTTATTCGACTTTATTTCCATTGGTTTTGATAATTTAGTCGATTTGACATTATTTTTTTCGATATTATTTCATCCCACCTAAAATATGCATATAATTATAGCAAAAATCCAAAACTATATGTATGATTATATATGTGTTATAAACTAAAGTTTTCTGATATAATTATTTAATAAACAATTTTATAAATATGTTTATATGTATAAATTTAGTTGGAAATAATAAGAGTTAATGTATAAGTACATATGTATAATAAATTAAAAATAGAAATTCATTGAATACATACTCGTACATAAAATATAATTGAAGACATTGTAACTTAACATTTTATAAAATGTTAATAATTATGGACATAATGACTGTTTGAAGCTTTTGCAATAATAAAATAAATATTTAATGTTTAAATATAATTTTATATTTTAATTCCTTATTGTTTCGGAAGTAAAAATCATTATTAAATTATCAACTTTAAAAAATATATGTATTAAATAATACTATGAGCTAAGATATTATAATTTTTTTGTTATAGAGTATATTAATGGGGAATATTTTTAGCTTAAGTATGAAAAATTATATCCCGCAAGTGGTGACCATTTTCGATTTCGAACATTCGTTCATCTTCCAGTACATTTTCCATAACTTTTGGTAAAATTTCCGGTGTTATGGCTTGAATTTCATTGCGAATGTTTTGTTTTAGCTTTGGTATGGTAGCTGGCTTGTTTTTGTATACTTTTTCTTTCGAATAACCCCAAAGAAAACAGTCTGGTGCTGTTAAATCCGGTGAACGTGAGGGCCAATTAAAATCGCTTCTGCGCGAAATAATGCGTTCGCCAAAGAGGTCCCGTAGCAGAGTCATTTTGTCCCTAGCAGTGTGGGCTGTGGCTCCATCTTGTTGAAACCACAACTGTGGATGGTTTTCTACAACTGGCTTCGAAAAATTGTCCATAGTATCGTTCGATATTCTGCACAAGCAATCGTAACTAAGGCGCCATGTGCATTTTCAAAGAAATATGCACCTATGACCCTTTCAGACAATACACAGCACCAAACCGTACAGTTACGTGGGTGTAATTGTCGCTGATGAACTGTTCTTGAATTTAGCTTGTTTACGAAACCATTCAGTTGGAAATGGGCTTCATCGCTCATTATCAAATTAAAATTTCAAAATTAAATTCAACATTAGATTTTCAAAATAAAATTCAACAATTGTTGATCGCTGTTCTGTTATATACTGTTCAATTTCTAATTCCCCAAGTTTTCTTCACAAAATTCTGAAATGAAAATAAAAAATATAAATAAATTTAAAAGGTTATTAAACATCCAAACCATATCGGTCGTTTTGAGCCACCCTGTATCTTCCCATCTTTTTGACACTAAATTGGTTAATTTTAGCAACTATCACGACTCTTTTTACATTCCTTATCTCCGAATACTTCTTGTGCTCCTCTAAATTGTTCTGAATTTTTTTTCATATTCTTATTTACCTTTGATTACAATTAAAGTTATAATTTACAATTAAACAGGAAGTTTAAAGTTTTTTGTTCTTGTTAATTATTTATCTAATAAGTTACTCGAATATATTTTCAAGAGTATATTAAATTGACATCTGTTATACGTGAGATCCGGCCTCGAATACAAGTAAAAACTGAAAAAAAATATTAACTAATATTTCGAATGGACTCAGCTACCATTCGCTTTTGGGTATAAATTAATACCATATCCCTCGTATTCCAACATATGGTATAGAAATATTTATTAGCCTAAAAGTTAAATACTTAAAAAAAGAATTGAAAATGAAATTCTTTGCTATTTAAAAAATTATTTAAGATATTTAAAAATCTTGTCAAATTCTGTAAAATTATATCAGTTTGTCAAAGTAATTGTTTTATTAATTACTTTTTGATAGTTCAAACATTATATTAAAAATATAATTAATTTTAAACAATATTATTGAACTTTTCTTTTAATACAATCATATACATATCTAATCTGATTAAGCATAACAAGAAATTTTATTTTAAGATTTTTTAAATTAATCTTACTTTGAATTTGTTTTATAGAAATACCTTAGATGGGTATCAAACTCGTTTAATATGTAAATGCGGTTTTACAATTGATATTAATTCCGAAAGAATAATGAAAAAAATAATTTATTACATATTGAATTAAATAATCAACTACTGAATCATTGTAAATTGATATAATTTAAACTTTTTATAAAAGAATCTTATAAATTTGTTTATCAAATAAAAAAAAAAAAAAAATGGTCAAAGATAATAATATTTTTTGAAGTAGCCCCTTTTTTATCAAAACTTTCCAAAAATCAAAATAAAAAAAATATACCGAACAATTAAATTCAATTAAAAATTAAATGTACCGCATCTATATGATCGATGTTTTTCGATGATCATCGTATACACACAATGATAATTAATTGATTTCAATTTTTATCATATATAATATGTATGAATAATCGAGTATCGAAATCTTGTTACTTTTTCATTCCTAACTTATCAAAATATTTAAAAAAAAAAAAATAAAAAAATAAATTTCTATTATTTCTAGATAACAGCTCTTGTACTATACAGCTTTCAGACTTACCCAATTTTTTTAAGTAGTTATTCAAATCATTATTTTGATTTTGACTGTCTGGTCTTTTTGTATTTTATCTGTAAAATTTAACATTTTCAAAAAATTATGCTGACGACGTTAAACTTCTGTTATACCATCAATAATCCATTCATTTTTATATATATGTAGGTATGTTAATATTATTTTCTTAATTATTTACATTCCTACCTTTAGGAAATCATAATCATCATTGTCATGTGACTACGAGTATAATTTCATTATATTCCTACTGGTCTAATGCCATTGTTTTTTTTTGTTTTTGTTTTTATAATTTTGTCTAAAAATGTCAATGATTATCTTGAGAGTATCTTTCATATTTGAATTAAATTAAAAAAAAATTATAAAACATATATATAGAAACATGACCAAACCCATCATCAACAAAAGAAAAATCTCATCAGGTATCCATCATTTTTATTTTATTATAAAAAAAAGAACAGAAAAAAAATAATAAAAAAAAAATATTTAAATTGTTTAGGAGACAAATTTCCTCCTCTTATGTGAGTGTAAAATTTTAATTCATTTATTTGCCACTGGTTGTATGTATATTTTCATTGTTTATATTCTGGTAAGTAGCCACTTTCTATTCATTATTGTTTTATGTTTTTAATGTTTATTTTTTTTTTTATTAAATTATATGCTATTGTTATTTTCTTCCTCCATTTTTTTTTATAGTTATTTTTGTAGTCAGTTTTATTAACTTTACAATATTATTATAGAAAATATTTTGAAGTACGTTTATACTAGTATACAAAACTAAACCATTGTGAATGATTTTTTTTATTTTGGGAAATGTGAAGTTTTAAAATTTATTAGTACTGTATAGGTAGTTAACTGTCAAAATGTATTTATTTATAATATTATTTATATATTTATAAATTACTTAATTGAGCTTAGATAAAATAAATTTTAAATAAGTGTATTGTTTCAAATGACCAATGGCATAGTGATAAAGACGAGGCCTTTCATGCGGAAGGTCTCGGACTAAAACCCCGTTCAGATCATATCTAATAAAAAAATATCGTAAAATTGTATAATTATATCGTAATATGTATTTATATAGTAATATATAATAAGATTTAATAAAAATATATAAATAACTGTTGTGTAAGATGGCAATGGCGCACAAAATTAACATTTGGGCATTGAAAATCTTATACAATAGCTAGAGCCGAGTATAATCAACGGCTCAGTGAATTTAATGATTAAAGAAATTGAAGCCTAGTCTAAATAGACTTGTTGAATGCCTTATACGCTTTCAAGGGTTGGAAAAGAAAAAAAATAAATTAAATAAAAAAAATTATTTCAAAAAATTGTTAAATCATGGTTGTATTTTTTATTGAGATTTTCAAAGATGTAGTTACAGTAGAGGTATGATTTAATACAAACTAAACCTTTTCTTTATGTTTCTATGTCTCAAATTAATTAACTTAATAATATTTAAATTATAAAAATATCTTAAAGTTTAATAACAATTAAAAAATAAAATTATATGCAAGTTTTTAATTGAAAAAATAAAAATCATATAATAGACAATTAACTGGAAGAAAATTGTGCAATTATAAGAATTTTTGAAAAATGGTTTAGATAATTTTAATTATTTGAATTAAAACATTGACTGTGTTTCAGATTTTGTTTTAAAATATCTATTTATTTATTTATAAACAGTCCCTCACCATTAGATGAGAGTAATAGGACCGCTTTAGTAAAGCTTTAATTTTCAGGTGTGGCAGATAATACTATTTATTAATTTTATAAGTAATATTATTTATTTTATTTATATCATATATTTTATGCTTCACTGTACATATTTGGTGACCAAGGAGATTTTGTAAAGAAAATTTATTTGTCAATAATTTTTTTTCAATTAAATGTTTTATGACTTGTACGGGAGTCAACCTCGCACTCTCCCGGTTTAATAAGCTAAATCCTTATCCTCAACATCATTGAGGTCCGTTTAAAAAATCTGTGTTTTTTAAATATTTTCTAATTGCAATTTTTTTTCAAAATTGTATAAGTAATATTCTAAATCGTTTCGAATATATGATTAAACTATATCTTATAAAACTATGGAACAACTAAAATAATTTTCTTGTATATATATATAAATATACGTATGTAAATAAATGGCAATTAATTTTTATTACTATTTTGCGGGAGTTTTTTTTGTTTTCTCTATACTTTTTGTTGTAAACAGATAATTTATGAGTTTATATTTAATTATATACATATATTTTATAGTATCTTTAGATATGTATCTTTTTTATTTTGTTTTTCTTTTTTTTTTTGTTGAGAAAAGAAAAATGATGAAAAATGTTTAAAGCTTAAACATTCACGTTAAAATATTTAAATGGTAATATTTAAAAAAAAATTATAATAAAATAAAAAAAAATGGAGACATAAATGATTTGAAATGTTTTTTTTTTCTCTATTTTTTTTTTTTTAATATATAACTATGTTGGTACCCAAACTTTATATTACATTGTCTACACTATTAAGATATATATATTTTAAATTTAATTCTCAGAAACTATTTTAGATGTCTTAATGTTTGGAAATTGGTTTTCTTTAAAAGTTGTTTATAGTTAATGAACCAAATTCGTATTTTGTATTTTGTAATTATTTAAATTTAATTTCATTATAAAAATGTAATTTAAGCATATATTTAAACATTTTTTAATCTTAGGTTATTGCTAGCATTTTTAAATTTTAAATGATTAGGAATATTTCATTCTGTATTAATACTGGACTCTTTATTAGTCTGTACTTGTACTTCTATACATTATTCGAACATATATGAAATTTTGCACAACATCTCCTGTGAGTTATAAGAATCAATCCAAATTTTTTGTTTCATAAAGGAGTTTTTTAAGGTTTTTTAATTATAAAATGTATACCCTAAAAATTTTTTATAATTTTATATACTAATTACATAGGTTTCATTAGAACTAAATTATGTACCTTTGATGTAGTAATTTACCAGTTACTACTTTTAAATAATATTTACAAAATATATTATAATTTTTAAACACATTTAACGTATACGCAAATAGTTTTCATTTTAAATAAATTATTTGCAAATTAAGTATTCATTTTTTGGTTTTAATCAAATTTAAGATTAACAATTAAATCTTAAGACTACAACATGACTCAATTATTTATTTATTTATTTATGTACAGTCCCCTACCACATATAATGGGATAAGTGAGTGAATTTGTCTTTCCTTTTCCAGTGCGCCAGTTAAGTTTATTTTGATATTTAAAGATATGATCTGATCAAGGTTTGAAACCGAGACTTTTTGATTAAAAAACAGGCCACTCTAACTACTGAGCTATCGGTCAGATGACTTAATTATATTTCTTCCACTTATCGGTACAATTGAATTTTATTGTCAAAGATTCGGTTTTTTGAAGACAACGCGATACCGCGTAGAGTAAAGCTTCTACGCTAGGTCTTTTTTGTTACCAGAGGTGTGACCTAACAATTGGTAAAAATAAGTCTTTCCATTGTGGAGTTATAAGACTTACAATTGGAAAGTTTTGGGAAAAAAAATCATATCTTATTTTAAAAAGAAAAAGTCTCAAGATTTTGCCAAATAAGGACCCCAAAAATTATACTTCATTAAAAAGATATTTCTTTGTTCTATAACTCATACACACATACTTGGCATCTGTCTCTCGTATTTTGGAATTTCTTCACCAACTATTTCTGTGGGGGAATAATGGTAAAAATTCTTACCGAAAATTTAGTTTGGTTAGCGTACTCTGCTTAACACAAAAATTACTTAGAATTATTAGGAATAAAGATAACAACATCAAACGTCAAAAAAAATAAATCTTTGAAGTTTCCATTATTATCTTTGACTTTTGAAAATTATTTTTTCGTAATGCATTTTATAGGACTGCTATAGAAAAACCCAGTGATTATTTGAAACAATTCAGTGCTAAACGAATTTAATTTTCACATTTAAAAGTTGAAAATTAGTTTCCTCCGTTGGCGTATGTATAAGACCGTATGCGTTCCGTCGCTTAGTGGAATAAATATGACTACCATTTTAATTTTTATCTGTCATACTGAATCAAAACTTCACTTTAGTATTCAAAACCAAAAAATTAAATTTTTTAAAGGAATTACTAATTACATGGCATTTTATATTAAAAGTAATTATTCATTTAGTTATTTTTTTATGTCCAATATATATATTCATACTTATTTAAAAGTAATTACCTCTCTAATATTAGATTAAATTAAATCTATTGTTATTTCTTTTTTTACTCCAAATTTGATAGAAATTTTTACCTTAATTCATTTCAATATGGGTGGCACCGTCATTCAAGTAAATATTAAAATATGTAATCAAATTTTTTAAAAAATTAAATTAAATTTTTTTAATAAAATTCTTTAAATTATTTGTCCATGAATTTTGACATATTTGATTACCATAATGTAATTAATAATTATTTTTTGTTTACAATATTTGTGCATTTTAGTTTTGTCCCCATAATATGGAATGCGTTAGTGTTTATACATATACAGAACGTCATGACATTTGCCTGAAATTTTTTTATGTTTTGATTATTATTTGAGGATTTTTATTTTTAAGATACTTATAATAAGTATCTATAAGTTTTTAAATTAATAAGTGAAAAATAATTTTCCATTAAATATATATTGTAAATTCCATTAAATATTAATTGTAAAGTTTAGAAACGTTCCTCTAACATAAAAGATAAGTTTGAACATTATTGAACTATTAAAATAGAATTCCGACTAATGTAATATATATATATATAACGTTATTCTAGGTGTGTTAACATGTAAAACATTGGGAAACCGAACACGTCTCTAATTAAAATAAAAAATACTAACTATTTGTAAACGAACGACAGACCGACACAAAATACAAATAGTTACTTGAATATAGATATTTTTAAAGTTTAATAGCATAATGTATTCCATAATGTACTTCATAGAGTACATT
The DNA here is from genome assembly GCA_963082915.1 of Dolichopus griseipennis. Taxonomy (NCBI): domain Eukaryota; kingdom Metazoa; phylum Arthropoda; class Insecta; order Diptera; family Dolichopodidae; genus Dolichopus; species Dolichopus griseipennis. Next base: position 36,581,284 of record OY720442.1, on the reverse strand, counting down.
TAATAAACATTACTGGTAATTTATTTAATTTTTTTTCGTTTCGTTCCATGTTAAAATTAAAATTTTTTATATAACTTTGTTTTTGTTTGGCGTAATATGGGAGCTTTTATCGTAAACAAATAAAAAGGGTACATAAATCTCATAATTTCTCCATATTTTTGTATTTTTTTTTTTATAAATAGAAAACAGGGTTCTTAAAAATTATAATAATATTCTTTTAAAATTTTAAGTTTTAGCTAGGTATAAGAATTTTTTGTAAAAATCTTGTTTTGCTTCAAATAAAATAAAATAAAATAATATTGTATAAGTAATTGAAAATAAAAGACCTAATTTATTTTATCAGATCCATTAAATAATATTGTATTTAAATTAATGGACTATTCGTTTATCTATATATATAAAAGCGAAAGTTTGTTTATTTGTTTGTTTGTTTGTTTGTTTGTAGCGAATAGACTCCTAAACTGCCCAGCCGATTTTCATAAAAATTTGTATATAGAGGTTTTTGGGTACGGAAAGAAATCGTGGCCCAAAAATTTTGCTATAACGCACCGCCAAGTTGGGGCTGTGGTGCAAGTATTTAAACTTCTTTGTTCTAAAATGAAAACGGTTTGACCGATTGACTTCAAATTTTGTATACGTGATGCTCTTTGATGGGTGGTCAAAAAAATTTTTGGGTCCAAATTTTGTCCGATTTTACGAAATTCTGCTTTGGCTAAAAAGAAAGCCATAAAAAAAATTTTGTTGAGTTCCATTAACCCATTGCGGCCCAACAGCTTTTAATAGGTTTTTTTCAATACTTTGCTCTAAATTCGAAACGGTTTGACCAATTGACTTCAAATTTTGTATACGTGATGCTCTTTGAGAATTGAGTAGACACTATTAACAGTTTTGGAATTTGTTAACCCATGTCGGGCCGACGGGTGGTCAAAAAAATTTTTGGGTCCAAATTTTTTCCGATTTTACGAACTAAAAAGAAAGCCATAAAAAAAATTTTGTTGAGTTCCATTAACCCATTGCGGCCCAGCAGCTTTTAATAGGTTTTTTTCAATACTTTGCTCTAAATTCGAAACGGTTTGACCAATTGACTTCAAATTTTGTATACGTGCTCATCTGTGAGAATTGAGTTGACACTATTAACAAATTTGGAATTTGTTAACCCATGTCGGCCCGACGGTTGGTCAAAATAATTTTGGAAGCTAATATAGTCAAAACTTGCGAAGTACTGCTTTGGCTACAGAGAAAGCCTCAAAATAATTTTGTTTAGCTCCATTAACCCATTGCGGCCCAACAGCTTTTTATAAACTTTAAATTAGAAACGGTTTAACCGATTTTTTTCAAATTTTGTATATGTGTTCCGTTTTGAGAATTAAATTAACTCTTTTAACGGACTTGCAATTGGTTAACCCATGCCGGCCCGATTTGGAAGCAAATAACGACCAATTTTGTGCAATACTGCTTTGCCCAAAGAGAAAGTGTAGTTTTGTTAACCCATTGCGGCACAGTGGCTTTTTATAAATTTTTGCGTTACTTAACTCTAAATTAGAAACGTTTTGACCAGTTGACTCCAAATTTTTATATGCTTGAAGCAACTTGAAAATGGAGTTGAGTATGTTAACAGGCTTGGTGTTTGGTAACACATGTCGGTCCTACGATTGGTCAAAAAAAACTTTTGGAAGTAATTTTGGAAAGTAGTTTGTACTGCTTTGAATTACAGACAGTTTCAAAAATTACTAGAATAATCCTAGAAAAATCGTTTTAAAAAAATTGCTTTCATACATTTTAAAATTTACACCGTATGCAATTTTTGGGTTAACTTTTTGCAGTAATATCAAGTTCAATTAAACGTCCATGGAGAGGCGCAGCAACGCGCACCGGGTGTTAGCTAGTTTATATATAAATCAATATTAATTAATTAGCTAAATTAATTTTATAATTTTTTAATCTCTTGCGAATTCTGAGATTCACTTATTTTGCGAGGTTCCCAATTTTGTTTAAGTAACGAGGTCCTAGGGTTAGTTTATTCGTTTATTCTTACATTTTTTTTTATTATTATAAATTGCAAATCTTTGTCCATGTTTAGTTTTATATTGTTCTCTGACAAAGTATGTTTATAGTATTTGCCTACTCACACATTTTATATTTCAATTTAAATAATGTTTAATAGTCAATTAAATCACCATGTGAAGTTTAAAAGTTATGCTGGAATTAGATGTTTAGAGTTCTGTACAGATCGCAGCAAAAATTATTTAGAACATATGGTATGCTATGTAATAAAATAGATGGAATACTGCATTATTCCATTATGATTAATAACTATAGAATTTTTAAACACCCTGTAGTTTATAAACAGTAGTATTTATTATCCAATGCATGTTTCTTTGCATAAAAATAAAAACAACAAGTTTCTATTTGACAACTGTACAATTTATACCTTTTTTTTTATCCCCCTCTCATTTTTTCCCTAGCAACTGTCATTAAATATGGTGTATAAAAATAAAGTTCCGTTAAAAAAAAATTATGAAATGCGGAATACTCTCAAGAATATGACGAAAAAAGCCATTATTCAGGAGAAAATTAAAGTAAAAGTAAAAATGTTAACAATAGACTTTCTATGTTAAATATTTAAAAAAAATATTTTATTATAAATGCACATAGAAATGGAGGGATCAAAGTTGAAGATTAAAAAAAAAAAACAAAAGGAAAAATATTTTTGCATTAAAAATAAATATTGTTTAAATTTTTATTATTTTTATTTGTATTTTTGTTGGGCGCAGGTTTTATCAGTAGGTATCACTAAATAAATTTTATACCTTAAAGGCTTCCATCAAAATAAACAATGACTGTCATTAATCATCTGACTGTGCTTAAAGGAATGAAAAATTTAAAAATATAAAATAAACAAAAATAGAAGGTATATGTATGAAAGTATGTTTAATGTTTTATATTATACCCACTTTTAGCATAATGATGTACAAAGCCAAACAGCCATGAGTTTGAAGAAACTTTATTTATTTAAAAGTTTTATTTTTTTGTTTTTGATTTTAACTTTTGGCTCTTGACATGAATTAAGCATTTTGCTAATCATAATCATTTCATAATAATTTTTGTTTTTTATTTTTGATAATGAAATGATTATGAAATGCCGCTTTATTTAAGCGCAATTTGTTGTGATTTGAAAATGCAAACTAAGAATTTGTGGGAAAGAGAGAGAAAAAAATAAAACCGTAAAATAATTTTAATATTAACATGAAAATAAATAGAAACAAGTAATTATAAAAATCTTAAAATTTTTAGTTATTGAGCCCTTATTACCCTTGAATAAAGTAGGGTTATGAACGTATTTCTTACAAATAGTGCTTTAATAATTATGCAAAACTAACTAATGATGTTAAAATATAATGTAAGAGCTTTAAGTTTTGTATATTGAACTGTTTCGAACAGGTGATCAAGTTCATTTGGCAAATTTTTTAGTTTTTAACCCCTTAGTGCCTTAATACAATATGATAAGTACAATAATATTTTATTTAAACAGTGAAAATAAGTTTTTAAATCAAACTGTTTGGAAGAAAAGATATAATATAACAGTTAATTATAATACCGTGTGGCAACCTCATATATTTATTTTATACATATTTTTAAAGCTTGACGATTAAGGTTGGAATCAATCTTCTATAGAATTTTTGCTATTACAATTTTAAATTAGAACCTTTTAGAATTTTGGAAGCCTGCAGTTCTGCAACAGGTCAGGCTGTAGAAAAAAGTTGTTCTATATGAAATTTTAAAAAGTTATTATAAATAAGGTAAATATTTAATATACAATATACAATAATAAAAATACAGTACCAATAGAACACGTACAATGGGATGGAATATTTATCAATTCCGAAGTTATATATTAGGATCGAGAATCTTCATCAAAATGTCGAACGATAGATTTCCAAATAACTTTAAATTACGATGGTATACACGAAAAAAACTTTCAAGAACTTGTTGAGAGGCCAATTGCAAGAGATATCACTTTTGATACAAACGGGATTTTTTTTTTAATAAGTAAGAGATTGACAATTTAAATTGAAAATTTGATAAAAGCTTAATATTACTATTTATTGTTGTAATTCCTTATTACTGAATTTATAATAAAGGTTTTTATGGGTTTGATTGAATATTTAAATTATGACTATGAGATTTTAAGACTTTTAAATTTATTATATGTAATTATTATATTAATTTAAATTTGATTTTAAAGCGCTTTATTAAAAACAGATTTTAAAGCGCTATACTTTAGATATTATAACATTAATATTGAATTTGTTTTAAAAAACCCTGAAAAACAGATGAATTAGATTGTTTTGATTAGATTTTGTTAATTAAAAATATTTTCATAGAGGACATATCAAAATGTCGACAGCTAAATTCTCAAGTCTCAAAATCTCTCTTATTTTAAAAGTATCATGTTTTAAAACCTTGAGCTTCCACCTTTTTTAAAACTGGCCAAAAAGTTTAATTCAAAAATGGCGTACAACCTTTTTATTGGAACAAATTGAAGGAAAAAATTCCTAATAATCAAAGTATTTAAAAAATATTATTACAGGATTTTAAAGTCGAATTCAGTGTATTCTCAATTTCAGAATATTTATATTTAAGTACAAAGTTATGTAAGAGTAATTTTCAACTTTTAAATTGAAATTCAAACCTCACAGTTTTTATTATTTGTGTATTCAAAGGCTGAGACGTCTGTTAAGAAATTTAATATTTAATTTTCAAATAAAGTTTTTTACGTAAGTTTTTTAAAAAATACGAGTTTTTGAGAGACAAGATTTTGAAATGCGAAATTTCGTAATCGAACCATTTTTATAACCTAAACTATATCATTTATATAATTTTGATACACAGGTTGCTGATAATTAAGTAAGATAGGACTGACTTTATCTAGCCAGATAATAAAATGTTTGTAAAATTGATATGCATGTACAATATAAAGGTGGTAATTTTTTTATATATTCTAATGTTCAAAACTTTACTAATTAGTAGTTAATAAACTTTTTTTTAGTTCAGTACTATACATATATTAATTTGCATATATAAATCGTCTAGATTTTATAAATAACTTTTTAAATTTTTTGGAATTAAAAGCAGTTGGAAGATGCCTCGAAGAATATTTATTAAACAAATTATGAGTTTGTTAAAAATTAATTACTTTAAAACTAAATGGAATTATCGAAAATGGATAACATAATACTTAGGTATTTTTTTTTTACTTTTTCTTAAACAATTATATATTTAATTTAAAATAATTTGAAACTTATATACACAGCTCCATAAATTAATGGATAAATTAATACATAAACGAATTTGGAACAAAAAATAAAAAAAGTATCCATGAACTTCATGGATATTTGCATCACAATATTTTTAACTAATAAATCTAAATTTATAGTTTCCAATATATGTACACTGTAGAGAAGTTTTAAAGAAATATTGGATGACGAGATAAACGTCTCCATATTAGGAATATACTTCTGAAAGTCTTTTCGCGTCTGAGGTTTTAAAGTCCTACAGCTACTTCCTTGAACTTTACCTTGTATATACACCTAATTACATTTTTATGCAAATATAAAATAACGCGATTTAAAACAATAATTCAATTCGCTTTTTACACGTTAGAATTTTAAATTACCGCGATTTAAAAATCATGGTTAAATTCAATTTAAAACGATTTGAAATTTTAAAAGGAATTTTTATCAAGAAATTTCTTTAACGCGCATTTTCGCGGAACGTGTCTATCGCGAAAACAGAGAATTTGAAATTTGAACTTTTATTTATTACTGAAATTTTGGTTTTTTGTTTTAGAACTAAAACCATTTTTTGTTGATCTCTGTAATTTTTTTTTTATAATATTAAAAGTTGATAAAGGGGTTTATCGGAAGTACAGCCAAATTTAGATTATAGTTAGTTTTGATTTTCAAAGACAGAATTGCGTACATATAAAGGTTTTTTTGACACACCTATTTGCGCATGCAAATATGACAATTTGAAAATGTTTCAAAGTACAATTTAAAGGTGTATAAAACGTCAAAGTTCTTTAGGCTTCTATTGAATTAATTACTTTATTTCATAGGAAAATGTATTGAAAATTCTAAATATTTTTTATATTATTAAAATCAACCAAAATTAATTTTGATAATAGATTAAAAATCGATAAACATATCAAATATGTATACAGATTTTTGAAATTTTTTTATTAAATTTGTTGTTACAATTTATTCGAAAATTAATTTTAAACTTTGAAATTTAAAATATTCTATATTTATTTAAGTAATTACTTAAATATGTATACCTATTATTATTAAATCTACCTTGGTAAAAAAACAAACATTATCTTATCAAATTTGTGATAAATGATAATTTTTGCATTTAATAATTTGAACTTTAGTTTGTTGCACAATTATATTGTTTATTTGTTTGTAAATGTGTTAAATGTCTTATTGTTAGGGTAGCAAGCCTGTCTATTCTAGAAGTACATGTTGGAACAGGGGGGCAATATTTTATAATTTTATTAGAATTGATCTTAATTAATTCCACATACAATTTAAACATGAGATAGTACTAGGCCTAATAACATGTAGAATGGTCTTAAATTTTCAACTTGTAAACATTTTACATTTTAAATTATAAGGTATTTCTGTATCTGCGAGTTATATTATTTAATTAAAATTGTTTTGTTTATAATTTGAATTTGTTTTCATTATTTCTAGGATATATAATTATTAATTATTTGTTAAGCCTTTTATTTGAACTCAATTACTTAACTTGTATCAATTCTAACGGTTCTATCCAAAAACATTTGTAAAACAAATCATCAACTTAATAATGATGACATCGAGACTTTTTGACTTAAACGTCTAAATATATTTTAAATTCTTTTATAATCTATTTTATACCATATTTTAATACATATATATATATATGTATATTATATCAAATATAAGCTTTTGTATATAATACATACGATTTTAGAATATTGGATGTTTTTAATTTTTTTTTAAATATTAATTATTAATTCAAAATTCGTTATGTTTTGTAATAAATAATTTATTTTTTACATAAAAACTTATGTATGTATAATTATATATATATCTATAACTAAAAGGTAAGCTTTATTTTAATACAAAGAATTCTGTTCTAGATAAAGGTACAAAATATTTGTACCAATATATTCACACAACTTGCAAGGTGTGAGTTTTATGCAAGGTAGTGAAGAAGAGTAAGTGAGGCAAGAAAAGAATATACAAGTACCTATAATCAATGCTTTAATTTAATACAATATTAACAATTTTTTTTTTTACAACTACAATTATGAGATTTTCTATAGATAATTAATATGCATGTATTAAAAAAAAACAAAAAAAAAAAAAAACAGTTATAATTATGATATATGTGATAGTAAGATAAGATAAGCGAAAAAAAAAAAAAATAACCAAAGTTTGAGAGTAGAAAAAAAAAAAAAATAACACGAAGGTAAAAATTATGAGTGACAAAATTATGAGTCTCATACAAAAAAAGAAAAATATGAATCGATCACATACGACTTTTCCTTAGAAAAGCAAAGTACTAAAAAAAATTTTTCTATATTAATTTCTGTTTTTTTTTTCTTCATATTTAATTTGTAATTAAACCAATTTGTTTTTTTTTAATTTAATTTAATCTTTAATTAATTATTTTAATAACTTTATTTAATCATATTTAAATGTGCAATATTTTAATAATCAAAAATATGTTAATTAGATTCATGGAACTTTAAGGAAAATTTAGTGTGTTTTTTTGAAAATTGTGCTAAATATTAGAAAACTGTGTTAATATTAAATTTAATAAATTTTAGAAGTTTGTTTTTTATTATATAAATTATTAACTATAACTTATTAAAAAATTTTGTGCAATATAATTTTAACATAAATTTATTTTATTTAAATTTAAATTAAAGGTAAGTAATTTTTTTTTTTAATTTTAATCATATTTTTAATGACACGCCTACAAATGCGTTATTGATTATTGAAAAGAATAGAAAAACGCATTGATCGCATTTATAACTATATACATGTATATATATGTATTCTAATAATTTTAAATATTTTTAAACTAATTAATATATATTAATAATAAATCTAAATTTTAAAATGATCTATTTAATATGATAATTATTTTTAATAAAAATAAAAAAACTTCAATTAACGTAAGACTTAAAAACTTTTTTAAAGTGATTAAATCAATTGAAATTAAATTTTTATATAATGGAAAAATTTCTTTGTTTTTTTCGCGGTTTTTTACCTTATAATTTGGCGCGTGTTTTCTAGATTTTTTTTTATTGCGTTTTGTCGATGATTTTGCAATTAATTTATGCATTATGATTTTTTTTTATTTTAATAAAGAATATTCAAAATCGATTGATTTTTAAAGTTAAATTGGACGACATTTTTTTTTGTTTTCTTTTTTCTTCAGATCGTTTCGCAATTAACACCATGCTGTGTATGTAATTACGACATTTATTGATATGTTATTTTGGAAGTACATTGTAAACTTCTGTATAGACAGTATATATGAAGAATTTTTAATTATTTTAATTAGTAAATAGGTAGGTATATACTTACATATGACTAATACTTCACTCATTCTTAGAACACTCTTGAATTATTAGACAATTTGTTATAGGTATATATGCAAAAGAAAGTTATTGAATAACTATAATTGAATAAAATTTTAAAGATACTAAGTTATTTTTAAAAGTACATATATAAAAAAATAAAAACTTTTTTTAATTACTTACGTTCGATTTGAAATAAATTTGAATGACTCATCTGTAATTGTAATAGCCTTTCTTCTATTGCGCTTTCGTTTCCTTCTCATTAAGTAGCCAACAAAGGAGTGTCTACAATGAAATTTACATGACAGCGTTTTTTGACATTGTTTTGTTTAAAAAATTTCATGAATTAAAAAATATTCTATAGTTGTAAGTAGAGTTACAATACAACTATTTATAGATAGCTATTTTGAATAATGGCTTTTCAAATTTCAATTATTTGACATTTGAATAAATTGAGAAAGCGAAAAAGTTAAATTGCTGCGTAATTGCTGCGTCTGAGCTGCGTCAAAACATTTAACTTAGTTTGAAAGATAGCTACATGTAGAGAGCCAAACGAAACGAGAGCGTTCACTGTAGATAGGCTATAAAGAATTTACTTATTGTAAAGTATTTAAAATAATTGAAAATTAAATTAAAATAAAATTAATTTTAAAGGAATCAGTTTTTGAATAAGCTCAATTTTGAAATGAGTAGGTAAAATCCCATAAAAAAGTAATCATATAAAAAACATTAGAAATATATAGATCAAATTTGAGTCTAGAAATGGCGTCAAAACTGAGACTATGTAGTTAGGATTTAAATTTTTTTTTAATATAAATTAAATACGTAACCGTAACAGAAAATTAAAAAAATCCGAAACTTTTAATATTCATTTTTTTTTTATATTTTATTATCTTAAAAGACACTAATAAATTCTATTTTTCTATTTCACAATTTCCTTCTCTCTTCTTTTTTTAGGGTATATTTTGTTTCATCTATAACATCTTCTTCCCTTTTATACGGTTATCAGAATTCTGATCAACCGATGGAACGAAATAACACAATATAAAAAAATAAAAGAATCTATGATTCTATAAAGGACTGATTGAAGGTGAAGGTAGTAGAATCTAAAGGTTTTCAATTTCATTCAAAAATTCACCTCAACAAAAAAAATTTTCAATTCATCTTAAGTTTTAAGTTATATGTATATATTTTTAAATTTTATCAATTGATTCTATCTCTAGGCGCACAAAATAGTTGCGTAACTTTAAAATTCCAACAAATGGAAAAAAAATATGGAATTTAAAGAGGAAAAACCAAAAATAAAAAAAAAAGGTTTTTTTTGAATGAAATGAAATTTGTTTTTTTTTTTACTTTGAGTTTTTTTACTTTTATCCCTTTTTCTCAATCTGTTGGTGGGTTTTTGTCTCTTTTTTTAAATATACAGTTTATAGTTTTGTTCTTTTGTTATTTTGTTGGTTTTTATCGCGTCACCGTCATTAATTTAGATATAGTCAATGATTAAAAGTCTAAATAAATATATATATTATATATATATATATAGCACCAATATATAATATAATAGACAAATAATATAAATGTTATCGTTATCCTAAATTATTTTTATAGGAAATCATCCCTGAAAAAATCTATAAGAATTTAAATTGAATATTTCAATATATATATACATATATATATATATTTTTACTATTTAAGTCATTAGATAGTTATTTAAAAATGTTGTTGTTTTTTTTTTTAAATTTTAGAATAAATGTGAAAACAAGAAGCGCCAGTAAATTTTTTTTTTAGGAATGTGAACAAAATTAGACACGCGCCTATAATTAGAACATTGAGATCTTTTTGAATTTGTTTTTAGTTATACATATTTTTGTTTTTAATTTAGTTCCAGGTTCTTTTCCTTAAAGATCCCTTTTTTTTTTTTAATTTTTAAATTATTATAAAATTAGGATAATATTGAATACTTAAAAAACCAGAAAATTGAGCCATTAAATAAATGATAAATGTATACATGTATTGTATTAATTGATTGAAAAAATGTGGAAGAACTAACATAGGGAAAGTTAAAATTTATTAACAAAGTCTGGGTAATTATGTGCAATTACAGAGTTGCATGCTATAAGTATAATAATGTAAAAAAAAAATTTGGATGATTTTTAATTAAAAGTAATCGATCAATATAGAGATATTAGTAAAAATGATTAACAAAATTATATTTTAGTCATTCAGCTTAAGTATATTAGTAGACTATAAATTAATTTATTAGGTATTTCAGCTGTGGAATAAGAAACAAAACTTATAGCAGAAAATAAATTTGTCAATGTGTTATAGCGATTAAATTATACATAATATGAATTAAATATACTATACATTTTGTATATAATAACCTACATTATTTAATTGCCTTTAAAACTTATTTAATTATATCCTTCTTTTAATCCTATAAATTAATCAAAGAGTAGGTGGTCATTGAATTCAAACTATTGCCACAACCATAGAAATTATTAATTCTATATCTATATAAAAAAAATACATTAATATAATACAAAATTTAAAGAAATAATTTAATTGAATTATATAACTCACAGATACCAGAAAAATCTTATATAATTCTAATATTAAATTGTTGTTGTTTGTTATGGGGGATTACATGTGCCATCTTAACAAGTAGGCCTTGAGGCTTGTTGCGTCCTACTTTCAATACTTTCTTTTAATATATTATTTATAATTAATATTATGAATTTTGTTGATTTTATATATTTGTATATTTTAAATTATATTTGGTCACCAAGGAGATTTGTAAAGAAAAATTATTTTTCAATATTTTTTTCTTCAATTAACCTGTACGGGAATCGGACCCGCCCCGCCCTCGATTAGTAAGTCAAATGCTTACCCTCTATTCCACCGAGGTCTTTAAATATAAAATTTGTATATATATAAAATAAATATATATAGCAAATTTAATTGCATTTATTGAAAATCGAAGCCTTTTCTTTTTTCTAGGTGATATAAGTTCCAGTACTATATGTTTAAGTATTAGTTATATGTGGAATTCGATAAGATTTAAGATCAGTAAAATTAAAATAATGTAATATGTTAAATAGGTACCTTCCCTGGTGCTAAAACCTGTTACTTTTTATATATTATAACTTATTTTTATTTCTAATATTTTTTCATTTATAATATTAATTAAAAAAACTCACGTTTCATTCAAAATTGATGGTTTTAGACACTTATATACCTAAATACTTCTTACACACTTATAGATAAGTACATTGAGGTTACTCTATTTAAATATTTTACATTTATAGCTACAAGTACATAATAAAATAGTTTTATATAGTTTATATATATAGTAAATAAATGATACAAGTGTATATAAAATTATTCAATTTATTTAATTTTTATTATATTTTAAAGTACATACCTACCTATTACCTACATATTTATATTTTCATATTTTTATACATGTGTGTATTTGTTGTATACTAATTCTATGTTTATGTAAAGAAAAAAAAAATTTGTGTGACAGTTATTATTATTTTCGTCATTGCTACTAACTTCGTTGGATGGAATTGAAAAAAAAAAAACAAAATTATTTTTATTGTGTCATCTTCTTAAAATAGAAAAATTGTTTTGAGGAAAATATTTATTTTTTTTTTGTTACTTTTATTGTCTCCAATAATATTTTTAATATATTAGTAATTTTTTCACAAAAAAAATTTTTTTTTTTCACCTTACTGATATAAAAATTTTAAAATTTCTAGATAAGAATAATGCCTTGGACAGGTTACTTAATTCATTTGTCAATTATTTATTAAATTGTACATTATTGAATTTTTATTGGCTATATTTAAAATAATTAGTAGACAGTTGCGCAGTTTGAAAATGATCTATATTTTATATAATAACAATATACAAAGGAAATATATATGTATACATTATTATATATATTTTTATGGTTTTAAATTGATGAATAATAAAATATATTAACAGAATTAATTACAAAATGGCTTATTATATTATGTGGCTTGTTTTGTTGTTTCATTTTAATCAAAGACATAATATTGTGTCAAAAATTATTTTTTAAAATAAAACAAAATTCTTGGTACCTATTAATAAATTTTATATATACATATACATATATGTATATATCATTAATAAATAAAATTTATCTATATAGTATATTATACTAATACCTAATCTAAGTTTAAATTTTGATAAATTTTAATTAACAAACATTCCTGTCTTATAAAACGGAAGATGACATATTATGTCAAATATGATATAATTTTTTATGTAGAAATGACATTTAGAAAATGAAAATGTCACTTAGTTTTTTGATTATTGTAATTCTTCGTCTAGTTCAATTATTCTCAATTGCATATTCATATAATAGTATAAAGGCCCATTTCTAAAACTGTTGATGACTTATTGCATTAAAATATTTACGAAGTAGCATTGATGTTGTCAAAATTTTGACAATCAAACTATTTTCGAATTTCTCATTGACGCGTAATCATTTATGAATTTGTGACTTTGATCATCGTCGTGTTTTTGACAATTTAAAAAAGTAAAATCACAAGTGAACTTAAATCAAAATATAGGTATAAGTTCATTAAAATTCACCTTAAAATATACTTGATTCCATTATTTTTAAAAATAATTGACTGCAATGTCTTCTTCTAATATTATTTAAATTTGTTTCTTGATGTTTTGTTCAATTTTATATATATATAATATTTAAAAGTAAATATTTAAAATTAAAAGAAATTAAATCAAATAGTAAATATCTTTTTACGAAATAACTTACAACAATGACAGAAGCCATAGCCGTACCATTTGTATACGCATAAGAAAATGCATATGTAGTTTTTTGTCTGAATACCTCAGGATAGGATATCAAATTAGAAGAAAAGAGTCGGGAACATTCTTTTGCCATTCTAGTACTAGAATTCTATGTTCTATGCTATTTTAATATAAACCTAAATCATTCAAAATCCTTTCACAAAATTTAGACCTATTTTGGGAGTTTTGTGCAATATGTGGTTAATCATTTGGATGTATTGCAAAATCGAGAAACAAGTTAAATCTTCTATAATATTTGTATTGTATTAATTTGTGTAATATCTTTTTAAACTAAATATCGCAAAAATAATTAAAAAAATTAATATAATAAAACTAATAAGATAATAAATTCATAACAAAATTTTACATTATTTATAAATGTTGTTCTAAAAAAAAAACAAATTACAAAAACAAAAAAAAAAAAAAACAAAATAGGTACAATCTATTAATTATATGTTATTCAAACTTTTTATTTTCTAATTAACAAACAGAGATATAGATTATCTAAGAAAACGTGAAAAACACGTTATTTCTAATATTATTTACTATTATTTATTTTTATTTTGTTTAGGGGGTTTTCTGGAATGCACATTAGTTAAGATAACTTCCAATCATCAAATATAGATATAAAATTATCTCAAAAGTAAATTTGAGATATCTATGGAATATTTAACAACACAAATACAATAATGATAATGTATCTTATCCTGCGAAATTTTTTTTTTTTTTATTTCTGGTTTTTTGTAATTTTATTTTTTTTTTTCATTGGGTTTAATCTTAAAAATTTTAATGATTATATTTGTATTTGTTTGAATTAATGAGTGAGTAAGGTTATGAATTGAATATTTCCCGCCAAATTTTTTTTATGATCTTTTAAGATTCAATTAAATATATATAATTAGATAGATATTTCTTTGAAGATATCCAAAAATGTTGAAGTTCATTCACAAAAGTGGAAGTTTTTACACTGAATCTTAATTTAGAAAGATGGAGAAGCTCTAAGTCCAGTACATGTTTTTAAGACCTTTTTAATTATATTGAAAATACATAATTAAAAAACAAATTTCTATTTCTGTATCTGTGAGTTATAATATTCAATTGAATTATTTGTGTATATTTTGTGTATATTCATAATTTAGTGTTACTTTTTATTAATAATAGAATTATTATACTTATAATTGTGACATTAATTTGAACCTAATGACGAATAGTAGCTGAATTGAATCGGTTTTAAGCATTTACAATTATAATTTTGAAACGAATGTTCGAACTTTCGAACTTCCCTCGTGTATTTTTTCCCTAAGTTCTGAAACTTGGTTTTTTAGCAGATTTTTTTAGCATTCTTTAGCTTCTAAAAATGCATTTAGTGTAAGAAAAAAGCTTAAGTAAATGAAAAAAAATAAATTTAAAATAAAACTAAAGAGTTATCTAATCAACAGAAAACGAAATAATTTAAAACATATCTGGTTAATTTGATTCCAGATAGGAATATTTACCAAAAAGTTTAAATACCCCTCCGATTATCATTTATTATAGAATAAAAACGAAACCAAATAATAAAAGTTAAATCGTGATCATAATAATCACGTTCATATAATTAAATTGGGTTTAATGAGATAACCACCAATTTTTCTTTTTTTTTTTTTTTATTATATGATTATCATTACTTTGAATTATTTATTAAAATTAGGAATCTCCATAACCTAGTAAAATGTAACATATTTATTTTTAAGTTCTGTTTTTTTTTTTAAATACATTTTTTTAAGTTAAGATAATTATTATATTATTCAAGATTATTTTATCTCCAGATATACCTGATTATGATTCCAAAAAAAAAAAAAAGAAAACAATTTATCATATCTTTAATTTACATATATGTACTAAGATACGTTTATCTATAATATTTTCATTTCGATTGGATAAGATAGATTTAATAATTTTTTAGTAGTTTGAAGATTAAAATTTATGAATACTTTTAATTGTCTACATTTTACCTTTGATAAAGTAACTAAATAGTTTAAGTGTTGCCAGAATTTTGAACATTTAGTAAATTTTTTTAGCTTAAAATTAATTGGATTATATTTTTTGGGAAGGTGACTTGGTTTTTTGTTTTAAAGTGATAACTGTTCAACTGGTAGGGTAATTAGCCTGTTTATACCATAGGGACATGTTGGAAGAAGGTAGCATATCATATACTAACGCTTATAACATGTAGAAACTTCTTATATTTTCAATAGATACAATTCTATTTATTATATATTGTAATAATTTTATATTGGGCTATAGGGTATTTCTATTTCTGTGAGTTATAATATTAAATTAAATTATTTGTTTGTATTTTATGGATTAAAATAATGTATTTTTTTTAAGATATATAATTATAAATTATTGGTTATATCATCAATTTGAACCCAATGGCGAATGTCGGATTAGTCGATTTTGAAAACCAAATAGTTTTTCACTTTAACCGGTAATCGAACCGAGGCCTATCGAATGAATGTTCATCATTCTAACCACTGTGCTATTCAGCCGTTTGGAAGAATCTTGAATAATAAGTAAACATTTAAAGAAAGATCAAAATAACACCATCTGGCTAAGATTTGTTGTAGAATATTTCATAATAGCATTATAGGTTTAATGAATAAAAGTTAACTATACATAAAATATCGATTTTCTTAATTTTTGTTAAAATGGTGAGTTGTGTGCTCAGTTTTAAGAATTTGACCCTATTATTATTCCATTTATCAGTTTTATATGAATTTGCCTTTTAAATTTCAAGAGTTCTTGAGCTGTGAAGCTTTTACAGCTTACTTTTTCTCATCCTCTTTTTAATAATATGTTAGTGAGAGGTATTTTAATGGTATTGTATTTAGGTCATGAAACCCGTACATGCATAATATTTATTAAGAAGGGTTAGAATTTTAAACTCGGTGGTTTACATTTTTATGAGAAGGTTCATTTTGATATTAATTGAGGTATTTCTTCTATAGTTTTAAAAGAGTCTGAACTGTGTTAGGAACCTAAGTTTAGGTTTTTAGGGCTAATTACGAAATTCTACCCTACATTATTGTATAAGTATATAAATATAATGCAAAACACTTACATATTTTATTAAAAATATTTCAAATATGTAAAAACTAATTTAAATATTAAAAAAACCTATTAATCAATATTAGTTCTTATTTCTAAAAGTTCAGAAATCAAAATAAAGTAAATAAAAAGCGTAAAATGTGTGTAAAAAATGTGTTCCTATAGTTTATTAGCAAATTACATAGTTAGAATTCTTTTTTTAAGCTAACTAAGATTATTTTTATCTTATCAAGTTAATCTTAGTTTTAATAACTTTAAAATACAGGTGGATATTAGATGTGATATATCTTTCAAATATTATATATAAAGATTTATTTATATTTTTTCGCGTTTTTTATTATCTAATCTGGAATAATATTTCCATAATTTAATAATTAATATATATATTTATGAATTAGTCTTTTTTTAACATACATACATACAATTTATTTATTTATATACTATACTTATATATAATTAAGTATATAGCTACAACTGAAGCCGTTATATTACGTAAAATTATAAATGAAACTTTATTTTAAATATACAAATTAAAAATAATGACGCAAACCAAATTGTCAAAAATGTTTGCGAAATAAAAATGTAGATAAAATTTTACAAGGTTTTTTGTATTTGTATTTTTTTAATATATTTTTGACTTAGGTTTCTATTTTGTCTGGATTTGCCTGGTATCAGATTTAAGTAATAACGCGTTTCCAAAAATGTAAGTTTTCGAGAACACTTAGTTTGTTTTTGGATAGAATTTAAACACTTTCATTTGGTGATCGTTAGTCATTTGATTTTATGGCTGAGTTGCACAGTGATTACAGTGCCAACCTTTCATGCGATAGATCCTGGTTCGATTATTATGAAAGTGAAAAAACTTTTCTGGTTTTTGACTCGACTCGGGGTACTATTCACCATTGGGGTCAAATTACTGGCTTAATCAATAATTAATAATTATATATCTTTAACAAAAAATACATTAATATAACTTATGTATTTTTACCACTATGTTTATTACTATGTTTCGCCTTGTATCTATGGTATGTTTCTTGACAGGGTTATTAGCGTTACAGTTGAACAGTTAACGGGTCAATTAATTTTGTGCTCTTATTTTTATTTAGTAAGATAGGTGATCCATTTGATCCATCTTGAATGAAATCTGCAGTAATGATTATTCGGGTGAGTGTATGAAATCTTTTCCTGAAGGTAGTTTCACTATTAGTTTCAAAATTCTGTAAAGGTTTCACAGTTATTAAACAAAACTATAAACTAAAGTTGAAATAAAAGTATTTGAAATTTTATCAAAATTTTATTTTATGTTTATGAGCGTATCATAGAGTTAAGATCGTCTACTCTACTCATTACCTCGTTTCCTGTAAGAAGTAATTTTTAAACTAAATTCTAAAGCTTTGAAAAGTACACATTTATTACAACTGATTATCTGTTTATTAATGACGTTGTAGAGTTTACGAATAGAACAAATGATTGTGAAAAATTATCAGAGGTTCGAAATTCTATATAATTTTAAACAAACTTTTTAATATGAAAGTATAAAACTATATTTCAAAATTAGTCAGTTGTCAGGAAGTTTAATAAGAAATAAAAAAAAAAACATAATTAAAATTTATAAAATCAGAGTTAAATTATTTCATTGACGTAATTTCCTTCCGGAGGTATTTTAGCACTTTTTCTATCATTGACGATATTCATTTCTTTTACACCTTATTGTGTTGTGTTCTAATTATTTAATTTTTAATTTTTTATATATACATATAAGTATGTGCTGTATCTTTGTAAATGCTCATTGCTCAGGTTTAGGTTATGTCAACAAATCTAAATTTTTTAATATGGGTTTGTTTTGAAAAACAAATTCTAAAGTTTGCTCTGTATTCATTTTTGTTTTGTTTATTTTTCATAGAAAAAACGAGGGGTCATATGATGGTTTTGGGAATAAAACAATGATACGGTAACTTGGAGTTTTATCACTTTTCTATAAAATTTTAATTTTCGGAATAATTATTATATACTTAGATAAAGTTCAATAAAATATTAAATAATTATAAGTTTAAACGAAAGCCAATTTCTTTTGTACCATACACTTCGAAAAGGTATAGATAGTGGTATATTTTTGGTAAGTTGTTTGTAACCATCAAAAGAAAGCAAGCTAGATGTAGAAAAGTGTATATATTTTTGCTTAGTGTCATCCCCTAAGTCGACTTAATGATGTCCGACCGTCTTTCCGTTCCTAAACACGATAACTCAAAAAATAATGTTACTATCATGATGAAATTTATACAAGGGAGTTTTGCCCTGTTTGTTTAATGTTCCTTAGATTAGTTGAAGTGGGGTTTTTTGTAACTGTCAAATAAATTTGCCAATTAAATATATAAATAAAGTAAAAATTATTGTATGGTGACTCAAATTACTGTCTATGTAATTAAGTAAATTACCTAACTTGATTTAAGCTTAATTAATTTTCAGTATATCAAGCTAATTTTTAAAAAAAAATTTAGGTTAGAAAGAATATTATTATATTAATTAATTTCTTTTGATTACCTCGTTTTTAGATATTCTTTAACAAATCAAAGTCAAAATCATACAAATAAACTCAGTTCCATCTGTCATCGAATGCGTGTGTGCTTTGAACATGAATTTTCATATGTATCATAATCTAGCGACGTTGGTAAAGACGATCCTTAAGTAAACTTTAAAAGTGAACTCGTTTTGATTTGAACTCAAAAGAATGATTTTAAGTTTTAGAAAAATATTGGGAAAAAAAATATATCTATTTTTCAAAATAGTCTAGTAAAAAGAAAACAAAAATAATAATAAAAATAATAAGAGGAAGAGAAAAAATTGTCGTACAATTTGGTGGAATATTGGTTTGTCGCGGCTGTTGTAGGTGTTATTTGAAAATTATTCAAGTGATTTTATTTTGATTTTTTTCAAATCAACTGTAATTTATTTTTTTTTTGTATTGTAAACATTATATATTTTATATGTACATATCTTATATTTATTTAAAATACACATACCTATATTATATATATATGTATGAAAATACATTTACTCTAAAGATACAGGAAGGAAGTTATCACATCACCGGCATCATAATTTTACAAAAGAATCAACAAAAGACAAAAAACCAAAACCTCAAATAAAACAGAAAGATGAAATTGTTGTTATGACTTTATTTAGTAATTTCAATATAATGTTTTTAGGTTTTTGACACTGCCACTTAAACGCGCTTTTTAAATAACTGATAACTGATTACAATGTTAAATTTAGTCATTTATTAGTGATTTATATTTATAGTTCTATAGTAAATTTTTTGTGTAAAATACGGCGATATGATTATTTACAGTTTGAGCTCAACTGGATTTTGTATTCATTGCAAAATTAGTATGTTGGGTAAATCTTTTCTTTCAGTCTGCCCGTGCTTATAAATATTCTACACATATATGAAATTTCAACTCCGGATAGGTATCACAAAAAAACTAATATTGCTTTTTTGTGCCTCCATCCGTTACGGACCCATCCAAGGTCTAGAAAATAAAACGTATTATGCATTTAAATTTTTGTAATTAAAGTTCTATAAACTTTATTCTTATGGAACTTATAACTATTATGTAAAAGTAATGAAATGAATGAAATTTTAAGAATTGAAGAAATATAAACTTTCTACACGAAGCTTTCTTCTTCTTTGTTCTTTTGTTGCCTATCTGTAATTGGATTTCATATGGGTCATATAATATTGACAACGATGTTCTAAAAGATGTTTCGGTCAGTTGCTAAATAGATTAAATCGCCAATGTTGCTGAGCCCTGTTCAGTTTAAAAAGTTGCGCAACCATGTTAATCGTTTCCTTCATATACCTCTTTTTCCTTCAATATTTCCTTAAAATATTAACTGAAGTAGCTCGTAATTATTTCCATTCATAATATGCCCAATGTTTTTTGTTTCTTTAGTCTAAGAGTTAGTTCTCCTTCCGTGTTTGTTCCAAGTAGAACTTATTTACATTATAACAACATCTAAATCGTTCACTGCTTCTTGGAAAATGGTTTTAGCATGTGATGTTAAACAGTAAAGGGGAGAGAATAAAGTCTTGTCGAACTCCTTTTTGAATAGCAAGACTTTTTGTGAGCACACTATTTATCTTTACACGGGCTGTTTGTTACCAATACAAGCTATTTATACACATTTTGATATTTTTACCTATATGCCAATTGCATTTAATACCTACAGAAATTTTTGATAATTGTCCTTATCAAACGCCTTTTCATAATCCACAAAACATAAGAAAATGTATTTATTTTTACAAACCATGTGTAAAGCCATGGTTTAAATTGGAAATCTCAAGTTTTGCTAGGATAGCATAAGTAATTTTCAAAAATAGTTTTGGGAATACCCCTTGATTTTTTAAAATTATGGGGTTATTGTTTGAAATAAATTTCATGAAAAAAAAGGTTTTTATAGCAATATAAATCCTTGAACTCTCTTCTTTGACTTTTGAATTAACCAGTTGTCATATATAAATATTAAATGATCAACAACTTAAAACTGTTTATTGCTATATATAAAATTTTTATAACTTTGTTTATAAGGATGCTTATTGAATTAATAATGTATTTGCAACCCTGGCTCCAAACTAGAATTAATTATTTGCTTTTAGACTGAATGTTAGAGTAAAAGACTAATTTTGCTACATGTTCGCTTAATCAAAAATTTATAATTATATAAAAATAATGTAGGACATCTTCTAATGGCACCTATTAGTGGCGATTTTCCAAGATAGGTCTTCATCAATAACTAATCCATAGTAATGTTTTCTTTATTTTTTTGCTTAAATTTGATGAGGTCAGTTTTAGAGACGTAAATCGTTAGTCTCTTATGGTTTAGCCACTAACCAAGTTTATTTAAATCGCAATTAATATTTTCTTCTAGTTGATTACTGCATTTGCTTTTATATAAAATTATGGTTTCATCCGCAAACATTGAATAATGTCCACTTAGCCCAATTGCGTTAAAACTATTCACATAAGCTAAATAAAGAATAGGACCAAGAAATGTGCCTTAAGGAACTCCAACTTCGAAATTTGCTTCTTCACTAATAAATTCATTTATTCTAGTTTTGATTTTACGAAATTTTAAATAGGAATTGAATAGATGCAGGTAAAATGACATAATTGACAGCTAAGTTTTAATAATTTTAATTTTTGAATTTAGATAAATTTGAATAATTATGATTTTGAATATTTTTGATGAATTCTTTTCGATTTCACCTATAGTGGGAGTGGTCTTATTTATTTTTAAATTTGCTGGTATTCATTTTTATAGACCATTTTATTTTTAAAGCCACCCACACAATTTTTTAATTTGATTAATCTTAAAAAAAAAAAGAATTCGGTTAACACATGATTTACTATTTATATTTTCGTTTTTTTTTTAATTGTTTCAGGTGAATTTGAATAAATCAAAAAAAAAAAATGAAAAAATGTTTCTTTTTATTTAAATTTTGTTAAAAAAAATAAAAATAAAATTTCAAAATACAACCAATAAACACAATTTTATATTTATTTCTATAGCAAAAAGCAACGTTTTTTTTTCATTTTATAAATTATTTATGAGATCGACGGTAAATTATCAAAAGATTTATTGGCTCCTTCTAAAATAAAAACATTAAAAAACTTTAGTGACGAATAGTCAATCGAGTCTCGTTAATAAAATTTCAAAAAACAATAAAAACTAGAAAAAAAAAATCCCATTAAATTAAATAAAAAAACAATAAAAAATAGTAAAAATAATATAAAAAAAAAGTCATTAAAAAAAAATGTTTTGTTTTAAAGACTTTTGTAGTTTTTATTTTATAGCTCTAATAATTATTATGTATATACATATCATTATTATTAACTAGGTAGTTATATAGTTAAATAAACACATAAACAAATGTATATTTTTATATTAATAGAATATAATTATATACTTTAATAGATACGTGTATATATAGATATAAATATTTAAATGAATAGTAAACGAAACATGACAAGATATGGTTTTTGATATTCAAATTAATTATAAATACGATAATAATTCTAAGTTTTTTAATACATTAATGTTGAACAAAACTTAAACTTTTAATTCATTACCGTTAGACTATGAGGTACAGTGGTTGATGTACAAAAAGCTCAAGGGCCTATGGATCTCAATCAATGTAATATTAAATATACGATTAAAGACAAAATTCCTGGAAAAATAACACATAACTCGACAATAAGAATAGATAAAAGGAGTATGTGAAGTCCTCTTGGCGGAGTCCGCACCCTTAACTTGGAGGAGTTTTGCAGGAGTTATGAATTCGTGTATGCGACACTTTGGTGACAAAATCAGGATTATTTTTTCACAATATTGATATGCAATATGTTTATGTGAGGTTCTGAATCAGAAGGGATCTACAAGCTGGGTTTAAAATCAGACTTAAATGCTGTTTATAGTATATGCATATATGTGTTAATTATATTCGGAATTATAGTAAAAATTTTAAAGTTTGATTCAAATCAGGATTTTCCCATTTTACAGAATGTTATTATACTTGTACGCTTGAGATTCTGCAAGGATTTTAATAAGCTAAAATTCGGAACTTATTTCATTCATAAATAGGGATAGTAGGCTTAAAAAATCGGACCTTCAGTCATTTATTTAGTGCAAAATCCTTTACTTTTTGAAGTTGGCATTTTAAAAATCCTACAAGTTTTCAATGCCGATATTTAAAAATCAATATTTTAACTGTTTCTAAATAATACAAGTTAACATTGTTTGAGGTCGACATTTTTTAACCGACTTTTTTATAATTGACAAAATTTAGCACACCTGTATTTTTAGATATTTTAATTAGTAAAAACCTTTAAAAAGATTACTTCTGTTAAAATTGAAATAAAACGAAGTTTTAAATTTAAACGGATTTTAACAAGAGACCGTGATTTTTAACTTAACTATGTTGTAAACTGTTCAAATATTTTATTAAAGTTCTAATAAATGTTAATTTTTTTTTTATTTTAAACTATTTTATTTTTTATTATTCCTAAAATATGTTTTAATTTATTAATATATGTATTTATTATAAATTAACTAAATCGATAGTTTAACATTATTTTTATAACATTAAATAAAATGAAAAAAAATATTATTCAAAGTTTTTGAAGTTATAATAAAAATATTGGAATAATTGAAACAACAGGGAAAATTACAATTTTATTACATTAAATTGGCCTACTGTTATAAGTTGGTACATATGACAATGTAGCCAAATTGCATTAAGATCACTTCAAATATCTTTAATTTATAAATTTACTTTGTATTAAGTTTTATACCACTGTTCTATAATTAATTGAATAATTTTTAAGCTCGATTTCCATTGTTAACTCTTAAAATTAATTCATTAAAATTATTTAAAGGATGCAAGGGTCAGAACTCCCAGAGTGAATCACTTAGTAGGACATAAGTCCCTAAAGGACTTATGACCCAATTTAAAATATTAACGTAAGACATAAGTTCCTTTACAAGTGGGTCATACGTCCCTTTAAGGAGTAAAGTGATTTATAACTCCCTTTATTAAATTTTGAGTTATAAAACCATATAACTTAAATTGTGATTGAGCATAAATATAATTTGTTCAATTAATTAATAAATAATTAATAAAATTTTCTTTTCTTTAGAATATTTAAAGATGGAAAACGTTGGAGATAATTCCAATCAACAGAATGAAATAATGAGAAGTATTAAAACAGAAAGTGCTTCACAATCACCATTAGGTGTTAATGAAACACTATCTATACAACAGGAACAAAACAATCATATTCAACAACAGCAAGGAATTCAAATGTCACCACAAAATTTACAAATAAATTCCAATAATGTTTCAGCTACAATGAATGTTGAATCAAATGCTCAAGATGTTCAACAAATGGTTACAAATTCATCGACACCAAGTTCTCCAACACAAACACCTTCAAACGTAAGTTCTGTTGGACAGACTGTAGGTAATGCTGTTGTACGTATTTTAACAACTTCAGGGACCGTAAGGTAAAAATACAAAAACAAAAATTTATTCAATAATTCATTAATGGAATAATAAATTTTTTAGGGAAGTAACTGATCAACGTGATATAGATTCTGAAGAGTATCCATCGAGTGATTATGGCCAAATACCATCTCGTTCAGATGATCAACTGAATGGTGTTGGAACCAATCAACAAGGTCAAAGTGTTCATTTATGCTATACTGCAAATTCTGAATTAGTTTATGCAGATCATAATGGAGATGGTAGTGATGGTATTAAAGAAAATGGAGAATCAATTAATGCAAATATTCGAAATAATCACATTGTCGCTGATTCAATTCAAACATCAACATCATCAAATTTAAGTAGACAATCAGCAATTGCGGCATCAACGGTACAACATACTGGTACAATAAGTGTTCAAGAATTACATCGTATCAATGAAGAAGGTCGTTTAATTCCAAGTGGTAATGGTAGTTTTATTATTTATGAACCACCAGATGGTAAAACTTATGCAAATCTTGCATCATCCAATTCTTTACAAAATGCAAGTGAACCACCAAATTATTATCCAGCTAATTATTCTACACCTCCATATACAATGAATCCATTAATAATGAACAATGATCCAAATTTGGGTTCTGCTGTTAGATCAAGTACTCATTTTGAACCAGTTCCATCAACTTCTTATGATCAAAATCAAAATAATTCTTCAATAACTGAAGCACAATATTGGCCTCCAACAGTAAATCAATCTGAATTTATGGTAAATTTTTATTTAAAGTTTTTTAATATTAATTTAACAGAATTAAGATAAGTTTTATAATTTTTTTTTTTTTAGAATAACAACTATACAACAACATTTAATATAAATCAAATTAATGAAGATTATCAATGGTCGCCATCATCTTACAATCAAATTTGTCGTTTTTGTAATTCACCATTTCTTCGTAGAGAAACTGGTGAAATTTATTGTACATGTACTACTCAACCCCGTCTTGCAGGTTTATCATCGTCAGATGGTGGTCCACCTAGGATTGCATTAGTTTCAACTAATCCTCATTCACATCATATGCAACGGGCACAACAACGACATTCAAGACCAAGGCAACAGCAAGCGCAAGCAAATAATCGTCGAAATGGTGTTATATGCGCTAATTGTAAAACAAATCAAACAACATTATGGCGTCGTAATAATGATGGACAGCCAGTTTGTAATGCATGTGGTTTATATTATAAGTTACATAATATAAACCGTCCCTTGTCTATGAAAAAAGAAGGAATTCAAAAGCGTAAACGTAAACCAAAGAATAATGGACCAGTTCATCAAATTAATAGTAGACCATCCCTTCCAAGTAAGTAAATCGAAATGATTGGATTTGTTAACAAATTTATGCCAAAATAAAATAAAATACAAAATAATAATTTTCAAAATGAGAAAATAAGATAGAAGAGAACAGATATATATACATATGTTACAAAGGGAATGCATTTTAATTGGTTTTTTGTTGATTTGCCGTTGTTTGCAGTTTTTTTTGTAATTTTTTTTTATTAATGTTTTTCAGTTGGTTTTTATTCAACAGTGGGAGGGTTTTAAAATTCATTTATCCCGAATTAACTATATTTTAATTAATTAATTTTTAATTATTTATTTATTAATTTTTTTTCAAGGTATGACTCCAGCAGTGTATCCATCACAAGTCCCTTTTTCAATGAATGGAAATCATAATGAAATATCATTATCAAGTTTAAGTGGGAATCCTTTTCTAACAGTTGATGGCATACCATTACATCGACATCAACAAGCTGGATTACATTTGAATGGACATCATCCATCACATACAATAACTTCATCAATGATTCCATCATCTGTAGCTAACTCAGCTGTTGTTTCATCACCATCACCATCATTACATTTAATACCGACAAGTTCAACATCAACAAGTAGTGTTAATCATTTAGGACGACATACAATTAATCACCATACTAATAATACAAATAATGCTCATCAGCAGCAACAACAACAACAGCAACAGTCGCATAATCAGCAATTTAATTCATCAATTAATAATAATAATAATGGAAGTAATAATACAAATCCTAATAATACAAATAGTGCAAATAATAGTAATAATGGGGTACAAACATCACAAAATCAATCACCTCATTTACAAAATTCGAATACGTTGTCCAGACAAGGAAATCAATCGTAAGTTATACTTTATATATATAATAAATATAATAAACATATATAATTTTATATTAATTGTATATTTAAAAAAATTTTTTCAGAGTTTCTGCAAGTGCGCTAGAGGGCCGAATAATTCAAAGTAGCGATATTGTGACAAGTGTTATTACAAGTACTGGAATACCGGATCGTTCAACAAATAATTGAGAATAGAGACTATAAAGAACCAAAAAATTTTACCAAATCTTGCCATATATTTATACCAAAATTTTTATTTATAGGCTATTGGTTAGTTATTGAATGCAGAAAAATCTCTGTAACTTGTAAATTAAGTAATTGTGTAGAATACTATAATTGTTGTAGTCTTAGTGTTCGACTATGACTAAGCTTTCCTTTTAATTTTCATTTAATTTCCGATATGTTTGATCTTTCATTAATTAAGTCTGTTCCAGTCTAATGATAAGTTGTTCTGTTGGTTGTAATGGACTATTTCTATATAAATAGATTTTTAAATAATATCTTCTATATAAATATTGTAAAAATCATAACAAACTCAGAGGTGTTACATGTGTTTAAAAATAACGAATTTTCAGTTTTTGACCGCTTGCAGCTTTTAAAGGGTGGGGTTATTACTCTCGTACTTATTTTTTAGGACCTAACTTGTCTCAAAATTTAAGGTTTCTAACTTACACTATTTTGAAGATATAAAGAGACAATAATTTTGCAAAACTTTAGTTTCGTGTAACGGTAAATTAACGTATCGTATGGCAACTCCGTGTATTTGTTTGACATATTTTTATGCAGCTTACAATAGCAGCTTTCATTCGGCGTTTCAAGATTGCCAAACATATCTTAAGTAACTTTTGCTGTAACAATTTAAATAAAATGCTTTTCTGTATACTTTGGGTGCTGTAGCTCCGCAACGCGTGGGGCTAGAGGAATAAATTGAAAAATACAAATTATAAATATACAAATTAGATATATGTGATTAGGATTAAAATACAAATTAGGTGGCTGAGTGTTTTTCAGTGGTTTGTACATAAAATATAAGTGAATAAACATATAGTCCTATAATTTTTTTTTAGAAATAAAATTTAAAAAAAAAGCTTAAAAAATAATCAAAAACCAAAAAAAAATTTATAATTTTTTTTAAAAGTCTGCATAAGATTGTATAAATTTCCCAAATTTTTTTCCTATAAATTATGCGTATATTTCAAGAATTTCTAAAAATTAAATTTAAATTCCAATTGTTAGATTTCAGTAACGTCAAAAAAATGTCAAAAGACTTGTCATTTAAAATTATTAAAAACTGTTAAAGTTAAAACTGTTAATAAATACAAATACAATTTTTAATTTAAAAGATATTTTTAAGTTTTAATTTTAAGCGAATAGAATATAAAAAATACATGTATATTTAAAATAAAAAATAAGTGTGAATAAAAAAATTAATAAAAATGTTAAAAAAAAATATAGCAGATATATAGAATATAAATTTTTTCAATGTACTGTAATTTTTTAAAAACTTTTTTATATAGCAGAAAAAAAAAATAAAATAATTTTATAAATTAACTTATATTATGTTAAAAAAAATTAACCAATTATAAAAAACAGTTTTAAATTAAAAAAAAAATTATATTACACACTTTAATTACCATTTCGAACAATGTTGATATGACTACTGGATCCAAAGAAACGGGGCTGATTAAAAACAGTTCAATAATTAAAATTTAGGACCATTTGAATTTGAAAAAAGTCAAAATTATTTTAATTTCATGTGAAAAGTGTTAAAAGTATATACATATATATATATATGTATATTTTAAAAACGAATTTAACAAGAGTTCGAGCTAAGTTGATACAAAAAAGTTTAGTTTTCCAAAAATGTATACTTAATTTTGTATCGAGATCTAGATTTTAATATAATCTGAATGTATAATATATTTTAAATCCATAAAGTTTAATACTGATTAGGAAAGTTTAAGTAAAATATATATAGAAGTAATTGAAAAATATCTTAGGCGTTAATCTTTTTGTAATCAGATGTATTCTAGGAGCAGACTATGCCCGTACCAATTTTTTATCCGAACTCTGACATATTTATGCGTTTTTGACGTTCAATTTTTTCACAACTCTGTGAGATTTGAAAAAATCTATCGATCCCACAGATTGCGCTCTGAGCGTACTTTGAGTTGCAATAGAAACATAAAACGGATAATTTGTATAACCTGAGCACTAAATACAATTTTGATTAGAAAAGAACAAACACCCTTAGCTAAATATAAAAGATCAGATATATGCTATATGTCAAAAAAAAATTGTCAAATAAGTCAAATTGTCAAAAATTTATATATATAAAGATTGTCAATTTTAAAAAAATTAAATATATTCTCTTAAAAAATCTAGATAATGAATGCTTTAATAATCTTTTATTTAACAACATTTCATAAATTGTAGTAGCAGAATTTAAAACACTAAAAATTTCTATAAGATTCGAATTATGGTGGGAGTTTTAATTTATTTTTAATTTTAAAATTAAAAAGTTTTGTTTTTTAATTTTTTTTTGTTTTTATAATTTTATTTAATATATATTTAAAAAAAATTAATTTTTTTAATACAATTATATGTATTAGTTAAGCCAAATAATTTCCAAAAAAACCAATAGATTTATTTTTTTTTAAATTATTATTTCATGTTATCAAAAGTCAAAACTATATTATGTTATCATTTATGTATAAATTATTTTAATTACAATAAAAGAAATTTTTTAAAATTAATAATATATTTGTTTTTTATTAATTTGTTTTTAGATTTTTATTTATTTCAACTTTGAAATTAGCAGCATCCTTTTTGTTATGAGTCACATGAGTGTATTCATGTATTGTTTTACCTATAGTTAGAAATTGCAGTTGATGATCTTCTCTTTTATTATCAATTTTACTTCTAAGCATAACTTTTATATTTTAAAAAACATTCTTTTAGTATCTTCTAAATATTTAAAATATAATCTAAACTGTAGTAAATAAACGGATATTTCTGAAAAAGATGTACCTACTAATTAAACTAAGTACGACTGTCTGACTGTCATAGAACAACCGTTATGCAAAACTAAATTTTGCGAAATTTCAAACCCTCATATCTCCCAAATGGTTTTTGTGAAGAAGTTGATATTTTAAGAGAAGTCAGATCCAATAGAAAATAAGTTTATAATTAAACTAAATTTTAAATTCTGTTTAAAATTTTAAATTATGAATAATAGTATGAGATATTTTTTTTTTTTTTTTTTTTTTGTTTGTAAAAACCTTGTTTTGGTTAATGAAATAAAATTAAAAAATTAAAAAAATATTTTTGTATTGCACGGAGTTGAAAAACGTTATTGTACCTTAATGGAGAAAACACTTTGCTTCTTTTGAACCCAATATAAGAGATTGGGATAAATTCTGCAATAATTTACAAGTTTTTTTTACTATAGCTTAAAATTGATTTAACTAAATGAATCACCCCTTATATATAAAGTAACATTTGGATTAGACTATAACAAAATATATTTTTTATACCCGTGCATATGCAAAATAAGGGTACAGGTATATTAAAATTGATCCTTCGTTTGTTACGCATCGATCTACACAAGCTAAATATAGTGTCAAATGTAAGTATCGGATCATCATCGAAAAGTAAATCGATTTAGCTATGTGTGTCTGTCCGTCCTTGTTTAGCACGATAACTCAAAAACTAAAAGAGCTAGAGTTTTAATATTTACACAAAGTAATTTTTAGACAATTTCAATTTCACCAAGGCTTTGGAGAGCCTGAAAATTAAACACGGTTAGTTATACAATAAGTACCTTCGGGAAATTTCAAAATTTTACGGTTTCATTTTCGGAGAGCGGCCCGAAAGCTACAAAGTTGTTTATTAGATAACTATGAATCTTAATGAAACTAAAGTAATAGGCAAGTTGCATGACAAAGTTGGACATTACTCGGACCAACTTTTAGGTTAGGCCCAGATTTTTTTTGTTCAGTTTAGTTTTGAGAATAAATATTAGGGTTAAGAGTACCTTGAACAAATGTGATTATTTTGTCATAAATTTTATTATGTTGTACAAATAAGGAACATGTAAGATGTAATAAAGTTCCTTAATAAAATATAAGGAAGCTAAGATAATTTGGTTATGTGCTGAATAGAGCAATTATGTGAGCGATTTGCCCCATCATATATTTAGCAGTTAGATAAGCCTTATACATTTCATAAGGTATCTTATAATTTTAACTAATTACTAAAAAACTAATTTATACTACTAATTCCAAAATATCTAACATATGAAATAAAATCTAAATAATATGAAAATAAAATCTATTACTATTTTTATACAAAATTTTAATAAAATTGTTCCATGCTATAAAATTAAAAAAAAAATTAAATATTTTTTAAAGTATCAACTTTTAAAATCTTAATGGTTTTTTTTTTTATTTTTATTAGAAAATTAAAATAATAGTTATTAATTTAATTATTTTTAATATTATATTTATTAATTTTTTTTTTTTTTTAATATTATATTTATTAATTATTTTTTTTTTCTTCATCCATGAAATCTTACAAATAATTGGTATTCATTTTTTTTTTAAATCGTTTTTAAATTTCAATCGATTTAATGTAAAAAATAAAAAAATAAAAAAAACTCATTGCAAATAATGCAATCGTTGATTCTAAATTGCTTAGACTCTTAAAATGGCCATTTTTTTTATACATTTTTTTATATTTTAGAATCCATTTGAGATAAATTTTTTTTTTTATTAAAAGAAAAAAGTGTAAAAATAAATAAGTAAGGAAAAAAAAAATTATTTTACTAAGAAAAAAGAAAAATTCCAACATCTAAGAGTTTTGCTAATCCATTTTTGAATTAATTTGATGAAGATTTGCATTACGAACTTGCTTAAACTCTTATTAGCACAATAAATTATGGGGATTTTGTGGACATATTCAACTACATTTTTTTTTTATTTTTCCTTTTTTTGTATTTATATTGATTAGATCTTTTGTTACTATCTCTTTTACGCTTATATAATTTTTATATGAAAAACGTGTACAAAAAGATACATTAAATATTCAATTTAATTTATTTACTTACGGTTGGCAAAGAAAAAAAATTAAAAAAAAAAAAACTGCACTGAACTGAACGCTGAATTGAGAAGGAAAAATATAAGACAAGAATATAGAATAGTATAAAATATAGTTGATCGTGCCAAAGATTTATGTGATGGAGATTCTCGACTGCACTTGAAAATGATATGAAAATATTTATAAGATTATACTTTATAATAATTATCAGTGACGTACCAAAGAAATTGAATGAAGGTTTTTTTGGAAATTAAATTGTTTTTTAGAAGTACATATAATTGCAATTACTATAAATCTTTTTTATTAAATATATTTTTTAAATCAGGTCATTGAAGTATTTAATAGATCTAAGATAGTAGGGGAGATGGGGACAACAAACTATGGAAGATGATGAAGAATATAAGGACTACAAAATACGAAATTAGGGAATGGAATTAAAGGATTTAGTGGACAACAATTAGCGGTGACAAGCCTCCAAAGAAAAGAAACGGATAATAAAAAGAAGAAAAATTAACAGTTATTCTTGAGGTATATTTTTCTAAGGTACTCATTCCTATCCACAAAACAAAATCTCAAAAAGTTAAATCCTAAGGAATTTTATCTTCACTTTCAATAAATGACAGAGTAATAAATTTATATGGAAATTATTATCAATAGAATAATCTACTTTTTCTTTGCTGATCATTTGGTACTATATCCAATTGGTTTATAAAGTACTTCAAACTCTGATTTTCAGATCCGTATTTAAAATTTCCCTAAAACGCAGCATGTATCAGCCATAATAACATAAAACGAAACTATTATTTCGTAAGCAACTGTAAAATTCCTTCTAATTATTTTTTAATAAGGAATTACTTATTTTTGTGGTTTTGGTTTGTGACATTGTGTTCGAGTACTTTGTCTTAGTAGCATTTTATACCGAGCCCCTTATAATATGAATATAAAGTTCCTAAATTTCCTATACATTCAATTTTCTCAGAGGTTATAATAGAAATAGTCTTGCTAAATAAATGGTGGTCAACCATTAAAATTATTAGGATTTCCTTAAAAAAATTTGACGTCACTGACTTTTAGAAAAAAAAATTATTTCTTAAAAAGAGAACGTTTTTCTTTAAAGTGCATAAAACATAGAAATGGTGTAAAAGAGGAGGAATAAATAATGTGAAAATAAAAAAAAATATCTTTTTTTGAGAACTTTTCATATCGTCATCTAAAGTATTTGAATTTAAAAAGAGGGATAAAAAAAAAGAATATATTTAAAAAAAAAAAAATGTAAGAAAATGTTTAATATAAGAAAGATTTTCAAGTGCTTTTTTGATAATTTTATTTTTTATATATTTTTTTTCTATAAAAAACGTAGAAAATATTTATAAATTGATTAATCACTGGGAGAGAGAGGTTCAGAAATAAGATTATTGAATTTAATTGATCTTACGGACTGGGATCTTTTGAAATTAAAGGTTGCGATTTTTCAAAGGTTTAATGTGTGTCGTAATATATGTCATAATATATAAAATAAATATATAATTCTTGTGAAAGATAAAAGACGGCGCATAAAGTATGTACAGTATTTATGTATTTATAGTCTTGTACATTTGTAACACTCGAGGAATCAATGATTTGGTCAAATTGATCCTTAATGAAACTGACTCTAAATTATTTTATGGATTCCATTTTTACGGTTCCATTACTTTCCGAAAATGGATATAAATAAACCATTCTTTAATTCTTAGAATAAATAAAGAAGTTTTTCGTAAAACAATAGGCTGTGATTTAATAATTGGAAACACTTCATGTATGAAAGAAAAACGACATTTTGCAGCGCCTTATTTTTTATTGATTTTGACAGGTGACAGTTTGATGAAATTTACGTTTGTGATTACTTAAATTAAAATTATTTGATTACTTTAAGCTTGGATTACATTAGGAATCTATTCATTTTTGTGCCTCTAAATTGTTAAGTTGTCAGGTATTTCCATGGAATACCGTATTAATTATCATATTATTTGACAGATTTTAGTTGACATAACATTGAGGAAAGTTTGACACAACATTGAGAAAAAGTTTTAGTTGACATGATATTGAGGATGAAAAAGATTGAAAAAATTCAATTTGTAAATGACATTTGATTTTTCTTCAGTATTTCGCTATGTTTCATATGATCCTCTGCACCTAAAATCCTGGTAGTAATCCGTGCAAAAATTTATTTATACATTTTTATTTATACATATACATTTTTCTTGCTTTTATTGCTTTTTTGTTTTTTTTTGCTTTTTAATGCCAAATAAAGGTGACTTCAACTTTGATTTCACATTTGTTTTTTAGGTTTTTTAATTCTCTTTTTCCCCATTTTAATACTCTTTTGTACTTAAATCTTTAAATATATCTAAATTTATATATATATATATACATATAGGTATATACTTTCAAACAAACTAATGCAAATTTTGTATTCTTCATATACTATCTTATAAAATTTATTTTTCAATTTTTTTAAAATTTGGTTGTTTTTTTTTCATGTGATTGTCGGTGGAATCTTAAGTGGCGCCTTCATTCTATGCTGCCACAATTTCATTTTTTTTAGTTTTTTTTCATGTTCGTTCATTTGTTCCTTTCATTTCTTTTGATTTTATGATTTTTTTTTTTTTGGTTTTTCAACTAAATGTTCCCTTATTTTTAACTGATTAGCATTGTTATAATAATTCTATCTTACGTTAGTACATGCTGTCTCTTTATACCCGTGCATACATGTATGAACATCGGGTATATTAGATTTGCTCCTCCGTTTGTAACGCATCGATCTAGACGAGCTAGATATAGTGTCAAGGGTACGTATCGGCTCAGAATCGAAAAATTAGTCGATCTAGCTATGTGTGTCTGTCCGTCCGTCCGTCCGTCCGTCCGTCCGTGTGTCAGCACGATAACTCAAAAACTAAAAGGGCTAGAGTCTTGAAATTCACACAAAGTCATTTTTAGACAATTTCTAGGTTCCCTATTGTTTTTGGTTAAAATCGGACCAAGGCTTCGGGGAGCTGCCATACAACTTTTTTGCACCAATATAAATTTCTTCAAAACTAATTATACTACGGGGATGAAAATTACACACGGTTAGTTTTAAAATGACTCCGGCACTTATATGAAGTTTCAAAATGTTAGGGCCCCATTTTCGGGGGGCTGCCATACAACTTCTTTGCACCAATATGAATTTCTTCAAAACTAATTATACTACGCCGATGAAAATTACACACGGTTAGTTATATAATGAATCGAGCACTTATATAAAGTTTCAAAATGTTAGGGCCCCATTTTCGGGGGGCTGCCAAACAACTTCTTTGCACCAATATGAATTTCTTTAAAACAAATTATACTACGAGGCTGAAAATTACCTTCGGTTGGTTATATAATGAATCGAGCACTTATATGAAGTTTCAAAATGTTAAGGCCCCATTTTCGGGGGGCTGCCATACAACTTATTTGCACCAATATGAATTTCTTCAAAACTAATTATACTACGACGATAAAAATTACACACGGTTATTTATATAATGAATCGAGCACTTATATGAAGTTTCAAAATGTTACGGCCCCATTTTGGGGGGCTGCCATACAAAGTTTGCGATTCAATAACTGTGAATCTAATGAAGCTACAAGGTTAAAATTAAAATTGGACAGGTAAAGTAATAGGGCAAGTTAGTTGGCAAAGTTGGACATCACTCGGACCATCGGAATTTTTGGGTGGGCCATTTTTTTTTTTTTTTGTTTTTTTTTTTTTTTGTTTTTTTTTTGTTTTTTTTTTTTTTAAGCTAAAGTTATGGGACAATGAATAAAAATTTATTTTTTTTTTTTTGTTTTTTTTTTTTTTTTTTTTTTTTAGCTAAAGTTATGGGACAATGAATGAAAATTTTGTTTTTTGTTTTGTGATTTTTTTTTTTTTGTTAATTTTTTTTTTTTTTTTTTACGTCAAAATTATGGAGTAATGAGTTAAATGTATAAGGGAAGTAAATTACGGTTTATTTTATACACCATAGTGGGTATGCACGGGTATCTAAAAGTTGACAAGGGCAACTATAATCTTCCTCGTTCTTTTTTAATTTTATGTGAAATTTGGTTTATTTTTTTTCTGCTTTATTACTTGTCCTTTCTTTTGTTTTTCGTGTTTTATTCATTTTCTGTATGTTGTTAATTAGTAATTTTATGTAAATTGTTAAAATATGTTAAAAATAAAAGAAAAAAAAAAAAAAATAAAAAAAAGAGACAGAAAATAAAAGGGGACAACAAAAATAAAACTATAAAGATGGGTATTACAATACATGGTGGAATGTGATTTTGATATATTTTGGGTTTTCAATTAATAAATTTTTTGTAAAGCTTAACATATTTAGAAGGTAAGGTACTCCAATATTTTATCAATTGTATATAAAAAGAGGAGACGAAAACTTAATCCCCGCCCTAAGGAGAGAAAGCTTCTAAAGTGCATAATCATCTAGAATCCTTAGTACTATGAGAATTACACTACCAAAACCATCTGATCCGGTAAGCAAAATAGTAGAATAAACATCAACAGTGTTTGTGCACTATATAGCCTGAAGGATAAGGATAGAGGAGTGATAGCCAGTATGGAAAACAAGAGATATTTTATTGAATTGTGGATTAAATGGGAAATTTAGTTGAAAAAAGTATATTTAATTACTGTGAGGGTTCTCCTTACTAAAACCTTCTAAAAATTTAGAATTGTACGATAAATCCATAAGTGCTTCTATAATGCCTGACGAATAAGGGTCGAAAAGCCAAATCGGATATTTTATTTAAGTAGGGATTTGATAAGAAATTTTATAGGAATAAGAACCTCTGGTATCATGAATGAAGAATGAGGAAGAGTGTAAACAAACCCATTAGACTTAGGAGCATTTGTGTTTTAAGTGGTTTGCGCCCATATGTGCAAAAATGTCAATAAGGCACAGATTCAAAACTTCCGGCTTCTTAAAGATTTCTAGCTCAAGAAGCTACTTGAAAAAATTAAGAATCTAAATGGTTACATTTAAAATAACATTTGAACTCCAAAGTTAATCATTGAATTAATATTTAAATTTAGAATCAGAAAAATAGAAAATCAATAGAGTAAAAAAAAATTTAGAAAGAACTAAATAATTTCAAATTTTTCTCATTCCTTAAAAAACGCATTAATAACTAATCGAAACATCAGACTAATCAAATGTATATTAGATAAATTTGAGTAACGTAAGATGACCTTTAAGGGTTGTGTCTAACAAAAAAAAAATTATCTTATAGTTAAAAATTAAATGAAACAGATTGCAGTGGATTTCAAATGCTTATATTTTGAAATTTTTTTCAGGCCTGTGTAAGATAAAATAATCATAGTTTCGCTATTATCTTTAAGTTTTTTTTTTAATTTTTATTTCTTCAAATTAATGACTAACAGGTGATATGATATCTTAGTTTTAGTTTCTAAGATTAAAGACAATTAAAATTTAAACATGGAACAAGCTAAAGTTCTATTGCAACTTATTTTTCTTTAAAAAGATTTTAAACATTTAATTAATAAATATTAAATTAAAATTTTGTTTTAATTTTGTCATTTTACATTTTAAAAAATTCTTAAAATATTTCCGTCGGAAATTGTTAGTAATTTAAAGTACTGAATTGTACTTCCCTTGAAAAAATTTAAAAAATACATTCCTATTTTGAAGACTTCTTTAACCGAATTATGTTCTGCATCTTCGGATTATAATGACGGATTAGAATCAAAATTAAAAATATTACTGGGATATCTTAATAAAACCATAAATTTAATAAATATTAAATTTTATTTTTAAAACAATCGGGAATTGTTCTGAAGTACTTAGTACAAAATTGGAGTATGTTCATAATAATTCTGCATTAAATTCCCATATGGGGTAGGAAATTCTTACAATTTTCCGTTACTTTTAGAATTAACCTACGATGACCTAGAACGAGCCAATGACAGAAAAGATGACTATCTTCAGAACAGATTGTTAAGCACAAATTACAAAACTAATGAGAAGGAATTACTTTTAAGAGACAATAAGTACTGGTTTTTAAGGACAATAATAATATTTTAATATAATCCATTTCTTCAATATAAATAACGCATAAGTAACATATTGACTAATTTCTTTATAGGATATTCTTAAAAAAAAAAATTTCTAAGGATTTGTGAACATATACCAGGTCTCTTGATTTGAATATAAGAAAAGTGAATATAGGTTCTATTGATTTGAGTATCAGAAATTATTACTAAAGCCTAAAAGCTATTAAAAGGACTATTATAGAATTACTTTTCGTATGCTTATAATACTTGGCATTCTATTATAAAATTTTCAAAAATCATAGTGTACTATACTTTAGAATTTATATATATACGTTTTGTTAATTTATAAATTAATATCATTTTAATATTGTATTACTATTTAGATAATATTTTTTTAATATATAAAAGCGGAAATAATCAAAAGATAATTAATGGTTTTATACTTTTATAACATTTTTCATAATTTCCCATAGGAAAATTCCAACCTAAATTTATAGTCACATTTTTTTATTTCTAAGGCATTGGACAATAATTAATGATTTTTAAAGAATAATTTGATCGAATAAACATTAAATTACTAACTATGATAAAAACTCTTTCTTTAATTACATTTAAACGTAATTTAAATAGGGAGGACTCAAACCATCTAAACCCGAATGTAATTGTATTGAAAATAAATACTGTATTACGTGTACAATTATTATTTCAGTTAAACGTTATAGATAAATATGTTCTAAATAATTATGTATGTTAAATATAGATTAATAGAAATTTCTAACTTTTATGAAGTTTAACTATTGCAAATGCAATAAATATGCAACATAATATCTATGAAATATAAAGTAATTATTTAATAAGATTATGTCACAAAGAACCCAGTAGGTCGGTCGAAAGACATTTTTTTATTATCTGTGTGTATTACCAGTGACGTAAGAACACTTATTTATCATAAAATAAGTACCTTCTGCAAGTTTCAGGGTGCTGCTATGATGGAAGTGCGAGATGAATTTGGCCCTCAATTTAAATAAATTTATGAGCTTATAGTTTTTGTGATCAATATACAGTTTGTTTTATGTGGAGTGTTTAATAAAACCAAATTTGAAATTAAATTTAGAGAATAATTAGAATATATCAATACAATACAAATGTGTTGATTACATGTATATGTATATATAAAAAGTAATTAATTAAGTAAGTAAGTAACGGTATAATGGCAAAATGCAAATAAAGAATGCATTATGCCCTTGGAGCAATTCCCATAATATTCTTACGAATGAGACTGACTAAGCCATATGGTCTAAGTCCTTATATATTTCGGCTACAAGTTAAAATAAGGAATGTGTTTTTATATTGAGGAATTTTTATATCTGTGAGAAATAGGAAGAGCTTTAGAGTCCGGAATTAAAATCACAGCATTCGATTCTTACTTTTCAAATCAACTCCGACCCTGACTTTTACTCTTTAATACAATAGGTTATATACATAATGCTAGTTTTATCAAACTTTAATATTTTTATTTGGAGCAGTTATTTAAACTAAATCTGAGTTAATTTATATCGCAGCCGCCTTAACTTTTATCTGATTCGAGTTCAATTCCTGTACGGATTATGAATTTTCTTTATAAATCCCCATGGTGACCAATTATTTAAAAAATATACAAATATATTATATAAACAAAATAAATAATATTGTAATTATAAATAAATAGAAAGTGTTTAATTTAAGAAGCCCAAATGCCAATTAGGCAAAAGACTTAATAAAATCAAACAATATTTACTATTGCCCTGGTACTTACTTACTGGATCTTAGAACCCCTGGTAGGGCATAGGGCGTTAACAAATCCTCTCCACCTTTCACGATCCTTATCAATTCCTTTTAGCTGTAACCACGTTTTGCGTTGCGCTTCTGCCTCTTTCAAAACAGTACTTCTCCATGTTTTCCTTGGTCTACCCACTCGTCGTCTGCCTTGTGGATTCCACTCAAAACTTTGCCTTGCAATTTTTTCTTCTGGCTTCCTCAAGGTATGTCCGATCCATTGCCGTTTTCTCTCTCGGATCTCGACCTCAATCATCGTTTGGTTCGTTGTTTGCCACAGGTGTGTGTTGGTAATGATTTGCGACCAACGAACCCTTAAGATGCGGAGTAGACATCGGTTTATATACGTCTGCAACTTTTTGATGATAATGGCGGATACCTTCCATGTTTAGAAGCCGTATAGAAGTACTGATTTGACGTTTGTTTCAAATATTTTTAGCTTTGTACGCAGGGCTATATTATTTGACTGCCATATGTTTGATAGAGTTCCAAAAGCAGCTCTAGCTTTATTTATTCTGCTGTCAACATCAACTTTTGTTCCCCCATTTGATGTAACCATGCTTCCTAAATAATTGAACTGCTCTACTTCTTCAATTTGGCTTTCTTCTAGTAGAATTTGCTGATGTGTGGAGTGCTCTATACGCATGCTTTTGATCTTAGCTGCATTTTTTTTAGACCAGCTCGTTTGCCATATTTGTTCAAATTTTGGCACATTTCGTTCAGACCACTTCTTGTGTGTGCCATGAAAACTACATCATCAGCATAATATAAGTGGCTAAAATGTTTTCCTAGTCGCCACTGAATGCCATACCTCTCATCAACGCCTACGGTTGCGGTTAAAATTTCGTCCATCACAACCAAAAATAATATAGGCGACAATATACAGCCTTGTCTTACACCCTGCTGCACCTCAAACGAATCAGTCAACTGTCCATTGTGTAAGACTCGACACCTCGCATTTTCGTAGGATTCTTTAATAAAGGCAATAATTTTCTTCGGGATACCCCACCTACTAAGAGCTCTCCATATATACTCGCGGCTTACATGATCAAAAGATTTCTCGAAGTCTACAAACATGCGATGTTGCGGCGACCCGAACTCTGTTGATGGCTCGAGTATTATTCGTAGCGTGTTGATATGTTCAACACAAGAGTGACCACTACGAAAGCCAGTTTGATGTCTTTTCAATGTATTTTCAATCCAGCTTTTGATCTTTTCGATTATAATATTTGCCATTATTTTCGAGAAGACAGATAACAGCGCAATACCGCGCCAGTTATTGCAATGCTTTAGGTTACCTTTTTTTGCCAGATTAACAATAACTCCTTCTTTCCGCTCACTCGGGTACTTTTCTTCTTCTCATATAGCCTGAATTAATGGGAGAAGTATATCTGCCGTTGCGGGGCAGACATCTGCTTTTAGAAGTTCGGGGGGTATTTGGTCAATTCCTGCAACTATGTTATCTTTCAAGAGCGGAATGGCACTTTCGATTTCAGGTTTCGTGGGTGGTGCTGTACTAATACCCCTGTGTGATCGACGCAACTTAGGTTATTCAAAGATTTCTGATGCAGATTGCTGTATAAAATGTTCGTTTAGAAAACGGCAAAAGTAGTCTTTCCACCTCCGTAATTGATCATCCATCGACACCAGAAGCCTTCCATCTTCGTCCAAGGTAATATCTTGCTGCTTTGTTGAATGACCTGAAAGAATTTTTGTTATCTTATATAATGCTTTGCCATCACCTCTTCTTGCTGCTATCTCTGCTTCCGTAGCAAGGTTTTCTATTTGTTTCCTTCTGTCTCGTTTTACACTTCTCTGCGCGATTTTATGTGCTCTGTTATACTCGCCCTGGTACTAATTATAAATAAATAAATAAATAAATTTAAAAAAAAATAATCGATTATTAAGAATTAATGATGATTTGTAATTTAATTTTTCTTTTATTTTTAAGTATTTATGTATATATTAAAAATGTCAATATATATCATATCATTAAATCTTTAAAAACAATCTTTTCAAAGTGACACAACGTTTTCAAAGTCAAACAAAATATTAAGACTTTAAAAATTTGAAAGTCAATTTTAAAACTTTAACAATTTCAAAGGCATTCACAATTCTTTCCAATCAGAAATTTTTCAAAATTATATGGAATTTTTTCAATTTCTGATTTGTAATAGAATTAAAGAATTTTCAATAAAATTGTTTTTATTGCGGATGGTTAAATATTTCAAATATCAATTATATTTACAATATAAAATTTTAAAATTTTATAATATACTTAAAGGTTTTGTGATAAAAATACTTTTAAGCTAATTTCTAGTTACTTTACTTAAATTTAAAATATAATTACTACCTTTTCATTACAAATAATATGATTTTCTCTAAACACAAAGTTACAAGCGTAATTTGGAAGCTCTTAATTTTAACAGTTATTCGTTTTATAAAGTCATAACTCTTTTTGTGTTTTTTGTTTGACTGTCACTTATTAAAATAATGACTCATTTTTAATAGAATCATTAAGTAGAGTTCATTTTTTTTTAAGATTTACTAACTTGGATAAAATCAAATTTGATTGGATTAAAAGATTCATTCATCAAAAAAAGTTTTTTTTTGTCAATAAAAAAAATAAAAAATGGTTGTGATAAGTGATTGGGTCACAATAATAATGCACCGCACGCAAATCATATTATAGAATACAGTCTTAAGAAAAAAATAGTGAATGAATTATGAAAATAAAAACTAAAAACAACAATTTTTTTTGTCTAACATATGTTTGTATGTCTAACAATTTTAAAAACAAACATTTATAATTAAATCATTTTATGAAGGTCAATAAAAAAATTTTTAAATAAAAAGTCTCCAAAAATTTTCTATCCCTTTGGAATTATTAATATATTGTTACCTTTTAATCACTCTGTATAATATTTATCTGGATTTTGATGTCGCCGCCCTATATTGAAAATTCTCTTTTACGTTTTAAATATTCACACAAATATCTATTTGTTGTTTTTGGTTTTTTTTTTTAAGGAATTCTAAATATTAGAGAATTTAGAAAATTTATTTTACCCCTTTTTAGATTTCTTGAATGAATTAAAAAAATTAAAAATTCTGTAAAAAAAACTATTATTTTTGGTTTGGCGCCTGATTAATTTTCATCCGCCATTTTTCAAAATTTAAAATTATTATAATGGGATTTTGTTAAGAATTTATTTAAATTGAATTTAAATGGAGTTTCCCATAGGTATAACTTGAGGTATTTTTAGAAAAGTCATGTTATTTTTTGATTTTCAAAATTAAATTAAAAGTTTGGCGTACCGTGTATTTACCTTGTTTCAGAAATTAATAAAATATGTAGTGGTTAAATTGATCAAGCCCACTAACTCTGTAATGATCTATATAATCTGGTTAAAATTAGTATATTTGCTATATGTTTATCTTTCGTGGAGCTAAGTATATTTAATTGTGGTTTAAGTAAAAAAAAAAAGTAAGGATTTTTGAATCATAAGTAAATTTAGTCTTACTGTACGACAACGAAACATGGTTGGTCACAGAAAAAGTAGTCCAAAAACTTCAAATATTCCTGAACAGATATCTACGCATTCTATATAGGATATTCACGGAGAATTTCAAACCGAAAACTTTGGAAAATGATAAAACAGAAACCCATAGAACTGGTCATCAAAGTATTGAAAAGAAAGTACAAATGGAATAGATTGACGCACCTAGAAAAAATAACTCGATTGCCAAGGAAGCCTTCGATTGGAATCCCGAAGGGAAAAGATAAGTTTAAAAGCCAAGCCAGATTTGAGTTAGAATTCAGATTAAACTTCAAGTTCAGTTTTATACATTTAAATTGAAATTTATTTAAAACTATTTTTATTGATATTTCATAATGAAAATTGTTTTTTTATTATCAGGTTTTCATTGCAAGTTAATATGCTTTTAACGTAATTACATATAATATCCTAAAACTTAATACTGAGAATCAAATCAGAATACTTTTAACGAAAATTCAACACTGTTATTAAGGTCTAAGGATTATTCAATTACATTTGTACATATATATACAAAAAACGATTAATGTTTATAGAGATCCGCAAAGGTTGTACACTCCTTCTTTAATTTTTTCGAGATACAAAAAATTGTGGACACTAACACTCAATTCGAAAAACAAACAACTCTTTTACGTTGAGTTCGAAAAATTTTAATATAATAATTGGCTTAAGTTTAATATTTTGAAAAGCATTCGTAAACATCTTTCACAAGTACACACACACATATATTTTGTAATATGTCCGGTACATTGTGAGAACTTTCTTTAAATTTTCTACCATTTAATTTTTTTTTAATTATTTTTCTAAACTTTAAAAGAGCGCCACATCAAATAAAAACATTCTTAAAAAAAGTTTATAATACATAAAGCTGAAAAGAATCTCATAAAACAACAAAAGGAACATCAATTTTTGACTAAGACTGGAACACATTAAAAAAAGAACAGCCAACAATAACAAAAACTACTAAAAAGCAAAAACGTATAAAAAATAAAACTCCTATGATGAAGAAGAGCTCATCATTGTCCAAAAAAATTCAAATCAAAAATCAGGAACGCACAAAACAATAAAAATTAGAAAAAAAACTGAAAAAAAACTAAAACAAGAATTCCTTATCTTAATTTTGGACACTTTTTGTCCTCAAATGCATTAGTGGAGTACATGGCACGAGGCGTCATCATTATATAAAGCCGC
Organism: Dolichopus griseipennis; assembly: GCA_963082915.1. Lineage (NCBI taxonomy): Eukaryota > Metazoa > Arthropoda > Insecta > Diptera > Dolichopodidae > Dolichopus > Dolichopus griseipennis. The sequence continues at coordinate 36,536,737 of OY720442.1, read as the reverse complement.
GACTTTCCTTAATTTTTTTTTTATTTTTCATTTTTGTTATTGTTTTTATTTATTAGTTTTTTATTTGGGATTGTCTCCGATATTTTCGATTTAAAAAAATGCATTTTGGAAATAACAATAACGAATATATATATATTACACTAATTTGATTTGATATATATATACACTAATTTGATTTTGAATTGAGTTACTGTATATAGAGGGTGATGATTGAATTTTGAATTTCAATAGTAGTAGTGTAGTATATCTGGCGTAAATGGCAATAAAGACTAAAGACGGACAACCGATATTAGAAATTTTCTAATTTGTGATCATACTTTTTTTTTTATTAATTTGTTATCAAAAGATAGAATAGGGTTGCCAGATTTATTACAATATTTCAAAGTAAGAGGAGATGATAATGAAAATATTGTAAATTTCTGAAAGGGCATATTATGTGAATTCTTTAAAGAAACTATAGCAACAAAAGATCTTTATAGTTAATAAATACATACATATTGTTTGCAATTTTCATGACCAACAGATCAACGGAAAATATTCGATCAAATCGTTTTAAGTGAAAGTGTAAAAATTAACAAAAGCTCACACTTCATTAAACAATCTGGTTTCCATAGACACAAAGAAATATTTTACAAAATTTGAAGCCAATAGCGAACTGTTTAACCTAGTAAAAGCGTAAAGCCATTATAGGGTAATTTTCAAAAGGGGTTAATGAACTTTAAAAAATCGGCAATCTACTTTAGTCTCATTTAAATAAATTGCCTCCTTCATTATTATTTGAAAAGCAGACGACTTGAACTTTATTTCTTATTTTGTTTGAGATTTTTTTTTTAATTTTAAAACCGCTCCTTTGTACAAATTTCCACTTCTTTGTACAAACGCATCTACCATGAAGTTCCAGTAATGGTTTTGAACATGAACATGATTAAAGTTACCTGGATTGTTTCTTTTGATTTTGTCTAGCAAAAAATCAAGCAGTGGGAAAAGTTACAGAAATCTTATATAGTCATCTGAGATTAATTATTTTGATACATCTTTTTTTCAAAGAGCTTATACTACGTCCCTTGGAAGGTTAATTTAACCATTGCTTACATATCTATATAAGTGGCATATGACATCAAGGCAGCAGAAGCCTTTTAATTTTCAGTAAAGGGAAAGCTGACAGATAGGTAAACTTACATATTAGTTGGTAAGAGCCAGAAATTGAAGTCTACTGACTGGTAAATTCTATACAAAATAATGGAACTACTTTCTTCACTAATTGGGTTTTTTTGTATTATCTAATTCTATTTGGGTTTCATTTGATTTCAATTGAAACAACTAAAATTAAACTCTTGGTGGTTAAAAGTTTCTTCAAATATTTAATAGAAAATTAGATATTAATTAATTAAGAAAATATATGTTTGATCAATTGGCATCTCTAATTTTAGTTCGTTATTAAATAGTAAAATATTTCAAAGTTATAGCAGGAATTTTTTTTAGATTGTATGCAGCTGCTATCCTTAACTTTACTCATACACTGAAAGAAATTTGACAGAAACAAAAAAAAAAAATAAAAACAGTGAGTGTATTAAAAAGGTGATTTTTTGAAATTTTATTTTGGACGTGAATCCTTTTAATTTTTTTTTGTTTGTTTTTATTTTGATTCGCTGGTTGGATTGTTGGAGGTAAGGTAAGTATATTTGAATCTTTTAATAAAAACAACAGCAACAACAAAAACAAAAATCCAGAAAAAAAAATATAATGGTTTTATTTTTTTGATTGAGATAAGGTGAGAGATTAGTTTTTTATTTATCTTTTTAGTGTCCTTTTGTCGGCAAATGATTAAAAATTTGTTTGATTTGAAACAAAAAAAAGAACTGTTTTTTTTTTTTTTTGAATTCTTAACGTTATTTAATAGATGAGATTTGCGTGTAGAACAGATTGTTTTTGATTGTAGTTTTTTTTTTATATTTGTTTGTTTTTCTTTTTTTTTGTTATTCTTTAAAGTGTTGAGGATTCCCTTTTTCTTGGAATTTTTATTGAAATTCTTAGAAATTTTTTTGGGAAATAAATTTTTTTTTCAAATTTGTAGGATCTAGAAATTGTTTTAGAAAAAAAAAGTATGTGTCATTGAAAATTTAATTGAAAACGCTTTGTGGAAGGAGGTCTGTATTCATCAAAACAGCTCCCAAATGCAATCTAGGCAAATAAATCATAAGGATATTTAGAGTGGAGGAAAAGAAGATATGGTTATCGTTCTCGATGGGAAAACAGATCACAAGACTCGGTACAAAAATAGGTGAAAGAAAGTTTTCCACAATCCTTAGATTGCCAGCAAAAGAAAGATATCTATGAGATGGATCCAATTCATGCAGTAAGAAAAGTAGAATGGCTTCAAGAGATTTTAAAGTCTTACGGAAGGAAGGTGGAAGTGTTTCAAGTCCTATGACAATGCGTATCTTTTGAATCTCAAAGCAAGGAATTTGTTACTAAGAAGGAAGCTGGGAGTGTTTACACAACTTATGATAATGCGTATCTTTTGGATCTTAAAGCAAGACATCTGCTGCTTAGAGAGGAAGAAGTATACAATTAAAAATTAAAGAATAATGAAAGGGATTGACCAGAAGAATATGAAATTGTTTAGGGGGATTAAATGAACAGTTTTGAAAAATGTTAAAGTTAAATTAAGGAAGAGGTTGGTTTTTTTTATAAACGGGAGGGATTTAAAATTTAAGATATATATTTTCTAAAATGAAGTTAGAATTAATTAAAGCCACGTTTATTAGCATTTTTCTAGTGCTTCTAAACCTAATTAGCCGTTTTCTGGTTCACCTGTACTCCTCTTTTAGATCTAAATTAAACCAGTGAATATGAAAGCGAATGTTTGTTTGTTTGTATGTTTTTATCATATAAACTCCTTAACTAGTCAGATTTTCATGAAAATTTGTGTATAAAAGGTTTTAGGTAACAAGGAGTATTTCTCAGCTAACAATTTAGTTGTAACAGATCGTCAAGTTGGGGCTGTGATGCAGGTATTTGAACTTTTTTTTTCTAAACAAAAAACGGTCTGACCGATTGCCTTCAAATTTTGTATACGTGATGCTCTTTGATAATAGATTTGACTCTATTAGGAGGTTTGGAATTTGTTTACCCATATCGGCAATACGACAAAATTTATTTTAAAACGAGGAAGAGTGTAGTAGAGTAGACTGTGTCAACTCTGGGATACCCGTATGACCGTAACATATACATTATATCATCCGGTTAATTACTTTTGGCTTTATTACGTGTAGTGGAATACTCATATAAAATAAAGAGTTGTATGGCAGCTACTCGAACCCTCTGTCGTAGACCAACCAAATTTTGCAGAAACTTTGGCCATTACACTAAACAATTTTTGGCAAAAATTCAGACACCCAGCTTCATTAGGTGGAGAGTAATGCTCATATAAAATAAGGAGTTGTATGGCAGCTACTCGAACCCTCTGCAGCAGACCAACCAAATTTTGCAGAAACTTTGGCCATTACACTAAACAATTGTTGGCAAAAATTCAGACACCCAGCTTCATTAGGTGGAGAGTAATGCTCATATAAAATAAGAAGTTGTATGGCAGCTACTCGAACCCACTCCACTAGACCAACCAAATTTTGCAGAAACTTTGGCCATAAAACTAAACTACTTTTGGCAAAATTTCAGACACGCAGCTGTAATAGGTACAGAGTAATGCTCATATAAAAAAAGAAGTTGTATGGCAGCTACCCGAACCCATGGACCAAAATGGCTGGTTTTAAATAGCGATGACGGCTATTGCAAAAAAACGAATTTGCGAAAATTTCAAGATCCTAGCTCCTTTCGTTTTTGAATTATCGTGCGGACGGACAGACGGACGGACGGACGGACGGACATACATAGCTAAATCGATTTATTTTTCGATTCTGATCCGATCCATACACTTGAGTCTATATCTACCCCCCTCCTTCTCTGCGTCCCAAACGTAATGGCAAATTGGTGAAACTTCCGGAAAGGGGTTGTGAGCTATCAAGATGACGTCATCACATAACGGTACTAAATATCTCAAAGTTTCCGAATATATATACCATTAGTGGCGATGGCGCCATCTAGTGGTCGAAAAATGCATTACAAAATGTTCCTAAGATTTTGTAGCATTTTTATTAAAATGTTATATTTTTCCTGTTAGTCCATAAACTGGAACCAACATCTTACAATGTTGTAGGGCATGATATTGTCTTTCATAAACATCTTGTTTCATCTGGATCGGTGTTACCATTTTTGAGATATTGCAATTTAAAGTGAAATTAAAAAAAAAAAAAAAAAAAAAATCCAACTTTCAAAAAACCTACTATAATTGTGAAATTTTCAAAAACACCCTGTATTATTATTATACCATTAGAAAGGTCTCTTAAAACTCTTTCCAACGGTATATAATAAGTATGGCATATGTTGACAAATAGCCCCAACAGAGAACATAAATGCAAAAATGACGCAACAATTTTATTAAAAAATACATTTTCATACTTTATTTGTCATAAATTTATTTTGCCTTTTTGTTTTCCATTTGGAATATTTATTTTAAAATTTAAGAATGTACTTTATAGTTTGATACAATATTGAGTTGGGTTTTGTTTAGAAGATTTTTGAGGTATTTATATGTATGTAAAGTATAATTAGAAAGGACCTTAGAGTTGGTTATAAAGTCAGAATTATACGCTTTTTCCAGAATATTTATATACTAAGATTTTGAAGATTGACAGGGTTTTGAGTTGGATATAAAATTACGCTTATACTGTTCCAACAACCTGTATAACGTTTTATTTAGCCCTTTCGTTGGGCCCTTTCGTTGCTTGGGCGAACAGGTTGTTCGCATTTGAATGCGAAATAAAGCCATATCATTTTCTAAAATTTTACGAAATAAAGCCATATAGTAAAATTGATACAAATTCTAACACTAAAATGAAAAGAATGGTATAAGAATTCGGATACCTAATTCATTCAAAAAATTAATAAGTTCCTAATTTTTTTTAATACACTGTAATAAAACATGTTAAATAATATTATATTTTCATTACGGGGGCTGCCGCCCCCGAACCCCCGCTAACTCAATTATTGAAGCTAGATTTTGAATCCAACACTAAAATGAAAAGAATGGTATAAGAATTCGGATACCTAATTCATTAAAAAAATTAATAAGTGTCTAATTTTTTTAATACACTGTAATAAAACATGTTAAATAATATTATATTTTCATTACGGGGGCTGCCGCCCCCGAACCCCCGCTAACTCAATTATTGAAGCTAGATTTTGAATCCAACACTAAAATGAAAAGAATGGTATAAGAATTCGGATATCTAATTCATTAAAAAAATTAATAAATGTCTAATTTTTTTAATACACTGTAATAAAACATGTTAAATAATATTATATTTTCGTTACGGGGGCTGCCGCCCCCGAACCCCCGCTAACTCAATTATTGAAGCTAGATTTTGAATCCAACACTAAAATGAAAAGAATGGTATAAGAATTCGGATACCTAATTCATTAAAAAAATTAATAAGTGTCTAATTTTTTTAATACACTGTAATAAAACATGTTAAATAATATTATATTTTCATTACGGGGGCTGCCGCCCCCGAACCCCCGCTAACTCAATTATTGAAACTAGATTTTGAATCCAACACTATAATGAAAAGAATGGTATGAGAATTCGGCATAGCTATTTCATACAAAAAATAATCAACCCTAATTAATAATATAAATATTCTGGGAAAGGGGGCAATCCTGGTTTTGAATCCAACTCTAAAATCCCTCCTAATTGAGAATCCCACATATACACATATATAAATATTCTGGAAAAAGCGTAAAACCCTGCTTTTGAAACCAACTTTAAAACTCCTTCCTAACTATTTAAATAAAAAAGTTTGGAAAATTAAATTGCTTCTATTTTCACAAATAAAATTACTTCTGATTTTGTAGCCTAAGGACCTTTCTAATTATATTTTTACATACATATTTAAATAAAAAAAATTTTAAAACTTTGAAGTTGTCACCTCCAAAATCCCTCAAAACAAATTGTCAGAACCAAACTCAATATTGTATCCAAACCTAAAATGCATTCTTACATTTTTAAATTTGCCAAAAAGGCAAAATAAATTTATGACAAATAAAGTATGAAAATGTATTTTTTAATAAAATTGTTGTGTCATTTTTGCATTTATGTTCTCTGGTGGGGCTATTTGTCAACATATGCCATACTTATTATATACCGTTGGAAAGAGTTTTAAGAGACCTTTCTAATGGTATAATAATAATACAGGGTGTTTTTGAAAATTTCACAGTTATAGTAGTTTTTTTGAAAGTTTGATTTTTTTTTTTTTTTTTTTTAAATTTTCACTTTAAATTGCAATATCTCAAAAATGGTAGCACCGATCCAGATGAAACAAGATGTTTATGAAAGACAATATCATGCCCTACAATATTGTAAGATGTTGGTTCCAGTTTATGGACTAACAGGAAAAATATAACATTTTAATAAAAATGCTACAAAATCTTAGGAACATTTTGTAATGCCTTTTTCGACCACTAGATGGCGCCATCGCCACTAATGGTATATATATTCGGAAACTTTGAGATATTTAGTACCGTCATGTGATGACGTCATCTTGATAGCTCACAACCCCTTTGCGGAAGTTTTGCCGGCAAATTTATTATACCCTTTGACTATATAGTCATACGGGTATAAAAATTACTTTAACAGTTTAAAACATTCTTGGACTAATATTAATATTTACACAATGTGTAATTTTTTTAACATAACATCAACTTCAATTTAAAACCCATTGAGAAGAGCACCAACGCGCATTATTTGGTTCGTATTCAATAAAATTATATTAAAAATATAATTTTAGAATAAAATTGAATTAAAATTTGCTACATGTTCTTCATTGAATATGAAATTCAATTATATTTGAAATAAGATTCTAAAGAATATTATATGTATACATACATATATTATATTTTTTAATCATCATTAAATTTATGACGAATCAGAAGGAAAAAAAATTTGAAGAAATAGATATGTTCTCTCAAATCACAACACTTTCTGATTAATATTATTTTTTCTATTTATAGTTTTTTTTTATCGAAAAGTTGATTAAAATATTTTCACGGAGATTTATTTTATGACCATTAAATAGTTGATTATAAAATTGTAAATGCAATTTATAAAAAAATATTATTAAAATAGGAATATTCGAATTTTATTGGTATTCATAAAGCAAAATAAGTAGAAATTAACTATAGAATATAAAAATATAAAAACTTAAAGATTAATTTACATTAGAAGAATATGTAAAACTCAGAATAAACTTTTCATGGTGGCCAAATAAATTTAGTAAATTATAGAATATAAAAAAGTAAAAAATTAAAGATCAACTAGCATTAGAAGAATATGTAAAATACAGAACAAATATCAGAATAAATCTTTGATGGTGGCCAAATAAATTTAGTAAATTAGAAAATCTAATGCAGCTTAAATAGACCTAATACACAGAAGATTATGGAGGGGGAGGATATTACGAATTTACGCGTGTTCGTTTGTTACTCTACGCGTGTTCGCCCGTTAGTCAATCTGTCAAAAGTTGAAACAGTGAAATCTTTACTTAATCCTTACTTACAATTTTCATAAATTAATTTTTATAAAACGAGTTGCTGCATCTTTTTTTGTAGGGGGAATAAAGCCTAAAGCAATAGACCTAATATACCTTATTACACAATTGAGTTGAGGAATAAGAATTATTTCGCGAATTTCCATAGTAGATCTTATTTCTCTTTAGAAATATTATACTATATTTCTATATGTTCCAATTCACCATCTTATTCTAAAATTGGCTGACTGTAAAATTGGAATACATATTTTCAAGAGATTTCAAATAATTTTCTGTATTTTAATCAGCTAAATTCAGCGTTAGACTCAGTTTCCGATTTAGGATATATTAGGAGAGTTAATCTTAATTTTTTATTTCAAACTTTGTTACACTAACTTTATTTCACCCGACCTCTTTTTTTATATCAATATAATTAAATATCTAATATTAATGATAGATGGTATGCCAAAACAATAGGGTTAAGTGGGAGAGGTTCGAAAAGATGTCAAAAATTTAATTCTTTCTATTTATACAACTGATTGGAGAGCTGGAACATTGTCAAAAAAAATTTTATGTCAACGACTTCAGTAAAATTTGAATATTGTCTAGCGCTACACGTTCATGTACCTATAATATATAAGATTGTGACATTCATGTCATCATTATCAACATAAAACTAAATATATTTATTTATATATAAACATTTAATATATAATTAAATTATATTAATTTTAAAATGAAGTTTAAACTTTATTTTATAAATTATAAATTTTTATACATTTGACATCTTGTTTGTTGTTCGTTACTAAGTTCGTAATTTTAAAGAGATCTTTAATAACGTATTTTAATTATAAACATCAAATTTTAGGTAATAGAAATTTTTTATTATTTTCTTAAATATATTTTGGAAGTAACCATTTAAATAGAACTATTAATAAAACATTTTTGATAAAGTCCATAAGTAAGAAATTAAGTTTGGATTTTTTTTTTAAATGTCAAAAAGATGACCTGAATTTATTCCGTGAATAGAGTTGACAACGGTAAGTTTTAACAATTGAATTTGGATTTGAAAATATGTTTAGCAGCTTCAGTAAACTTTGAATAGCAAATATTCTAAATGTCATTTTTGTTTATATATTTCCGAAACTATTCGCAGGATAATAACAATAGTTTTAATTTGAATATTCAAATACATAGGTGATGCTGAAAGTAATTTATTTATTAAAACAGCTTTGGTATATGCAATATACGTAACAGGCATTACTTAAATTAATTTTAAGTTTATGCCCCTAAAGTTATGCAAAATTAATAAATTTTTAGAAAATTTGTTTAATAATTATATTAACCAAATTGACAGACAGGCTGTTCAACAACTTAGTACAAATGACTTATACTTCGAAATTTCGAAATTTTCGATATCAAGTTTTTTAAAAATAAAAAAAAAACTGCTAATAAAATAATAATATAGTGACCAAAAATATTTTAACTGAAAATGTTTTTCCTCAAATAAAAATACATACATATATATTTAAGCATTTATATACTCGTATATAATATAAACTTTATTTTCTTATCTTTCGCAATTAAGATTACGAATTTTCATTTAAATGGTAAGTATATTATTATATATATACATTTTTATTGAATTCTATTGAAAAAAAAAAATGGTTTCCATTTGAACATGTTATTGGACAAAATTAATGATTGTAACTACAAATACTTGTAAGCGAAAATTTAAACACAATGTTAGTAATTAAATGACTATATGATATCGTTAATAGATTTTTAACTATTTTTATAACTGTTTTTATTTATGTTTGTTTCTCTTTAAATAAAAAAAAATAAAATTTAAATTAAATGGCATCAACTTGGAAAAAGAATTTAACCTATAGAACACATTATATGAAATAAGAAGAAACAGCTTTACGCTAGTTTTTAATTAAGTGAAGAACATAGGATTATTAGTAAGATTTCTCTTGATGACAAAATATTAGTACCACAAGTTTGTTACTATTGAGATATATTACAGGAAGCCGAATGTCCTATATTGGTATACTTCGAGCAATTGAGTTCGCAAAGGTTAATATTTTAACAAACGAAGAATAAGAGCAAGGGATATTATGTACTAAACAAATTAATTAAATGATTTAAGTTTCATTGAGATGACAATTTCAAAAAAAAAATTCAAATGTCTCCCATTATTATCATAGAAAATCATTTCTTTTATTTAAAAAAGGTTTTCCTTTTCCAAAATTAATTTATTCTTTAAGTTTTTCTTCAATTCAAGGATTTTTGAAATTTATTTAAATATTTCGCAATTAATAATCTAATATTTCCATAAACTTTAACTAATTATAATATAAATTATCGTTTTAATGTTTCGCCCCTAAAATTATGCAATATTTGGTTTTCCAAGAATTTTAATTAAGAATTATTATTATTTCGAGGACTAACACTACTGATATTACTAATTTATTGTGTAATATAAAATTTAAATAAATAAATAAATAAAATTAGTTTGGGGCCTTGGTGGCGCAATGGTTAAGCACCATGTGTATCAACTGAAGGAGTATGTGTTCGATTCCCTCTCAGATTGTACGTCAAGGAATGTTACTTAAAATTTTTTTTGCAATTCCCCCTTATGATTAAATATAATAATAGTAGTATAATATAATAAAATAAATATAATAAATAGTATTGATATAATTTAATAATAGTATCCTAACTTACAATGGCCCTTGTTATTGATGGTTTTAAAATATTGCATTATAATTTATGATATGTAATATTATAAATGAATAAATAAGTAAATAAATAATTTCCTTATCAATTAATTACAACTCCCCAAAACAGTAATAAAATATCAGATGATATCGCAATATCATTCTTAAAATTAAATTCAAAAATATTTACGCACACATTAAAGTTACAATTGCAACTAGCTAAATAATATGAACTATGAGAACTTTTTTAACTACATCATAACAATTGCAATTATAATCGGGTATGATCTCGTTCCCAAAAATCCATAGTTTGTTATAAAAGTCTAAAAGTAAGAGATTGAATTTTCGACATTTCACAAATTTTTAAATCAAATCAATTTTTCAATCACATATCTTTTCTTAATTCATGAAAGACCTGGGTCCTATTAAACCAAATATACTTATTACTAATAAAATAATCGTTATTTGATAAGAGGATGTTTTTATTAATCAAACTTCATTGGCTTGTTGTCAAATATGGTGCAACAAAAATTTATTAAAATAATGATTATTTGATTAGTGACAAGTTGTTAGTGCATTAAGACCCAGGCTACAATTTTCCTTCAAGGTTATTATTTCATTTTTTAAATATCGAAAAATTGTATTATCTGACCGATATCTAAGTGATAAAGTGGCAGCAATCAAGTTTTGGGTTCAAACCCTATTCTGATCATATCTAATAAAAAAATATAGTGTATATTACAATAATTTAATAATAAGTCCAAATGTCAAATCGGCAAAAGATTAATATTATCAGCCAATATTTACTATTGTCTGGTATTACAAATAAATAAATAAATAAATTAAATTATACTATAAGAATATTATGAACGAAATTTTAAATTCTAGTAAGTTTTCATTTTACAGCTGTCAAAATACAAATGAAACGTCAATCAATGTTTAAAAAAGAAAAAAAAATGACACATCAACTACATTTAAACTTAGCATTGGATCAGATTTAAAAAAAAAATAAAAACACGTTAAAACGCGTTTAATTTTAATTTGCAATATTTGTTTGTTTCTTTTAATTTATTTTTACCTGAGTTAAAAAACCTGATGTACACAACATTATTATATACAAGAGAAATATACATGCATGATTATAAATTATATCGTTTCAAACATATCAGGTAAAATTTAGTGTTATGGAGTTATTTTAAGTATGTTGCTACAATATCACGACACCAAACAAACTTTTGATTCGTGTTTTAAGTTTTTTTTGTTTTAAATAATAAAAATAAATAAAAAAATAAATTTACAATTAATAAAAAAAAAAACTTAAAATGCGGATAAATACATATGTATATACATAATTACTTACATATTAATACAAAAATTAAACATTAGATGGCATATGTGATTTCTAATAAAAATGAAAAATAAATTTAATTTTTCTTATTGTTTTTGTTCGAACGCCAATAGGAAATTTTGTGTGGTTTTTTGCTGCTTTTGTGTACCGCCAAAGAAAAGTTTTAATTCTTTTTTTCAAAATTTAAGATAGGGGGCATTACAATCGATTAAAATCTGAAGTTTGTATTATTAGTTTTTTTTTAAGTTTATTGTTTTAAGTTTTATTGTAAGGTCTTTAGAATTATTTCAAACTTTTATATGATTTCTTAAATGTAAATGTGTGTGTGTGAGTGACTGTGTGCAATATTATAATTAGAATGTGATTTGTTTCAAACAGAAAAATGGTTATAAATAAATGGGCAACAGGAGTTTATTGGTTTGTTTTTAAGAAAATGGTGTCGAATAGAGGATAATTTTCCACATAAAGTAGGATTATTTATTTTTTGAATAAATTAAACTGGAGTTAAAAAAAAAACCGAGAATAATAGCGGTAAATTTTTATATAAGGATTATTTTTATTTGTGCAAAATCTGAAACTTTTGGGAGATCTGTATTATAAGTACATATACGAGTATGGTAGAATAAAGAAGAAGTTGCTGGAGTCATCATATTTTTATTATAAGAATGCATCTTAATGAACTCCAACTTTTTTGCAATGAAAGGCCGTACTAGGTCTTATGACATTTAGAATTTCTTATATTTCAGTTGATATAATTCTATTTATTATATATTGAGTTGTTGTAAGCTACTTTTGTATCTGAGTTATATTGAGTTGTAAGCTACTTTTCTATTTGTGAGTTATATTTGTAAATTTAAATAGTGGAATGATAGAAGGCAATTATATTTATTTGTTTAATGTAATATAATTTAAAAAATGAAATGCACAAGGGCTATGAAATATTTCGATGAAAAGCTTTAAGTCATTGATGCAGTAATTGAATCAAATTATAATTCAGTGGGGTTGAGGACGTTTAAGTTAAAAAAATTAAATACGTTTGTTTTAAATCAATTCAATTAATTTAAATATAACAAAAAAAAGAACAAAAAATATTGAAATGTATAGTTAACCGTTAGAATTGAACATAATAACGGTGGTAAAATTGAATTTTTTATTTTATTAAATATGATTTGGCCAGGACTTGAACCCCAGACTTTTCGATTGAAAAGTTGTCACTCTAACCACCGAGGTATCAGTCAGATATCATTGTAAACTTTGAATCAAATTGTTCTTCGATAAGAAGTTTCCAAAGTAAAAAATGAATAATTCAAATCTAAGGATCTAAGAAATTAAATTTTTGAACAAAACCCATAGTACAATTATGAATGGTTTTGTTTTTTTATTTGGTTGTAGGTATGAATTAAAAAACATTATTTAGTAGAACCTTTAAGTGGTAAGAGGTAAAGGTACAAATATATGTGTTGAAGCTAAATTTAGGTATTTTTTAAAGCCAATTCAAACAGTTCTTATATTATTTATTTGTAGTATCAAACAATAGTAAATAATGTCTGGTATTATAGTAGCCATTTGCCTATTTGAAATTTAGACTTCTTATGTTCTAATATTATTTATTTTTTGGGCTTGTGAGTTATTAAATAATTGAATTTTAATTGAGAAAACTAAAAAAATTGAAAAATTTCCAAAAGTTAAATACTTCCAGCAGAAGGTAACATCTCTTAATAAGTTCGTCGTTCGTATAATATATTTTATGTTTAGGCGGGTGTTGAAGACTTCGAATGTTTTCTTAAAACTTTTGGGTTACTTCTTTTATATAAGGGTATGAATTAAATACAGAAGCTTCCGTAAAGAAGAAAAGTTTAAAATCATCAGTTTTATGTATTTTTATTTTACCGATCTTAGATTGTCCCCAATTAATTAAAAAAAAAATCATAAGAAATTTAAAATTAGAACTATTATATTACATGAACAATTTTCATTTTGAAATCGTTTACATTTTTAGTTATGGGTGGCATTTTACGGCAAAATTAGAATATCGTGAGTAAAAAATATCATAAAACTCATGTTTTTATATGTTTTTTACATGTTTCAAAAGAATTTATAACTTTCTTATAGTTCAAAGATTCTTTAAAGCTAAATATACATGGAGTACTTTTATTAATTTATATGACCTATAATATATAAAATTTATAATACATATAATAAAAATTTATTAGAACTTATTTTATGTTAAGAGTTGTGATAGGTTAAAAATTCATTTTATACTGTATAAGAAATATTATGTTAATGTTTCATCCAATCGTAGTTAGGCAAATTTTAACTACTAAAATTTTTGTATTATTTTCTTATAAGAAAATTAAAGATTAAAATACCATAATAATACATAATATTATAAAAACATTTCGAGTTCATGTTTTTTTCTATATATTAAATTTAATAAAGATTATAAATTTATTACAAGGATTGACAAGAAAAATTATAGATTTTCATAATAAACAATATATATACTTGGATTATTATATACTCCTAGGAAAATAGTTCTAAAGGATATACTTAATTTGCCATACGGTTTGTGACGCTGAAAAAGAGATAAAATGGATATAAATTCAATATATCCGAGAATTCGTAGAGAATTCAAATGTAGAGAGCATCCGTAGAGAATTCAAATGTAAGTCGATCGAACATGCATATACGACTTTAGGTCGGTTCGCATGAAAATGCCAAAAATTATAAACCTAGGATTCCGAAAATATTTTTTATTCATATAAAGAGCTGTATTTGTTATTGAAATTGAGCCCATTTGCTCACCGGTTTCGAATAGCTGTCAAACAAACTTATATTTTTTATACACCTCAGAGTCAAATAGGTTGTTTAAATTGTGTTCGTGCGGATATCCTTGAGTTGACACAGTATATTTTAACTAATTCCTCGCTTTTCACTAAAATTTCCATAATTTTATTCATTTCCAATTTGTCAGCTCGATATTTTAAGTCAAAATTGCTTGCGGCAATCAAATTTTATACCAACCGGTTGTTATTGCCTTTAAAATATGTTTCAACTGAATTGAGTTTAGTTCTGACAACAGAAAAATAATATTTTGATTTTTGAACCAAATTTTGTATTTTTAATAATCGAACATTAATTAATATAGTTGCAAAACCTCAGACATTATTTTGAGTTGATAGCAACTGAAGTTAGATGCATGGTGCTAAGAAATAAAAAAGTATTGACGTTTCCAATGGTTATCTTGCTATCATGATAAAGAAGTTATATTAATAAAATGTGATTTTCTAAACAAAAATCTGTCGGTTTTTTTTGGAAAAATAAGCATCAACACCATTTTGTGTTGGTATAACCAAATCTATGTCATGTCAATGGCATAATTGTTAAGACGTTGAAAAAGACGAACAAGCGGAAAGTCTTATGTTCAAACCCCTGGCAGATAATATCTAATAAAAGAATATCGTAAAACTGCTTCGAAAACCAAGCAA
Source organism: Dolichopus griseipennis (assembly GCA_963082915.1). Lineage (NCBI taxonomy): Eukaryota > Metazoa > Arthropoda > Insecta > Diptera > Dolichopodidae > Dolichopus > Dolichopus griseipennis. The sequence continues at coordinate 36,521,535 of OY720442.1, read as the reverse complement.
TTTAATAAAGCCAATTTCAAAGTTTCCCTCATCCATGAAATAAAGCCATTTAAATGCACCATAGAAAACAAACAAAATATATTTTTTTTAACTTAATAAAGTATAATAAAAAAAATCAAAAATTAAATTTATAATTTGCATTTGATAATGCAAAACTCAATTCAAAATTTAACATTTATTTAATACAATTTTATGTCCATATAAATAGGTACATGATTAGCATGTTGAGTAGTAACATTGTACAAGTTGGCAACAAACAAATATTTCGATTTGAATGTAAACAAAGGTTGTGAAATAATATACATAGCTTAGCAATATTTTTTTTAAATATGTATACAAAAAGTTAATATAGTTGGAGAAATAGATCATTATTGAAACAAAGTAAACCTATACAAAAATTTCAAATCAATTTTGAAATCAAAATTTCACTAAAAAGATATTTAACCCAACTTTTTATCAAATTCAAAACATACGAAAAGTAGACTACATAACTTATTCATTTTCAAATTTTTGAGATACAACAAAAAATTATATGAGTCATTTGTTTTTTTTTTGTGTATCTATTACTAGAATCAAAGCATAATCTGCGCAAAACAAAATGTAACAAATACCATTTTATTTATGAAAATACTTTTCATTTACAATATATGTATACTCGTATGTATATAATAAATTAGAAATAGTTTTTAATTAGAAAAAGTTTTTCTTTCAATTGACCTTCCGTCATTCTGTGACGGACCAACAATAACCTCGAAGCTTAAAATAATTTTAGTCGCTTTAAATATACGCTTATAAATTTGAACATACTTCTAGAAGTTATAAAGATTGAATAACAGCTTCAATTCAAAATAAACATAGACATGAGTTCAGTCTAGAAATGTATCCAAAATAAAATTACTGTGCCAATTCTGTTATATTTTCTGATTAAGTTATGGAAGTTTACCAGATTAAAGTTGCAAATAAGACCGATTATTAAAAGCAGTTATTCCAAATTTTTGAATATTTAAAAAGAACAAGAAATATGAATTCACTTAAAACTTCATTTTTCATTTGGTTTATTTAAAATAATAAGAAAAATGTAAAATAGGGCGTGGTAAACCATAAGGTAAAATAGGTAAAATTGCAATCCTTTCAAATTAAAATCAACCACATTTAAATAAATTTAAACAACACTAACAAACAATCTATAGTAAAGATTGTGGGGATTGTGTTTTTTTTTTTTGTGTATTGTGATAGGATTAAAAAAAATATAATAAAATCGCATATATGAACTAATAAATTATTTTAATCATTTTAAATATTGAATAAATTTATGAAAATTATACAAAATAAATGAAAAACTCTAATAGAATTAATATTTAACGTTTTTTTTGTGTTTTTTTTTTTGAAAATTAAAACAAATTTCCCTCTTTCAAACTTATCACAAATATCCACTATATTATTTATCCATTTTTTTATCATATTATTTATTAAAAAACGAATTTTATTGTGTTCTAGTCTTGTTTTTTTTGTTTTTTTTTTAAATCCAGATGAATTTTGAATTCTTAATGAATTTTATAGAATTTTAAAATTATTACAAAAGTTTCTGTTGGTTATTTTCAATGTTTTATATCAAATATTTCATTAATAATTGTATAATTAGTGTCAAAAAAGAAAAGAGAACTATCATTTTTATTTTGGAATAATCATATAAGACAAAAGACTATAATAGCTTAACATGAGGTTTGTTTTTTGGAATTTTTAATTAAATGATAAAAACATGAAACAAATATATATATACAAAGAAATCATTAAATGTTAAAATTTAATTAAACAGAAGCATTGATAACATTTTATATATGAAAAAAATATCTGGGATATGTGACTATACGTAAATAAGTTAAAATGGTTCCAAATGAATAAATTTGAAAATGAAATTTTGTAAAACTTATATATATATATATAAATATACATATACATTATGATGGTGGTACACAAGAACAATGGAATATATTTATAAATTGAAGTAAGCTTGAAATAAGAAATGATATAGGAATAAAGAAGGTTACCTACTTAAATATTTTGTTACTATGATGACAACAATCATTATTGTAATAATTCAAATCTTCTTTTATTAAAATTTATTTTTTTTTAATTAATTTAATTTTCAAGTTCATCAAATAATTAATTGTTGCATTTTAATTATTTAGTTTAAATTGTTTTTAACAATATAATTATTTAAAATGAAGAGTATAAGGAGGTCTTTACAACTTAAGTTCCTCTAACAAATTCCATAGCTTTGCTGATTACAGACTCTTAATTTATCTTACCTATTTGATAGAGCAACTGATATTACCGGAACATCGATAATAATGAACGAGTCGAAGTTTCAATTACCGTATATAATACGCTTGGAATTAAGTCAAGAGTGGGGAAGCGTTAACCGGTTTAGTCTTAATGCTTCAAAAACCCAAAATTGTTTGTTATTAACGAAGCGAAGTTATTCTGCACCTTGAATTTCATTTGGGAAGCTGTGAGTATTGAAAACTCTGATTGCTTAAAAATCTTAAACATAGAAAGTAAATGGAAAAATTTTCTAGCACAACCAACTGTTTACATTTCTAAATCTACTTCAAATATATTAAACACATATTGGGCCAAAACTCGAGTATAATTGTCACATATTCTCACATCAGCATCCAGCATCATTCACCAATATCTGGATAAGATATAAAAAAAGAGATGTTCGAGCTATCAATGATAATAACGCAAGCAGCTCAATCTCATTCATATACTGTTGAGCTTTTTTGAACTGGAACTCTGAAATAAAGAGAACTCTTTTATAAGTCGCCAATGCTTATAATTTAGAAAAAATCAAGAAATAAGTCAAAGTATACCTTCAGAGTTTCGCATTTAACTCGTGATGGACATATACATGTCTCATAATTTTAGCTAGTATACTGTGCAAGCAGTTTGGGAGGGTATCTCATTATATTGGTCACTTTTAGGTTTAGGTAAATGAGTAGAAATTTCACACTACGGGAGGTTTTAAAAAAACCAAAAGGTTTTTCCCTCCCTCATTTTTCGCTCCCTGAATTTATGATGAAATTTTACTAAAATTATATTGAAAACTGATACCATGAATCTTTAGTGTACATTTATTATCATTTATGATATAAGAATCCATTTTGAACTTTCATAGAAAAAATATGAAACAGATAGAACAGAAAAATATTTTTATTAAAGCTGCATATTGAGACAGAATTCAGAAAAAAAATTCTGGTTTTAAATCTAACTTCCGTCTTGTAACTAAACCTAAAAAGGGAATACAGTATATATAAAAGTAAACCTATTCTTAATTAATTTATTAAATTTCATTATCAGACCCATTAATTTCTCGGTAGTTTTCTATGTAATTATCAGAATTATTGATTAAAAAAAAGGAGGAATATTTAATTAATAATTAAATTATAAATAATTGGTGAAACTACCTTTGGTCAGAGATTATTAATATGATTAATAATGTAAATGTGAAGAAATGGATCAGGTTTTCTCAATTTTCCTATTGAGAAAGATAAATAAAAAACCATTTGTTCTGAGATAGTTCATGAGAGGAAACAAAGGCATCGATGAGAGTAAATATAACTAAACATTAAAGAAGCATGACGATAAGGTGGAAATGAACCTAGCATTTTATGTTGAGAATATTTAAAAAGTTTAGAATATACGTTACAACGTTAGATGGTCTATATAATCCATATGTTTGAAAGTTCGGTACTGTTAGAAGGGAGCACAGCAAATGAGTTTATATTCTAAAACCATATCGAATTTTCAACAGTGTATATATGATTACTTGGAGCCTCTCCGGTGTTATATTCCAATTATTTTTTCCCTAAAATCGATAAATCAAGGAATTTCTCCACTTTTTTGATCAGACGTGTTTAATCAAATAAGTGCTTCTTGTTCAACTGATTCTAATAACATTGGTCCTCTAGTTTTTAAAAGTAGGATCTACCAGCTCTAACAGTAAACCATTTTTTAATTTTTATGAGATCATTAATATAATTATTAAAAAATATAATAATTTATTTCTGAACAGTCCCCTATCACATACAATGTTCTGCCTTTCCTCTTCAGGTTTGGCAGGTAAATATTTTAAATTATATGATATAAACTATTATTGATATAAATTATAAATTATATTTTTTAATTAGATATGGCCCGAGTAGAGTATCAAACCGAGATCCTTAGGCCGATGTCCCGATTTTCTCGTCCTAAACTCAAGATCCTTAAGCCGGATTGAAAGGCTGACGTCCTAACCACTACGCCACTGATCGAAACATAAATAAAAAACTGTGTAATAAATTTCTATTAATATTAAATGAATATAATTAAAATTAAATTATATAAAAATAATTAAAATTAAAACTTAAATTAAAATTAAAATTAAATTGATTTTTTTTTATTTAAAAAGGTTCAATTTTTATAATTTTCAGTTCGTTGTACCGTGTGAAGAAAGGGGTAAAACTACTTTAATTTTTAAGTACAAGGCACTTAAAAAATAAAAGAATCTGAATTATAAAAGCTAAAAATTTTACAACTTAAATTTTATATTCAATTTTTATATATGTTTTAATTAAAAAAAACAAAAATAAAATTTAGAATGAAAAATAAAAAATAAATTCAATCTATTTCACATTTTCAATAATGACAGCCATTAACAAATTTACACTAATATTATACATATTTATATAATTATTTCCTATAAATAAATAAATTGTACATATAACATTTATATTTTAAGTCGTAAAAAATAATCAAATTGTAAAAAAAAAAAAAATTTTTTTTCGCAATTCTTTCCATCATCTTTAATTTTCATCTATACAATAAAAAAATAAAAATCTGAGGGCGATAATCGTTATATACTTCTGTTAAAATAATAAAAACAAAAAAAAATTTTACAGAAAAATTAACATAAAATTGGAAATTACATTGTAAAAATATGTAATAAAGAAAATTTTTATTATTTTAAAAAACAATCATAAAATGATTGAAGGATGAACTGAAGTACGTTCACTTAAGTTAAAAAAAAGTGAGAGAATAATTTAACACTACATATAGAACATAAGATTCAGATTTTCAAATAAAATTTTTAAAAAAAATTTAATCGCATAAAAAAATACTTATCATATTGTAGATTGTTATGGCTTTAATATAATTTTATGATATAAAATGTAAATGATCGAATCGAATTGATTGCATTAAAAATTCAAAATCGAATTGTCCCTTCAATTTCATATTTTTAATAGGATGTTTTGCAAATAACCTGCTTAGACATAGAACTAGCGGTTTGTTTGAAAAAAACTACTTTGGAGTCCTGGACTATTCTCATTCCTTTAGGAGGTTTGGGTTATTAAAAATTTCTTTTTTAGAAATGAGATAAGGGTTCTTAAAATTTTTTGAAGGTCTTGATGAAAACCTGCAGTTTGTCTATATTACAACCACAGAATTGATTTCACACAGAAATCAAATATTTTGATTTTTGTTATCCTTCAAAGCGGTTCTTGCCAGATTAAAACTGTTTGTTATATCTCCATTTTGTTCCTCAGGTAATTGAAGCTTTGCACTTTCACTATTGGTAGGTCATAAATTTCGATGTCAATGGCTTGTTTGTTTTCAATCTCATCACTTTAGTTTTGCTGATAATAATTTTGAATCCTATTTCTGCTGCACATTCATTTAATCTGTTATTATTATTATTTTCATATTTTGATGAGTGTGCGTCCAGTGTGAACAAATGTCATTGGCATAGTCTGGATGTTGTTGGTTTTCGTATTACCTCATTTAGGACTATTTTGAACCGTATTAGAAATATTGTGTATTTTTTTAGGAAAATATCGTTTCATTAAAAACATTGGTTTCGTTTAAGCTATTCTTATAAATATCTTGTATTGCAGAGTTATCGTATACCTACCAGGTACTTTATGAAGTTAATTATTTTTCCAGGGATTCCATTTAAAATTATTTTCAAATTTAAATTCTTTTTATTGTATCGAAATCTATGATGAAATTCTACAAATGCAATGCATTTAAAGTTCTGATTATTAATCTACTATTATTTTTTGGGTTTTTGATAAAAAATGCAACATCTTTCCTTCACTTAGAAACTAGTTTGCTGTTGTTTTAGATTCTTTTAAATATGGTCGTATATTCTCTGATATATTATTAGAGCTATAATTTTTATTAAGAAGTGTTTAAGTAACCCTTAGCTACTGCATAAACTGGGGACTTCCTTGTTTCGATATTTTGAAAATTAAACTTTTCTTTCAAATTAGATGATTTATCTTTCGATTGTCTAGAAATGTTCGATTAGATAGTTCAATAATTCTCGCACTTAAATATGTGTTAGTCTTGAGTAACTCAGCTGGAACTCCATATTTTCCTTCTGCTTTGTTGGTTTTCAGCATACTTATAGCATCATAGATGCCTCTCATTGCGGGAGGCCAAATTCTGATTCTGAGCTGGTTGACACTATTTGCACAGTCCGATTAAATTTGTTTTCTAAATTTCGATTGCTCCTTCTTTAAAAAAAACCTATGTATTTGGTCTTGAGTAAATGTAAGCTAATCCTGATAATTATTAATTCATTTAAATACATACATACTATATATTAATTTATAACTTCAATACTTAACTAAAAATAGTCCAAAAACCAAATCAAATAATTTTCACAATAATTCATTATTTTCTCCAAAAATAAATAAATCAATTTTTTTTTAAATTATTAAAATCTATCGTATTTTAAACGCTGAATATAAACAAAGATTAGAAATTCCAAAAAAAAAAAAAAAAAAATAAAAAAAAGAACAATAAGCTGATATTATTCAGTGTCATATCTATAAATGATTACCCACCATTGTGAAGTCGCCAAGCATTTAATGAGCACAATTTTAATGGTATCTAATAAATTAGCAACAAAAACTATAGAAAAAAACAAAACAATAAAACCTTACAGCAATATAAAAACAAACACTGGCGACCCGCATCATAGATACTTATATCTACATATAAGTATATTTGGTACAATCTATATATATTTTGGATAAAATTTCACAAAATATTTAATTTTACTGTAATATGCCTATAAAATACAAACTATATACCTAAAATATTTTAAAAGCTTTATGTTGTATTTCGCTTTATTTTAACACGTCATAGAATTATACATAAAAAGCATATACCTATAATATAATATAAAAGCTTACTTCTGTTTTTTGTCAATATCTTATTTATTTATGTACATACATATCTACATACGTTTTTTTTTTTTGAGACTCCATTGCTGCAGAATTTTTATTATTTTTTCTGTACTTCAATTAAATTTCAATTTTTTTTTTTGTAAATATTTTAAATAAATTTAATGCTGATTATAAATATCGCTCTTAACGACGACCAGCAGCACCATACAACATATCTCCAACCTCTTTAAAATTCTTAAATAAAAGAGGGAAAAAAATAAACTAGTTTCTTAAAAAAAAATATAAAAATAAAAAAACAGAATTTAAAATCTAAATTGGAATCATATAAAAAAGGTATCAACAACATTCACTACACAAATTACAACAACAATACACGAAAAAATTGAAAAAAACCTCTAAGTAGGTGGGGTCTTATCAAAAAAAATTAAAACAAAAATAAACACCATATTACTGAGATATCTGAGAAAATAAAACTCCGCCTCAAATTCTTTTTTTTTTGTTTTTTTTTTTATATCTTGATATTTAATCGTTAGCATTTGAGTTTTTTGTTTTTTTTTTTTAAGTGGCGGCAGTTTTAATTTTTTTTTAGAAAATGCTTATTATTGTTTTTAACGTTTTTCCAAGTTTCCAAATTGAGCATAGAAGAAAGAAGAAGAACAAAACAAGCCAATTATGCTCAGTAAAAATCGAAAAAAAAAGAGAATAGAAGATATGAAATGGAATGTTCGCTCAGTCAGTCAGTCTTATTTAATTAATATGCATGCTATTACGCTTGCGTTAGTTTTATGAATGTGTATGCGTGCTTTTTAATGTGTTTGAAATATTAGATATATTACAGTGTGAGTTATTGATTGTGTTCAGAATGGAACAGGTTTATAAAATCTAAAGTACTTTTTTTTTTTTATAATTGAATGTTATTATTGTAGGTATGTATGAATGTTAAGATATGTATGAATAGGTATTATAATGAATAAAATATAAATACTGTAAATACTGTGTTGTAGTTGTTGGTTTATTAGTTTCGTACAATAGTTTATGACATTTTTATAGTATAAAAAAAAGAATTAATAAAACAAATGTTAAATTTTATTTGTAGAAATATATAGAAAAATAAGAAAATTTAAGCTCTCTTGTGAGTAAAATACTAAACATTTTCATAGATGTGTCGTGAGATGCACAGTTTTTCGTTTAGAATGTTATAGGTACCTATTATATTTATAAGTATGTTATGTAGGTAGGTAATATACCTATGAATATAAAATTTATATTGAGTAATTTATGGATATATACCTATATAGTACGTAGATTATAATATAAAGCATGCTATGAAAAAAATATTTATTTATTTTTTTTTTTTGATGAATTTTATGTTATAAATTTTTTGTTAAAGTTTTAGTATGTACAGCGTGATTTTGTTGAAAATTTTATGAAGTTAGAAATAAAATGTTGTCAGTATTTTCGTTGCCATAGGTTTTGTTTGACGCGAGGAGACTTGTTATAGTTATGCCCGGGAGTAGGCAAGACTCCATTTTCAGAAATATGAAAAGGGTACGGTGGAATGTATACCTCCATATAAATACAGAGATATTTGAACTTTTTATGATTAGTACTTATTTCAGAGATACGAGTGTTTGGCATTAGGTGGCATGTAACAGTGCTTGAACCGCCTCTCATTTCTATCTTATCCCTTTCGGATTCAGTTGGGTAAAAGAGGCGATGAGTTGTACAAAATATAAAGTTTTACTTTATATTCATTAGAGGCATGTCGCAACTTCCGAATGATGTAACTCCCAAAAATAAAGCAGTTGCCGGAATGAACTCCTCAATTTTCAGGAATTAAAAAAATATTTATCAGAATATCTTAGTTATAAGAAATTCCAATTTCAACTGAACGCAAAACTGAGCTCATATTTGAGTGAACTTATATTTTGAGTTAACTAATACCTAGGTATAGCTATATAAAATAGTTTATAAGTGTAGTTTATAATATACATGCGCTAGTACGTTAAGCTAACTCAAAAGTTGTGTTTGCTCATACTCATATTCTCAAATTCATATAATTTTATTATTATTACATAATTTTTTTATATATTTTAACCTCTATAATGCCACCTCTCAAAAGGTATTCGACTTAAACCAAAAATAATTCGTAGTTAATAATAAAATTTTTTCTAAATATTATCTTAGGGTAATCTCAATTCTCAAGTATCCAGCCCTTTTTTTGAGTTATCCAGCTAACAGATGGACACACATTGTTAAAACGATAAACTTTTTGATACTGATCCGAACCATTTACTGTGTCAATGCTTATCATCACAAACGGAGGATAAATTATAATATATCATGACTGTCTTCCGAACCATGAATGAAAAATCCAGGTCCACGTTCCGGTAATAGAAAAAGGAAAGCATTTTATAAGTACATATATCAGTTACTTTTTAAATCGAACTTCTAGAATTTTCATTTTGCTACAAAGCTGATAACGTCTTACTAACTTAAGGACAATAAAGAGAAACGGATATGCATTTAAAGATACGCTGAAGCTTCTAAAGAGTAAGTCTCTTGTTTCCATTATTCAGAATATTTTTTCACCATCATAAAACACCCTTCATACATATAGCTAAAGTTAATTCCATAAAAATCACTCTGTATTTTATGCTTTCACATATTAAACTTATACATATCTCTTCTATCAAACAAATAAAACTGTTACCTATAATATATTTCCTTTATATTATATATATATATATATATATATATATATATATATATATACTATACTCCTATATAAAGTAAAAAAACTATGTAAATATATAAATTTTGTAGCTAAGTATATATATATACATTTTTATTTATTTACATTGCAAAGGGGTTGGAACTTAAATACCTTCTTTTAACTTTTATTATATTTTTTTTTATTTTGTTATTTTACTTCTTTATTTCATTTCTTTTCATTGCACATTAATTGTAATGTTTATTCGATTTTTTATTTTTTATTTTTATTAATACATATTTTCTAGGTAGTGCTTCATTGTCATATCAAAAAATCTTAAGTTAACTCCCACTTTATAATTTTTTATTTTCAATTCTTCAGTTTTTATTTTTATTATTTTTTTTTTAATTTTATTTCCAAGATATATCCATCAGATATTCATCGTATATACGATTACAACAATTAATATAACGATTCCCTTTTGTTATTCAACTTTAGAATAAAAATTTAAAAAAAAATACTGCATGGCGATTGAATGAAAAAACATATTAACAAAACAAAGAAAAAATTATATATAGAATATAATCAACTAAAAATGAAAGAAAAGAACATAAGATAAAAATATGTAATAATAATAATAATAAACAGCCTATACATGAGAAGTGCATTGACTGGATAAAAAGAAAATAAATTCAATAAAATAAAAATCATATAAAACAAACTAATATATACAATATTATTTAAATGGAGGAAATCTAAAATATGAACAAAGAAATATAAGAAGAAGAAGAAGAAGAAGAAGAAGAAATAAAAGTGTAAAACTAAGAAGATACTCTCAAATAACAAGAAGGTAATGAAAAAAAAACATACAAACTGCCTTTATTTCTTGTTTGTTGTCGCTACTGTCGTTTCTGGTTGTTCAATATTATTTTATACATATATTTATATATATATATATAGATATATATATACTCTGCAGATATAAACCAGAAGCTTTGATACCAACTTATTAAAAGAACCAGAACTAAACAAATACCAATATTTAAAAAAAATATATATTAAAAAATTTATAACAAATACATTTATATTTTTTTAATTAAGGTACACGGTACACCGGTTTATCTTATTTATTTTTATATACTTACTGTTTTTTATATACTTAAAAACAAAAAAAATCGTATTTTCAACTCTGTGTAAGTAAAATACTTATCAGATTGTATTTGAACCAGTTGGAGTTCGGTATCGGATTATTGAACATCGCTTATTGATTATAACGGATAAAAAAACAATGAATGAAAATATAAATAAAACAAATAAAAAACAATATTTATACTAATAATATATAAATAATAAATTAAAATTAAAAAAAAAAAAACAATAATTAATTAATATTAATAAATGAAAAATTAATTAAATACGTACAATTAGTATTAATGCTTACGTTTATTATTTAAATTATGTGATTTTAATTCAATATTAATTATTTAATATTAAAAAAAAAAAAACACTACGTTAGTAATTATTAATTACGAAAAATAATTAAACCAAACTTAATTAAGTAATAAAATGAGGATATTTAATCTATTAATAAATTCGTATATATTAATATAATTTAATATTTATTCTTTTGATTCAATTTGCAATAATTCAAAAAGTGATGTTATAATTTTAAATATTATATATAAATAATTAATTAAAAATATTAAAAAAATCTAGTGTATTAAATTATATATAAATAAACAAAATTTTAATAAAAATTTAATAAATAATTATATTAATAATTAATAAATAAATTAAATAAAACTTATATTAACTATATATAATTATATATAAATAATTATTAATTATAATTCAAGTGTATAAATATATTATATATATTGAAAATAAAAATTTAATATACTTATATATTATAAATTTTGTATATACAAAATTTACGAATACAATTATGAAAAGATATAAATTAAATAATTTATTAATAATAAATACAAATTAATATAAAATATATAAATAATAGAGCAGAAAAAGATAAATTGATATTGTGATTATATATATCCATAAATTATTTTCAGTAATTAGTTATATATATACAATATATATATATTTTTAAACAAATTTAATATTATATTAATACATATATATATATATATATTTTAAATATATATTCATTTGATAAATATATACTTTTATATATTATAATATATTAAAAAATATAAAAAAATAATTTGGTGTGACTATATTTACTAAATTGACTTAATAATAAATAAGTATAAATAAATCACAGAATAAATAATATTATTAAAATTTGTTTAATCTATTATACTATTAAAAAAAAAAAAAAATCATCATACTATTAATTTTCTTTTTGTTTTGGATTATTATATTAATAAATATATTATTAATAAAATTTGAAAGAAAAAAAATAAAAAAAAAAACAGAAGAAAAGTTATTTGATTTAATTTTTGGAATTTTGAATATTGGTAAGTTATATTAACCCCTTTATTTATTTGTATATACTTATACGAAATTGATATACTTTTTAAAATCAATTGTAATTTGGTACTTTATTTAAAAAAATAATTTTGCCAATTCTATTGGAATGTTTTTATTATAGTATACTTTAGGTTATTTATTATTAATTGAAAAAATAGTCACACGTTTTTAAAATAGCTCAATATATAGATTATCAGATTTGATAATTTTTAAATCAAATATTAAAGAATAAAAGTATTTGCAAATTTTAAATATAAACTATACTTATAATAGAAATATTTATATTGAATAATAGTGAAATTTAAAAAAATTAATAGAAAATAGAGATCCGGCTATTTGTTTGTATTTTAAAATATTTTGATTTATTTGATAAAAATAATGGGTTAAATAGAGATTATTGGACGCTTTCCAAACCAATTGCATTATAATAGTTTTTATATTCATTCAGTATATAGTTTCCAAAATTACTTGTGTAAAGTATATGTGATAAGTATTTCATTTGACTTTTAATTTGAAAAATATATATTCATTTTTATATACAGGGTGTCCGGGACTCAAGTCCGCGCACTACACTCAGTGATTGGGGGCATTAAAACAAACAAATAATTGTACTGGAGGGAGGGGTCTATTGTGTACCCTTTTCGAGATATGAGGGATTAAAGATTTAAGGAGACTTTTCATAAAAAAATCAATAACTTTTGAACAGCTTCCTGTAGAGAGATAAAAAAAATCCATTTTGTAGAGTAAGCTGTCAGCTTTAATTTTTGTGTACTAATAATCCCCATATTTTAAATCATTTTGAACCTTCATAACTTTGTAACTGTTAGGTATATTGGGATCATTAGTACATTAGTTAGCTGACAACTTACTCTACAAAACGGATTTTTTTTTATCTCTCTACAGTAAGCTGCTCAAAAGTTATTGATTTTTTTTTTAAAAGTCTCCTTAAATCTTTAATCCCTCATATCTCGAAAAAGGTCCACAATAGACCCCTCCCCCCACCAGTACAATTTTTTGTTTGTTTTAATGCCCCCAATAACTGAGTGTAGTGCGCGTACTTGAGTTCCGGACACCCTGTAAATAAATATATTATGTAGTACGGATATCAAAATTTACAAGTACTAAGATTCTGACAATTAATCAATTCAAAAATTTAAAATTTAAAACGGATTTTAAAAGGACATAGAATTAGGTGATAAGGATTACAATTATTTAATAAGATTTTTCAATAATTTAATTTAATTATACATTTAATATAACTGAACTAAATTTTTATTAATATTTAGTTATGAATTAAGTGCATTGATTACTAAGTTCAATAACCACTTATGTTTCAATTTTTAAAAAAGCTTAACTTCAATAACTGTTTAACATATAACATATAATTTAAGAAATTCAATGTTCCAAAGATCTCTTTTGCCCGTATATAAATCATTTTATTTTATGATAAAGCTTTTTATGTTTTTTATGTTTTTTTCAAAAATTGTAAGCCTTATAATATACATATTATAATTATCTGCAATACCTAATTAATAATGCTCATTAATTTAATTCGAATTATATTTAGAAATTATTATTTATAATAAATTTTTCAAATTAATTATTAATTAATACATTTATTTTTATTTAATTTAATAATTTAATTTAATTTATTTTAATAATGAATAAAGATTTAAAGACCTTTGCTTGTACGATTAAAATTAATTAATTACAATGTTCAGCTATTTATACTCGTACACATGTGATATATAGAAGTAATCGTTATAGAAATACAAGTAAGCATATAAGTAATCAAATTTTTGTGAGTATTTTTTTGTAGTTATTTCTTTTGTAATTATTTATTACAGTTTTAAAAAATTGCTATATTAATACAAAAGGACATTTTATTAATTACTCATTGCAACTCAAGTACTTAATCATTGCAAATAATAAATTTTTATATATACTTATAATATACATTTATATTAAATGTAATTAATAAATAGTTTTATTTTTTTTTGAAATGACAAGTAAAGTTAATTCTTTTATCTTACAAATTAATTTCAATTGTATAAACGATTTTTTTTTATTGTAATTTCTATAGCTTATAATTTGTAATCTTTCAATCAGATTACTTTGTGTAATTTGTAATCATTCTATCAGATTACTTTTTTTATGCAGTTATTTTGATTTTGATTGATTATATTATATATTATTTGATTAATTTACCGGCGGTGATTATTTTTTAAAACATTGTGTATTTAAATTAATTAAATACAAGTTGCTTATTAAATAAAAAAAATTATTTCTTTTTACCCTTTGTAATTAATTACCGTTTAAATGTTTTAAATTTAATAGATATCCAACATTATATTGCTCCCTTAAGATTTACAATTGTGAAATATTTCTAAGACACCCAATGAGCTACACAAATATTTAACTATCTTTCTAGGATAATTTCAACGGTTCTTCGTTTCTATATTTTGAAAACTGCTCTGTTCAGTAGCAAATTAGAAGTCTAGATATAACTAAATTGCATTCCTTGTTAGACAATTTGTGGTCTGACCTAAAATTAATCGTGAGTATTTGAGGTTAATAGATCATATATAAATGACCATCAAATACCGTTTCACATCACACTAAATATTCAGTGATTCATCCTGCAAGCCAGCAGGCAATGAGTTAAAGTATGTGAATTGATTAAATCTTTGTTGCTAAATGGATCTGTTTAAATGTTTCATTTAATTACTCATATATATATTAAGTGATAATAAGGCAAAAAATAAAATGTAATCATTCTTTTCTCATTTTCTGTAATCGTTTTCTGATAAAATATTTTCCGTTTCTACTGTACTCGTACAAATGTTTTGTATCGTTGTTTTGGTATGATAAATAAAAATTAAAACTGATAACAGTAAATTTTAAAATAATAATTTTACAGTTACATACAGAGGCGTCTTATGAATTTTGGCGCCCCTGTGCTAAAAGTTATAAAGCGCCCAAAAAAATGCTTTCTGATTAAAAAAAAAATAATTTAAAAACTAAATATTTATATACAAAAATTCAAACATTTATTCAGTTTAAAAATAGGATAATAGTAAAAAAACACAATTCATTGCATATGAGTTATTAAAAAAAAACAATAAAAAAAAAACTTAACAAATAATATATAATATATATTAGGAACTTTAGTTTTTTTTTCTAGATTTAGATCTAGCAAAAGCATCTATAATCTCGTCAAAGTTGGTACTCTTAAATAAGTCCGATTCAATCGATAATATGCTCAAACTATTTAATTTTGTTTGGCCAATTGAGGAGCGTAAATAATTTTTTAGTCTTTTTAAACAAGAAAAACTTCTTTCACCAGTACTATTAGTTACTGCAATAGTTAAAAATATTCTTAAAATTACTTCAATATTAGGAAAAGTTGATCCGATATCAGAATTTATTATAGTTTTCAATAAAACTTCAGCTTTTGATTTGCTTTCTTTTTCATTTTTTTGAGAAATATTAAAGTTTTTAAAATGTAAACATTCTTCAATAAAACTGTTATCTATATCGTTTCTGTATATTTGGCACAATTCGTCAGCTTTTTCTCTAATTTCTTCATTTGAGAGATTTTTTAGATTAAATAAAAATCCAAATTTTACATATATTTCATTATAGGCAACTTTTCTTTTACTTATTTCTGAGAAAAGTCTATCAATTATAATATAGTACGAATTTATGCAAAAATCCGTATTACTATCAAACAAAGTTTCAGGCGCAGTGTTATTATCGAACCGTCTATTTCTTTTATGCTTTCTGTTCATTTTAAAGTCCTGACACCCAGATAATTCAATTCCCTTTTTTTTATAAAACTCAAAAGATTCCAAATTTCTCTTAGTTTGTAAATATGAACATAATGAACTATATATTTCAACACCGCCTTCGATGTTAATTGCAACGTCTTGAAGTGTTTTACTAGCTTTATTTAATATATTTAAAATATCAAACCAAAACGACAACATTATTCCAGTTTCTAACAGATTTAGTTGGTTTTTTA
Organism: Dolichopus griseipennis; assembly: GCA_963082915.1. Classification (NCBI taxonomy): domain Eukaryota; kingdom Metazoa; phylum Arthropoda; class Insecta; order Diptera; family Dolichopodidae; genus Dolichopus; species Dolichopus griseipennis. The sequence goes on along the minus strand of OY720442.1, from coordinate 36,505,070 downwards.
ACCCTTGCCCTTCTATTTTTACAACATTTTTTTGTCCAGAATCCTCATAAATAATATTAAAGGCATTTTTAAAAGAATTGTAGCCTAACATAAGTGCTGTCACTGCATCTGCTCTAGCAGACCAGCGAGTTTCACATATTTTCTTTGGAATAACACCTCTTGGACCCAATTCTTTTTTCAGTACTTCCCATCTAGAAGTTGATACTGAAAAAAATGTATATATGTTTTGAACCAACTGACAAATAAGCTGACAAATAAGAAACAGATCCTTTTCCCTTATTGCCATAGTCTTTTAGATGCTGTTGCAGTAAAGGATCGAATCTGGCTAAAAGTTCGATAGCGCCTAAGTAATTTCCATTAGATTTATGCCCCAACATTTCATTTTTCCCTCGGAAGCTAAGCGTCCTTGAACTTAAAAATTTTATGACTTCAAGAAGTCTATACAAAATATTTTTCCAATAACTTATATTTTTTATCTCTTCAGATAAGAAGTTTTGCTTAATAATGTTCGAATCATTTGACTGGTTTACAAAAATACGCGTATTTTCTTTATGAATGACTGAATTCTCGTGGTCTGAAATTAAATTTGGATGACTCCAATCGTTGAACCCCGTTGTGAAATTACTTGACATATTACCAAATAACATGCAAAAAACACAATAAAATTTCCCTGTCGAATTAGAATACAATATCCAATTTCTTTTTTTTTCTTCGCCATTTACCAATTTTCTATAAAACATTTTTTTAGTGGCAAATCTGTTTTGATTTTTATATACCAATTTTGATACAGAAAAATCTAATTTGTTAATGTCAAAATTTCGTAATTCACTAAGTATTGTCCTTTTTTTTTCATTATTCATATAATCCCATTTTGCGGGATCATTATAGTCTACATTTGGGTTAATTTGTTCCAATTGCAAAGGTCCAATTTCAGCTCCCGAACGATTTTCTATTTCATCATTACTTTGTCTTTCTACTATCAGCTGGTCCTCAACTATTGTATTTAAATTATTACCTTCATTTTCCTGAATTTGCAACGTCTTAGTTGTTCTAATATTCTCAGAATCAGAATTATTTGTATCATTTTCAAATATAACATTAAAAAACGATTTTAAACTCGGTGTTTTCGCTAAAAAATTTTTTCTCTGCAACTCTTTTTCTTTATTAAATTTTCTTCTTTCACATCCAGATAACTTTTTTTTTTCCATATTTATTTATTAGTGGCTAAAAAAGTGGAAATAGAATTTAAAAAACTAATTTTTTGCTTTAAAATATATTTTAAAATACCCAGATTGCATTGCACACATTACATATTTGAGAAATTCGAATATAAATAAGTTAAATATAAACAAAAAAATTTAGGTTATGTGTACTATGTAGTATTAAAGAAAATTTTGGATTTGACAATTCACGATGGCGCGGCGACAACGACAAGTACATAAATTATTTTGTGTAGGGTTACAAAAACTATTTAATCATCGATAATCGATGGAAAAAAAAATCGATTAGGTGATTTTTCATAATCAGTGATATGAAATTGTTTAAAATTTACCGGATTACTATGAATGTAATAGAAATACGTTTCAAACTAAAATTTAAAAAAAAAAAAATATGATTTTTTTAAATATAAATTAATATTTTTTTTTTTGATAATTTATTTATATTATTTTATTATTTGGCGCCCCTTGAAGGTTGGCGCCCCTGTGCTTAAGCACAGTTAGCACTATGGATAAGAGGGCTCTGGTTACATACTATAATTATGAATTATAATCATCAATTTCCAGAGTTAATCATATCATAGAAATTATGAAAATTATCAAATTGTGGGCGGTTGTTTAATGTTTAAAATTTTATTTCTTATCAAATTTGTCACCAGATTCTTTAGAATTCTTAATCATCTGCAACTCTTTTTTTTCAATATTATTATTAGTAATGGCTAATGACTGATAAAAGAAATTATTTTCGAAATAAAATTTATACTTATAGATAAGCACCATATTTTTTTTACAATTATAAGTTACTTTTTTGAAGGATTGTCAGAGTTATTAGGTTTCTATGATTTAATCCGTATTCTGTTCTTTGAATTAAGTTGTAATTATAAGTTGTATTATCACTATCTATTGTTTAGTTAGTTGAGATAATCATTTTTTTATCAATTATCATTATTTATCAAGCAATTGCTTAGACCAAATTTTTACTTAAACAAGCCGAAACTAATCGTAAACTATTGATTATTAGACGAACTGAAACTAAGTTTTAACTACTTAATAGATCGAACTCTTGTTAGTATTTAACTAAGATGATGCTAGTGACCTAATCTGAGTTTCTTATAGATTCTGGCTTAAAATACAGATTTCCTATATCATTGACATGGAAAAATGTAAGATTGAACCATAGGTTTGGATTCTAAGGCTTCTGATCGAATTTCTGATCAAGGAAAAACAAGCATATCTCCGAAATTAATTAAGAAGAACCTATTTCAGTGCATCTTATTGTTTCCTTTGTATCCCCAAAGTTCAAAATTAATTGGAATGATGGTTCGGATACCTCCAACACATCTTTCAAGATTTAATAGCATTTTCTGGATCGATTAACTTTATATTTGGTAAATGGATGTTCTGATGTGCTTGAATTATGTTCTTAAGAGTTGGAATGAAATAAGGAGATGGTTCGGGTACTTACCACACACCTCTCAAGACTTCATGCGCATATATTTGAAGTTAAAAAAGATAGATAAATCACATTTGGTAAAAGAGAGTCCTGTTCTGTTTCCATTATATTCCTCAAATTTGTTATTAATTGGAGCGATGGTTTAGGTACTCCGCACGCACCTCTAAAGATCTATCATGCATGTCTTCGAAATAAATAAAGATAGAAACTTGAAATTTGGTAAAAAGCTCATTCTGCCATGTTATAATATATTCCCGAAATTTTAAATGAATTAAGGTGGTGTTTGGGTGACCTCTCAATATTTCACAAGCATATCTCCGAAATGGATAAAGTTAAGAAATTGAAATTTGGTACAAGAGTACAGTTTGTACAGTTTTATTTATGTTTATTAAATTTTAGAGGAATATGAGTATTGGTTCGGATACTTGCCACATGCCTCTCTGAAGACGAATTAATCAGCAAATCTTCAGAATTAATAAAGTTAGAAAATTGATATAAAATTAATAAAGTTAGAATCTACAGAGATTCGTGTAGCTGGTCAATTGAATTTTTCAGGTGTAGGGTATTACTAAGTCGGTTGCATCGACTGACTGTTGTTTCAGTACTTGTTTAATATTTTTAATATTAATATGTGCAGTTATAAGGTGTTTAAAATAGCTAAATAAAAAACTTTTTTAGTGTATTTTCTTAATATGAATGCTTTGATGATTAGTAATATCCGACGGCTTAAACTAGGTCTTAAGTTAAAAAGATTTTCTAAAGTTATTTCAAAGTTATTTTTACTTATTCTAGAAAATGGTTCTTTAAAATATTTCAGCATTTATGAAATGTAACAAAATGTGAAAGCATAAAGTTTTTTAAACAAAATCTGGAATCAATATGCAATTACAATCAAAAAATTGATTCGATTTGCTGTATGGAATATTTTGTAAAATTTTATTGAATACTGTATACAGGAAACAAAAGAATTATGAAAAAAAAAAAAAAAGTAAAAAAAATCACCACAAAATTACGTGCTCATAAAATATTTTATAATAGGCGCCTAAAATTTTTCTTTTATTTATTATTTTTCATTTCAATATATTATATCCATGCGTTTTAGATTTACTTTAAACTTCCTTAAATATATATATATATACATATCTATTTTATTTTAACAATCTCTACACACAGACTTCATATATATAGGTAACAAGTACTATCCAAAAAGTCATCATAAATTGTCCATAAACAAGGACTAAATAAAAAAACAAAAATGTCCTTTTTAACAAATGACATTTCAAACAACAACAACAAAAATACTACAAAATAATTATTCTTGACCTGAAGGGATTAATATTCTTATCAAGTTACGTAATATTGCGTTTCAATACCTGTCTGGCGTACGACTCTGTTGCAGTTTGGCGACATAATAACAATTTAAAAAAAAAAATTTTATAAATGTATTTAACCTTTAAAAATTAAATTTTTTGAAGATAAATTGCATTCTATTCTTTTAAAGTGCTAATTGCTTAAATAGCAAATCTCTACAGGTAATTTAATATTTATTTTGTTGTTATTGTTTTTCTCTTACTTCCAAGTGTTCCTTATAGTTTCTTGGTGCAGGGTCAGGAATCCCAGAGTCATAGCGTCTTATGACTTTTAGCAGTGAGCTACAACTCCCTAAGGGACTTATGACCCGGGGAGTTTTGAATCAGTGTGGTGGGGCAAATACAGTTGCCAGCTGAGAGGTTATTAGTAATATTAAAAAAAATATTAATTTTAATTATAAAATATCAGTGACGGGTACACATTTTGGGATTGGATTCGAAATCAGAGTATTCCATTTTTCCAAAATTAAGAAAACAACTATAATTTTACATTTAAACTACATTTTGAAAAGCTATTTTGAAAAAAGGGGAATCCTGATTTTTAAACTTAAGTCTCGCATACATGTCCCTAAAGGACTTGTGACCGTGGGAGTTCTGACCCTGCACCTAGTTTCTTACTACTGAAGGAGAATCATATATTGAAATTTGAAAATAAATTTTAAATTATGTATATTGTATCCTGGAGATCAGATCCTTACGTAAATGGTAATAAAAATATTTTGGAATAAATGTCTCCTTTTAAAAGGATCAAGGATTTTTTTTTATATTTTTTTTTTTTTTTTTTTGAAAAAGGTAAGCTCTGATGTAATAATGGCGACAAATTTCCGGCTACTTACTGTGTAACTGAAAGGTTAGGCAGTATTTTACAACTTTCTTTTCTACAATTTTGGGTTTCAATTTAATGTTTTATAAATTTTTAAAATTTTGGAATATTCGAACATTTTAAACACATACATATTCATATATACATATACAAATTTTGGTAGAATTAATTCATCAGAATCAATGATTCAAGGGATCAATGGGATTTTGATAAACGTTACACGGTAGTTTATTAATGAGGATAAATATTTATTTATTTAAGGGATATGTGAAATAAAATATTCTTTATATGGTGTGCTGTATTACATATATAATGACTCATTCTTAAAAAATTTTGAAAATGGTGTAATATTGAAAACGCGTTTTTTGTCTTTTTTTTTTGAAAAATTTTCTTATGAAATTTGAAAAATTGCAATAAAATGAATAACGAATCACTTAAAAAATAAACGTTCAAATGATCATTAGTGAAGGTCGTTTTATATAAAAAAAAAATATAAAATAAGCGGTTTTTGAATTTTAAAAGGAGTAAAATTGAGTGCGAAAAATTATTATCACTAAACACTGCGGTTTTAGCTTTATGCAAATACCGCGATCACTTTTAATCCTTTGTTTTTGTTTTTTTATTTTGGAATTTTTAAATTCGGAACAAACAAAAAGCGAAAATTAAAAATTATGTTAGCGGTTTAAAAAAAAAAATTGTCATCAAACTATTAATTGATACACTCTATATAAGTAGAACCCAAAAAAAGGTTAAGGTTTATTTGGAATCGATTGAAGTTTATGGTTTTTGATTTATTTTATTTGATTTTGGGTTGTGAATTTTGATTTTTTGTAAAAGTTTTTAATTTAAACAGGTACTTTAATTTATAGTTTTAACATTTGGATGAAAATCGATCTAAATTTGATGAAAATATTCGTTTTAAATTTCTAGATACAAAAATTTTATTTTTAAAATAATTTTAAAGGTTTATTTAAAATCCCTTTTAAAACATCTTTTAATTTAAAGTATTTATAAAAGATTGGAACCTTTTTAAAAGTTATTTTAAAAGTTTGTTTCTATATAATTAAAAACGTTTCAGAACCTTAAAATAATAATTTTTAATTTATTGGCACTTCTGAAGTAAATATTGTTCCCGCAAATAGTACAAGGAATTTCAAGGAAACAAAAACAAATATCTGCAATAAAACATATCATCCATTAGCACAAAGGTTTTTTATCCATCCATTTTACTCTTTTTATCCATTTTACTCTTGAACTAAAAATGGTAACCTATATATATATTAACTTTGATACTGCCACCAAAAGGAACTAACCTAGATATGTAAACGTATATATATTCTTCGTAAGTGCTATTCTTGGTAAATGATACTATCTTGATGAAATTCTGGCTGGTGGCACAGTGATTAAGTGCCAACCTTTCATGTGAAAGGCCCGTGTTCGAATCCCAGTGAAAGTGAAAAAACTTTTCTGGTTTTTGCCTCGACTCAGCAGCTACCATTCTACCATGGCTTAATCAATATTTAATAATTATATATCTTTAATAAAAAATTCATTAATATAACAATATAAATTACTGAAAAATATAAACATATAATTTAATTGAATAATATAACTCACAGATATATATATAACGTTCAAATAGATATAGAATACTTTAAAACAAAATATTACAATATAAACAAAAATAGAATAGAATCTATTGAAAATCTAAGACGTTTCTACATGTTTTAGGCCTAGTACTATCTCATGTTTAAATTGTATGTGGAATTCATTAAGATCAATTCTAATAACACAAATATAATATGAGCCCTGTTCCAACATATACCTATGGTATAGACAGGATAATTAGCCTAGCAGTTGAATAGTTAGCGCTTAAAAAAAAATAAAAAATCATGATGCTGGTTACTAATAACGAAAGAAGGGTGGAAATTGAAAACCACAAATTGGTAAAATCGGCTTAAAATCGGGTTTGATTTTTGGGAGCTGTTCGCAAGAGCCAAAAGCAGACAAGCATATAACTCCGAAACTAATAAAGATATAGAACATTCAATTTTAGTACAATTCTTTCCTATTTTCCTTATGTCTCTATTAGTTGATGATAATGAAGTGCAGTGGTGGTTAAAGTTGAACAAACATTTTTTCAACTTTAATAAAGATATAAACTTGAAATTTCGTACAAAGATATTCTGTACTGATTCCTCTAAAATCTGAAATTTTAACTAAACCTTTATAAAATTCAATAGGAATTCAGGTGATGGTTTGTCCTCCCAAAACTTACTAAACATATGTCCTAAATTACACAATTATGTGATTTAAAGCTAATAAAACTTTTATGTTTTCAAATATTAAATTTTTATATAGAATATTATGAATTTTATTTTAAATTGAAATTTCCAAGTTCAGGGTATACTGACTAGATTGCACCGACTTCCTGTTATTTTATTCCTTGCAGATTTAGTTGGCCGCAATAAATGTTGCCGTTGCGGGGATATAGTAATTAGTAGTTTAAATTTGAAAATTTTTGAAATAAATGACAATTTTTCATTTCTCTCTCCATAAGTAAAATTTGTTTTTTAAAAGCATCTAAAATCTTAGTAAATTGTTTATCTCTTTATAAGTCATGCATGCATTATCTCAATAGTCATGCATTATCATATTTTACTAAAATATTAATTTTTTTTTTAAAACATTAGGTTGTAAGATTCAATTGCTTTCTGAGATATATTATTGACTTGTATTCACAAGTTACTTATAACAATAATAACTAACCAAATCGAAGTTTATATTATACAATTAATTTGTCTGCAATTTTTTAATAATTTCTCTTATATTTTAGAAATACAAAATGATTTATGGAAATAATTAAATATATACATTTTATAACAAAATCTTTTGATGATATCATTTTTAATTGTTTTCCAATTAATTTATTTTTTTAATATTTTAAATGTCACACAAAAATCTTTGAGGTAATTTAAGAAGGATTATATTATTATTTTATTAACAAAAGAAATTTAATACATTAAATACTACTTAACCAAACCAAATGATTAATGATGAACTTGTTCAAATAAATTTTGGAAGTTTTGGAAGTTTTTTTGTTTAATATATAATAATTAAACTTAATTCAATTAAAATCGTTTGTCTCGTGAGGATGTTTTTTGTCAAAAAAATTAATTGTGTTATATTAGTTTGGGAAACAGCTGATTTTGAAATTTCATTTGCTTATATTAGAAAATTATTAACAAATGAATTATATTATTATATTTTGTTTATATTAGAAAAGTGTTGATATTTAAGACTTTTTTTTATTACTAATAACAAATATATATTATGTATGTAAATAAGTTTGAAATCTAATAAGTCAAAGAAAAGTAAATTATTTTAAATTGATTAAAAAAACAAAAAAGTTATAAAAAATTTTAATTACAAAATTATTATTTTAGAAATAACTTAAAAACAATTTATTTTATTTATTAATATGAAAAATGTAAATATATACCTTTTGTTTATAAATAAACTTGTTGTCATCAGTTGTCATAGTAAAATAACTTAATTAACTTTAATTGAATTATTTAAAAACTAGTCCTGAGGCTTATTATTTTTGAAATAATTGAACTAAAACATTTCGTTCGTTTATTCCATTTGTTCGAAAAGTGTTGCAAACTTTTTATATGGCAATGTCATTTTTCTAATTTTTTGATTGGTTTAAAAATAATAAGTTAATTCAATTAAGTTTTATTTTTTTGTTCGTGAAGAGACCTAAGATAAAATTGAGAAAACTTTTTAAAAATTAGTGATCCAATTATAAGTACAATTAATTTACTTATAATATGATGAATTACTTATTGTAATTAAACACAAACATTGAATACATTGAGAATATATGCTGGAATTGAGTTCTTTTGTACAAACTACATTTTACTAGTCAAATAATTAAATAATAATTTGTTTTCTACCTATGTTTCTCTTGCCTTCTATTTTACTTTGTATTATTAGCTGAAGTAGTTCATATTTAGGACCTCGTATTATGTGACCAAAGTTACTTAGTTTTCTGCACTTGATAATTAGAAGCAGTTCTCAGAATAAGTTTAAATTGCACAAAAATAATATCAGAAATTAAATAAACAAGGTTTGATTAGTATAAAAATCTCTTACTTATAAAAAAATTATAATTTAGTACAAAAACGAGGAAGAGTGTAGTAGAGTAGACTGTGTCAACTCTGGGATACCCGTATGACCGTTATATAAACATTATATCATTATTATTACAAACATTAATTACTTTTGGCAAAATTTCAAACATACCAGCTTTATTAGGTGAAATATAATGCTCATATAAAAGAAGGAGTTGTATGGCAGCTACTCGAACTCTTTGCAGTAGACCAACCAAATTTTGCAGTAACTTTGGCCATTACACTAAACTATTTTTGGCAAAATTTCAGACACCCAGCTTTAATAGGTATAGAGTAATGCTCATATAAAAGAAGGAGTTGTATGGCAGCTACTCGAACTCACTGCAACAGACTAACCAAATTTTGCAGAAACTTTGGCCATAAAACTAAACTACTTTTGACAAAATCAGACACGTAGCTGTAATAGGTACAGAGAAATACTCATATAAAAAAAGAAGTTGTATGGCAGCCACCCGAACCCATGGACCAAAATGGCTGGATTTAAATAGCGATGACGGCTATTGCAAAAAAACGAATTTGCGAAAATTTCAAGATCCTTGCTCCTTTAGTTTTTGAGTTATCGTGCGGACGGACGGACAGACGGACGGACATACATCGCTAAATCGATTTTTTTTTTCGATTCTGATCCGATCTATACACTTGAGTCTATATCTACCCCCCCTCCTTCTCTGCGTTACAAACGTAATGGCAAATTTATTATACCCTTTGACTATATGGTCATACGGGTATAAAGACTTCTTAATGCTTCCATAATGTTTAAATTATTAGATCTGTAAAATAACTTTATAGTAAAACGAGGAAGAGTGTAGTAGAGTAGACTGTGTCAACTCTGGGATACCCGTATGACCGTAACATATACATTATATCATCCGGTTAATTACTTTTGGCTTTATTAAGTGTAGTGGAATACTCATATAAAATAAAGAGTTGTATGGCAGCTACTCGAACCCTCTGTCGTAGACCAACCAAATTTTGCAGAAACTTTGGCCATTACACTAAACAATTTTTGGCAAAAATTCAGACACCCAGCTTCATTAGGTGGAGAGTAATGCTCATATAAAATAAGGAGTTGTATGGCAGCTACTCGAACCCTCTGCAGCAGACCAACCAAATTTTGCAGAAACTTTGGCCATTACACTAAACAATTGTTGGCAAAAATTCAGACACCCAGCTTCATTAGGTGGAGAGTAATGCTCATATAAAATAAGAAGTTGTATGGCAGCTACTCGAACCCACTTCACTAGACCAACCAAATTTTGCAGAAACTTTGGCCATAAAACTAAACTACTTTTGGGCAAATTTCAGACACGCAGCTGTAATAGGTACAGAGTAATGCTCATATAAAAAAAGAAGTTGTATGGCAGCTATCCGAACCCATGGACAAAAATAACTGGATTTAAATAGCGATGACGGCTATTGCAAAAAAATGAATTTGCGAAAATTTCAAGATCCTAGCTCCTTTAGTTTTTGAGTTATCGTGCGGACGGACAGACGGACGGACGGACGGACATACATAGCTAAATCGATTTATTTTTCGATTCTGTTCCGATCCATACACTTGAGTCTATATCTACCCCCCCTCCTTCTCTGCGTCACAAACGTAATGGCAAATTTATTATACCCTTTGACTATATAGTCATACGGGTATAACGAGGAAGAGTGTAGTAGAGTAGACTGTGTCAACTCTGGGATACCCGTATGACCGTTATATAAACATTATATCCTTATTATTATAAACATTAATTACTTTTGGCAAAATTTCAAACATACCAGCTTTATTAGGTGAAATATAATGCTCATATAAAAGAAGGAGTTGTATGGCAGCTACTCGAACCCTCTGCAGTAGACCAACCAAATCTTGCAGTAACTTTGGCCATTACACTAAACTATTTTTGGCAAAATTTCAGACACCCAACTTCAATAGGTATAGAGTAATGCTCATATAAAATTAGAAGTTGTATGGCAGCTACTCGAACCCCTTGCAGTAGACCAACCAAATTTTGCAGTAACTTTGGCCATTACACTAAACTATTTTAGGCAAAATTTTAGACACCCAACTTCAATAGGTATAGAGTAATGCTCATATAAAATAAGAAGTTGTAAGGCAGCTACTCGAACCCTTTGCAGTAGACTAACCAAATTTTGCAGTAACTTTGGCCATTACACTAAACTACTTTTGCCAAAATTTCAGACACGTAGCTGTAATAGGTACAGAGAAATACTCACATAAAAAAAGAAGTTGTATGCCAGCCACCCGAACCCATGGACCAAAATGGCTGGATTTAAATAGCGATGACGGCTATTGCAAAAACACGAATTTGCGAAAATTTCAAGATCCTAGCTCCTTTAGTTTTTGAGTTATCGTGCGGACGGACAGACGGACGGACGGACGGACGGACAGACGGACAGACGGACGGACGGACGGACATACATAGCTAAATCGATTTATTTTTCGATTCTGATCCGATCCATACACTTGAGTCTATATCTACCCCCCTCCTTCTCTGCGTCACAAACGTAATGGCAAATTTATTATACCCTTGGACTATATAGTCATACGGGTATAAAAAGTTGAAATCGATAATACAGTTAGTTTTATAATTATGAATTACGAAATTCAGTTTTAGTACAAACTCTGTACTAAAAATATATGTATCAATTTAAAGTATTTTAATGAATTTTTATTTTGTGATCATAACTGCCCAAATCTAACTGCTTTTTATATTATCTACGATATTCACTCATAAACTACATTATCTTAATTCAAATTTTGAACCATATAGCTTGGTTGGCATATAAAACTTTAACCATTTCTGCACTACATTCCTTTAACATTTTAACCTTCAAAGATTTATAATCCTATATCTTATGGGTGGTCTACTTATTAAATTAACATATACATATACCGAATGATCCCGTAATATTTTTTAACTTTTAAAAATATTACGGGATTATTCAGTTTGACAGTAATAAAACGTAAGAACTAGAATCTTCTGAATTATATGAATCACATTTTAATGACATTTAAATCAATTAAATTGTTCACACTTGCTTTTTGTTTTAAGTTTGTTTTAGATTTTAAAGAAGAAATTAATTAAAAAAATTTTTTGAACTTGCAAAAAAACCGCATTAAAAACTTTAACCCCAACTTAACCAACATCATCAATACTATTTTTTTTTTTTTTTTGTAATTGCGTTTTTATTAATTTTTTATTTAATTTGTTATATTTTCGTTCTCTGTTCCCTGTATAAAACCATCTTTTCCATCCATAAATTCCATCTTATTTAAATCATCGCATCAATAAAAATCATCAGAAATTTGTCTTAAATTTTTTTCTTATTCTTGTTATTGTTTTTAGTTTTTTTTTTATTATCTTTGCATTTAATAATAATTATAACTTTTAAAGTATAAAAGAAAAATCCAAAAAAAATTAAAAAAAAAATTTATAAAATAAAACACTTATAACTCTTATAAAACAATATAAAATTAGTTAAAAACGATCATCTTCTTCTAAAACGATCATACGATAATGTGAATTAGGATAAAAAGAATATTTAGCGATCCGATATTCAGTACTGAAATTTGTTTCTCTTTATTTTACGATACTTATGATTATTGCGATCATAAAATTTTTTATTAAATTAAAAAATATGCAGTTGATCATGACTATTATAGGAATATAAAAAGTTTTTATTATATTGAATTTAATTAGGTTTATTAAAATTTTAGAAAGGTTTTTTTAATAAGCCTTTTATATGTTTGGACAGGGAACATTTTTTTTTTAATAAGCCTTTCTATACATGTTGGAATATGGGAAACACATTATATTCTATATTATTATATAATTCCACATAATTTTTGTACAGATTTTCAATAAATAAAATTCTATTGGTTACATATGTTGTATTGCAAAAATATTATAAGTGGAATTCCTAACTGTATCTGTGAGTTATATTATTCAATTAAACTATTCGTTTATATTTGGTGTATTTTTATATTAATGTATTCTTTATTAAAGATATAGAGTAAAGATATATATTTAAATAGGGGTCTTTCGAATGAAACGTCGGCATTCTTACCATTGTTTGTCTAAACAGAAATACTACAGAGGTTTAAAATGAACAAAAAATTATCCAGCGGAGGGAGAGGGGGTCTACTTACAACTCTTAGTATCTGTTAGAGTAGAAGTAGAAAGTTAGGATATTATTATTAAATCCAATAACTTCAGTTAGCTATTTGCACTCAAACGAATCTCCAATGTTATTTAGGGGCGAGGATGTTATTTCTTCTCTAAAAAATTAACCGAATTGGGATTCTTGAGTTTTGGAAATCCCCACCTACTACATTTTTCAATACCATTTTTTACTTCCATTTAATTTTTCTCAAAATTATGACAATGACCACCGTAAGACTAACTGTAATTGAGTTGAAAAATTATCAAGTACTTATTCAAATTATAAAAAAACGAGGAAGAGTGTGGTAGAGTAGACTGTGTCAACTGTGAGATACCCGTATGACCATAGTATAAATATTATATCATCCGGATAACTACTCATATAAAAAAAAAAGGGAAGATTATTTGCATAAAAACCAATTTGTGAAAATTTCAAAATCCTAGCTCCTTAATTTTTTGAGTTATCGTGGGGAGAGACTGACAGACATACATAGGTAAATCGATTTATTTTTTGATTCCGATCCGATCCATACGTTTGAGTCTATATCTAGGGTGGGAGTAGATTCTTCTCTGCGTCACAAACGTAATGGCAAATTTAGTATTCCCTTTCGACTAATACAGTAATACCGGGGTACGTACACTTTGGGACCGGAGCGTGTACGTAAAACAAAAATGTACGTAAAATGAATCTACTGCTTTTATTGATGAATAATATGTTTGAAACAAACTAAAAAAATAAATATATAAATAAAAAGAAAAAGAGGGATATTATGTATGTAGTTTTATACTTTTATTTCATACTTTTTTATACTATGTTTAATACTTAACGTGTATTAAAAAAACTTTTTTATTTAAAATTAATTATGAATATTATGTATTTATATCTTACAAAGGTTTTTATATTGATTTATTTCTACAAAAGTTTCGTTTTTGTTCTTATTCCACTTTCACTCATAACAAAATTTAGGTTTCATAGAAATAATGTACACATACAAAAACACGTTGTTACAAGTGTACATTCACAATTTTTTATTCTAGTACATACATAATTTTTTTTTCCATAAATTGCAAAACCAGAAAAAATGTAAGTAAAAAAATGTACTTGTACGTAAGTGTGAATCATTGTACGTATAATAGGCAAATGGGGACAAAAATGAGATGTACGTAAGTGCGAGTGTACGTAAAACGAGTGTACGTAACACGGGGTATTACTGTAGTCATACAAGTATAAAAACATTTTGAAATAATAGGTGTGTTATTAACTTTAAATAAAATTTATCATACCACTATTAAATTGTAAATAAAAACTTTACAAAAATTACAATCAGTTTATCTTATTCACAAGTAATTGATCATTTCTAAAAGCACCACCATCATACATATAGCCCAATAAACCACCGAACTAAATATAAAACCATTTTTACTAATAATTCAGGACATTAATAAAAAAAAAATAAAAAGAAACAAGAACAAAAATTACAATAAAAAACTAAAATAATTTTTTATTACCCTTAAAAGTTTTTTAGGAAAAATTTTTTATTATATTACGAAATCATTTAATTTTTTCAACATCGTAAAACAATAAAAGCTCTTCAATGATAGCCCTCTACATATATAAGTAAATGACTTAAGAAGATTAAGTGTTCTAGATTAAATTGATGATGATGGCGGGGGTGGATGTAGAGAGAATAGAGTATATAGGGTGATAGTGTAAGACCACATGCATATATATACATATATAGTGGACAATACTTGAAAAATTTTATATAAATTTTTCAATCAGTGGTGAATTTTTGTTGTTTTTCTTTTATTGTCTTCATGAGTTAAGTGCACCAGGTTGTAAACCTGTCCACGCCAATAAACTTAAGTGATTTATAGTCAAATACACACAAGTCATACAGATATTATGAGTAAATGAGTACACATATTGGTATACGTACAAATTTATATATATATATGAGCAAATGTATATATATACATTATACATATATCAGTTAACAAATAATATATAATAAGTAAATAAAAAAGATATTTAACGGAGAAAAAAAAATTGCAATACTTTAGAAAGGTGTTAAATATTGTTCAGCTCAAAATTAAACACATTGCACCATAGGAATGTTTTCTATATGTATATTATATTATATCTGTCCTTTTTTTTTATTTTAAAACTTTTATAAGAAATTAATTTTTTTTTACTATATCTAGTTTTCAATTATCTACATATTATACTACATATATTCGTATACATATTAGGTGGTATCTTTAAATTTATTATTAGATTAACGCGGATAACTCATGATAATTGTTTAGTACCTATTATAGAGTTCTTGTGTTTTATTAAAGAAGAGAATTTATTAGTGAAATAAACTATTAATTTTTTATTAAATATTAAATGTAAGTTGTTTACTATTCGATAATAAGAATGAACTATATGACCTTATATATAAGATTGAAAATGTATATAGAAAAAAAATGACACACTTATAATGGTATAAGATTATAGAAATTTTTGTTAATGTTTCAAGTTTTATTAAAAAATTGCAATTTATTTAATTTAATAAAAAATTTTTTATAAATTTAAAATTGGATTGTTGTAATAAATTTTAAGAAAATTGATTATGGAAGGTATAAATGTTTGCATAACTTGAGGCGCAAATTACATAACTTGAGGTGCAAATTGCTTATTTTATTAGAAGTGATGTTATATTTGTAAAAACGTTTTTTAATCATTTGATAAACAATATTATTGAAAAATTTGAATTTGATAAAATTGTACATTCTAGTTTCGCATAACGTTTGAATATATTATAGTTACGAAAACCACATTGGAGCTTGTGCAGTGTAGTTCCCATATGTAGTGTGCAACTTTAACACACCAAAATCAAAATCACTTTTAAACCAAACTTTAGGATGCGACCTAAACAAATGTACAGCATTGTTCAGAGAATAAAGATATGCAAGGATTATTAGGCATAAGTTTTGGAAAAATTAAGTATTCAGGGATTATAGAGGATAGGGAAAATTGGATTCTTCTTAAAATAAGTATCATTATACGAAGGAACTCACAAATGTTTAATTATAATAAGTCTAACACTTCCAATTTTAAAATACTTTTAACACATTTTAAAGTATAATCTGTATGTTTAATTTTCATGTGTCACTTAAAAAATTTGGTAAAAGTAACAGGTGTTTAAATATAGAAAATTTTCAGTTTTTGACCACTCGCAGTTCCGAAACGACAAGTGATACAACAAAATTTTTTTAATTTAACTTTAACTTATTTCCAAGGATCTAATATCTTCCATAATTTCAAGTCTCTATATCGTTTAGAAGAAAAAAGGGTTCAAAATTTTGCAAAAATTGAAGTTCTCATAACTGTATATTTATATACCGAACGGCCACACTGTTATTAATTTTATATAGATTTATAAATCTAATATGTAGGTATTTATACTTATATATACAAAAGTTTTGAGACAAACATATTAAAACATACTTTACAATTTGGGGTCTTAAAAAACATTTTTTTTATATATTCAATCCGTTTACTTATTTCTGCTCTAATAGGTATTTTAACTATCACTTTTCTTCAGTTTATCAAGCTATACAGTTAACTGCTTAATTTTTCTGATCGCACCCTACACTTTTCATTAAAAAAAGTGCTTGTTAAATATATTATCAACCGTATCATTTGAATCTAATAAACTTACTATTAGTCAAAATGTTATCTATATATCTTCATTTCTCAATAATTAGTTGTGGGTTTTTCATTTTCCGCTCAATTCCTCTCCCTTTAAAAAAAAAATAAAAGTGCTCTAATTTCAAATTCATAGCATTATCATTAACAACAGACTTATAAATTACCAATCTGTGATAATTAATCAATTTAGGAATAGAAGGGCTTCTGTAAATAGTTCATACTATAGGTTTCATCATTTTTCAAAATCATCAACATTTGAAAAAAGGTCTCTAATTCTAAAGGTGAATTGTTTTAATTCTGATGATTTTTTGAATGAATTTCAAATCTGATGAAATTTTTGTATGCGTACCTAAGTCTTACATTTTTTATACTTGTGATCTGGATTGGGTCAATCATTAATTTTCTTTTTATTTGTATAAAAATTTCAATTTCAAAAACCACAAAACTTGTGTGGTTCACCTGAATATCAATTCAAAAGAACGGAAATTACAAAATATCTGAATTTAAATTAAGAATGCCAAAAATTTGGCAGGCGGCATATTTTTAGTTGAAATGTCAAAGCAGAGTTTTTTGTTTTTTTAAGGTGAAAATAATGAATTAAATCAATTTTTTAAATGGATTTTAACTTTTTAAAACAGTTTTAAATTAAATTAAAAAAAAAAACAAACAGAAAACCAAGTGAAAAATAATTTTTCAACCTTTTGACACTTAATGTGCGCAATTTTCTTTGTTTCAGTCTTTGTTTTTGTTTTTTCTCAATTTTTAAATGGCTTTTACCTGTTACTATGTTTTAGTAAACCTTTAATTGATTGAAATTTAAAGGAATTGAAGAGTAGGAGAAGGAAGATTAAACAAAAAAATAAATTAGAATAAAAATTACCTTTGTCTAAATATTAATTTGTAATCATTAATCACAAATTTTTTTTTTTATTATTATTTTTTTTTTTATTTAAGTGGTAAAAGAATTGAAAAGGTGTTCTAAATTCATTAAGAGATGCCAAAACAAAAATATATACTTCTTTTTTTTAGCACATGTGCGCTTATGCATGTGTTGGTGTGTTATTTAAGAATTTTGAATATTGATTTTAAAACTTGAAAATCAACATTCTTATGAATTGGTATGTTTACTACTACTTATGTATTTAGATTTTAAAATCTTTATATGCATATAATTAGCTTTAAATGATAGATTGAATATTCATTTAAGGTTGGAATTATTCCTTTTTGGAACTTGTGTTATTATAGAATAATCGAATGTAATTATTAAACAAATATTGTTTGAAGATTGAATAAATGACATCTCAACTTTTAAGAATAAGCGATTATGTTTGCAAATTTCATATATTTGTTCAAATCCTTCTGAACATAAAATGAATCATTATTTGAGTGAAAATATTAAAAATTTTTCATGTCGTCAGCTTAAAATTCTATATTATTGAAATCTATATAAATAGAAATAATAAACAACAATAGTCCACAATGACTTTGCTATTGATAAAGTAACTTGTCTGGAGAGAACATTTTATTTAGTATCTGACTAAGGATTATTCTAGTGCATCATGCACTATACAAACCAAATTTTGTTAAAACGTTTATAATGAAATTTTAGTAATAAACAATCAACGCACTTAATATACACTTATCGAAAATCACATCTTTTTAATTTAGAAAAAAAGGAGGAGCAATTTTAATATACCCGATGTTATATATATATGCACTATGAAGCTATACAAAAATTATTATTATGATGCTAAAATGTTTTTAACACCTGAGTGGTACAATAGTTAGAGTGCCGACCTGTTATGCGAAAGGCGCGGGTTCGAATCGCAGTGAAATTGAAAAATTTTCTGGTTTTAGACTCGACTCAAAAAATAATTTAATTTAATAATATAACTCACAGATATAGCGTACCCTATAACTCAAATACAAAATATTACAATATAAAAAAAATAGATTTGTATCTATTGAAAATCTAAGACGTTTCTACGTTTTATAATGCCTATTATTATCTCATGTTTAAACTGTATGTGTAATTCATTAAGATCAATTCATAAGATCAACACGAATATAATATGAACCGTTGTTCCAACTTGTACTTGTGTTATAGACAGGCTTATTAGCCTAACAGTTGACCAGTTATCGCTTAAAAAAAAAAATTTTATATACATTATCCATATACTCACCGCATCATGTAGTATCTATCTATTGTAAATGCAATTACTATTATGAATCTGATATTTAATTTATCTTGTATAATCAACAGATTCTTCTTAAAGTTTATTATTTATATCTTAAGCCCGATTTAATTTAAATTTTTTCTTGAGTTTCATTTTTATTATAAACAAAGTTGTAAAATCTTGTCTTAAATATACATTAAATTTGTATTATATTTTTTGTAGGATGTAAATAAAAAAAATGACTCAATTATTCTTTAATTTATGTTTATAAATTTTATATCTAACATTAAGTATCTGTCAAACAACTTTTTTTTTTCTTTTTTTTTTATAAATAAATAACGAAAATAAATCTTAATATTAAAAATTTTTTAATTTTAATCAAATCAATTAGTGTATTATCTGTTAAATTGATTAGCATAAAGAAAATAAATTACTTCTACTATTAATAAATATTTATGGCGTCTATTGTTGACCTATCGCTTTTTATCAAAATACATTTGACATTTTTGTTTACTTCAATTGTCATTCTTATATTTTAATTTTAAATTTTGATTTCACTTTAACCATTCATGACCTAATTTTAATCGATATATTTTTCATTTTCTTTTGACATTTCATTGAAAGATGACATTTTTGAATTTTGACATAATATTTTGCAATTAAAATGATTAATGGAATTTTAATGAAAAATGTGTTGAATTTTCATTTTAAAAATTATATCAATTATTATGGAAAGAATGTTACAAGGCAGATGTTTGTGAAAATATTAAATTGATTATGCTTAATTTGTCATTATGTTTGCAAAATTGTAAAGGAGACAAGACATGGTAGATATATAGCTTGTGTAAAGGTTATTGTAAAATCAAAAAGTAATCGATCTATAGCTGTTCGTGTTTTCCGTCTGTCCGCATGGTCGTATGGTAACTCAAAAGAGCTAAAACTCTGAAATCTTCACAAATTAATTTAAATAGAAGGGTCATATTTGCGATTGAAATAGAGCTAGTTTGCTCAGCGGGCTTCAGTTGCTTCCGCAAAACTTCTTCTTTATGTGAGGTAAACATAATATAAAGTTGTATTCTGAGTATCTAACATTTTGCCGAAGGTAGCTTCGGTTATAATAATTTTAAAAGTATGTTCGTGGGAGTATCCCAAAGTTTTCTCTCACAATCTACTCAACTATTTTCCTAGTTTTATATGACAGTTGAAAAGCCACAAATCGGAAGTAGATATTTTAATGTCAAACGTATACAGTATACGTGTTCCTTTAAAATTTTATTTATATTTTTTACTTATGAAATTTAGAGTCACGAAATCTTTAAAAACCAAAGATTCCTTAGGTGTCGAATTTTAGCCTATTGAATTTGTTTAGAATCTTCTTGATATATAAGATTTCCAAATTAGTTTTAAGAACATATTTAAAATGAACTTTTAATCACATTCAGTATTTATTCAAATTAGTCTTTTATTGAAGATTACGTCATTTGAAAATTAATTTAAGTTAACATGTATAGACAATTAATTTGGGATTCCAGTGGTCTGATTTGAGTTTCAAAACAGTTTTAAAAAAATTGTAAACTCGACCGATTATAGTTTATATGAGTATTAGTAAAGTTACAATTAAAAATGAAATTTTTACCGTTTTAAATAAAAACGTCAATTGATAATTAATGGTTAAAATTTATGATTTGAACACCTGAAAATTGAACTCATCTATACTTTTATATGTTATAATATTTATGTGTTTTAATATCAATTTTTTAATTAATTCATTTTAAAGTTTTAAATCATTCAAAAAACACCTTTTTGACTTTAGTGATAATATTAGTTTTTATAATATTGCTTTTTTTATTATTAATTGTAAAATTATGAATTTAAATTTTATTTTCTTGTACGATTATTTTCATTTGTTTTTTTTTTTTATATTTTATTATTTGCATGAATTGTTGCAGTTCACCTGCGCTATCTTGTAAATTGTTTTTTTTTTTGTTTTTTACCTTTCTTTTTAATTATTGTTACTGTTGTTGTCGTCATCGTCAACTTCTTTATTTTTTTTTTTTTGTTGTTGTTTTTTCTTTATATGTTGGCTTCGAAATGTGAAAAAAATGCAACAGAACAGAAAAAAAAAGAAAAAAAAAAACAACAACGAAACAAGTAAATAGAAAAACAGCGCGTTTAAGCGTTAAAATTACATGCTATGCTATGCTGGTTAAACTTGTTCATTATTACATATTATTTATATTAAATTGAATTTACCTGTCAAGTTTTTTTTTTAAATATTTATTTATTTATTTTGGTTTTTTTTGCACGTATCTATATATAAAAGTATATTTGTATGTATGTAGATATGTATAGTACAATAATTTTGTTGCTTTTTTAATTTCTTAATTATATTTTCTTATAGGTACCTATATTTATGTATAAAGGTAAATTTATCGTAAAAGAATTACGTATATATGATTTCCGCCATCAGACAATATTGTACACAAATGTTTTTTTTTGTTGAATTTATTGTACACTATGTCACATTTTTATTTTTTGTTGTGAAATAAATATTAAGGTATAAAATTAAAAATATAGTTTTTTTTTATTTTTAACTTTTGATTATGACAATTAATGAATGGAACGTCAATAAAAAAAAAAAAAAATAACAACAAAAAAATTCGTTAAAAAGATTAAAACAAAGAATAATGTGAAATATTTGACATTCCTGCTTAACGGCATTTCTTAGAAAAATTTAGGAGTGTTGTCGTTGTTGTTTTTAATTTTTAGTTATATTTATTGATTTTCAGTGTCAAAAATGTTTAGGTGTTGTTTATTTTTACAAGAATTCGGTTAAAATTAAACTTATTATGATTAAGAATTTACATTTTAAGTTGTTTAAACAAATAGGTTGAACGCTGGACTACATATTTAAGAAACAGTTTGATAGTTTGAGCCTTAGATTTAAGGAATATAAGTTTTTAGTATCTGTTACAATCTAATTCTTTTTTAATCTAAGTTAGGTATATTAGCTTAAATTAAATGAAAGCTGTTCGTAAAAGCATATTTGGGCATATACTCGTATATTTAACGAAATAAAGAATGACTTCACTCAAAAGGCTCATACGAAACCTAACCTTTCCTAATGTATTAATAAAGTTCAAGTTTAGAATACTCATCTTTCTTCAGGGCATGTAATCCAGAATATTTTTTAGAGTATGTAAAGGTATTTTTTAGAGTGTAAGGTATATATATTTTAGAGTATATGCTAAAATATTTTTAACTTCCTGAACATATAATCGTTGTTTCCCATCGACTATATTCAAATGTTACTTTAGAGATAATTAATTTTAAAATTATTATTTCCTTTTTGGCCTGCAGTGTATATAATTTACACCCGCATACCGTACAATCATGTATTTTATGGAATTTTCAAACTTTATCAAAATTCAAGTTTTAGTAAAAATAAAAATGGAAAATTTCTTATCAAAAATTAAAAAAAAAACAAACAAAATTTTTGACTTATCAATATCTGTATTGCGCACAAGGCAATGATGGATAAATTATCAGTTCTTTTAATAATATCAAATTGTCTCAAAACTTTAAATACGATTATGTATAGCTATTGTATTTTAATTTCAAATTAAAAATAAAAATTAAGTCGAAAGTTGATAATATCATGTTAATGTTTTAAATAAAATTAATTTTTTTTTTTTTTTTTATTAGTCACAATTTAGTTAAGTTATGTTATCAGTTTGATGTAATTTAATAAATTTTTAGAATAATGTAGGCATAATTAAAAAATTTAAAAGATAAAATAAGTGGGTATTACGCAGGACAGTTACAACAAAATTTCTATACATTAAATTAAAATAATTTTATAATAAAAAATTTATACAAATTAAATTAATTATTTAATTTTATTAAAATTAGGTTTTATAAAGTTTCTTATTGTATTAATTGGTTTTTTTTTGTTCTGGATACGGTTAAGTGACTCGTACTTATTTACTTGCGTAGATTAATTACGTCAAACGGAGTAATAAAAATTTGCCATAAATAATTTATAAAACTTAATGATCTTTACAATATTTAAATATTAGATATAACTTAACTTTGAATAAAAAAAAATGTCTTATGTTCAGCACATTTTCAAAAACTTTTGAGCTGACTGTCTATCCATTCGTTTCTTGGGGTCGTTTACAAAACTACTAAATCGTTTGTATAAATAAATGAAATTTGAATCTACGTACCAGCGGAGTTGTTCAAAATAGATGCATTATATAGTTCACGAACCCTGCAGTTCCCTCTATAATAGGGAAATCATAGCGAAATTAGGTGGGTATTCCATGAAAGAAAGACATTTTGTAAAGAGAGGAATATCATTACTCAACACTGTACATTTTATATACCTGTCCCAACTGTTCACAACAGAATTAAGGAATACAGTCAGAAGGTTCAAAGAGGAAAACCATCTTGGTTCCGCCAAGAAAGAAGCTTAAAAAAAAAGGTTAACACATTCAGAATAATTCTGGAACAATTAAAAGAATTAAAGGATATCTTAAATGATACTGCAACAATTAAGAATGGAGTATGAAAAAAGTTTACAACTATAAGGGCCACTATCTCCTCTACTGTTGAAAATAGCGATTAACAGACAAAATTATAAGAAAAGATAATTGTAATCAACTTGGATGAATTAGAACCTTACAATGCAGATGTAGATAAATTCCATTACCTAGGGAGTATTAATATTAAACAAGTTATTATAAAAGAAGATATCGATGACAAACTAAAGAAGCTAGCCCAACCTTTGGAAGAATGTGGAAAGTAGGAGACCGTAGTAAATAGCAAAAAAAAAACAAAGCTAAGATTAAGCCGATTACATTATCCTACTTACTCATACACATGTAGATATACAAAAGAGAATTAGTAAAATGTGCAGTCGAAGTTAAGGAGAGAGGTATGAAGGAAAACACCAAACATAAGACAAAATACTATTGAATATACAATCAAGATGGAGATAAAATCCATTACCTATGGTGTATTAATTTTAAATAAGGTATTATACAACAAATTGAAGAAAGCTAACCCAACATTTGGAAAAAATACACCAGCCAGAAAATACTAGAAGAATAATCAACAAAGATCTCTGGAAAGCTCCTGATCAAGAACGAATAGAAAAACCAATAAAGAAAAGGAAGTACAGATGGATAGGTTACAATCTTAGAAGATCTCTAAATGGCATAGCAAGACAGGCAATTAAATAGAATCTTCAAGGAAGGAAAAATGTTTGAAAACATAAAAATACAGGGCGCATAAACAATAGAGCGATAAAAAGAGATTATTATTACCCCCCCATTTTAAATATAATTGGTCCTTAGGTTAAAATTTTATAAAACTTATCAATATTTAATGATCACCCAAATAACACTTCATTATCCCTCCAATTTAACACTTCATAAGTTATTCCTTAATAACAAATGCATAAACAGTTAATCAATTAATTTGATGGTTCCCACCTCTAAATTAACCTTAAAAACCCAAATAAACCATCATTATCCATTTAACCCCTATATATATAATTATTAAAACACCATAATTTAAAAATGATATTCATCGCGTTTACTCCTTCTTTTTTCTTACCACACTTTATTAAATTTTTTTTTTCTTTTAACTATATAATATCAGAAAGGAAGAAGTGATCCTGTGTATATTTTTATATGGTTTGGCACCCTACCGTGAGATAATTATACTATTTATATGTTTATATTATGGTATTTGAAAATTATCTGGTGTTCTGTTGTGATATAGATTCTTTGATAATGTAATAATAACTGGTTGTTTATTTTAATATGAAATTAATTATAAAAAAAAAAAATAAAAATAAAATAAAAAAATACCACATATCAAATTATCCGTTCACCACATGAGGCCATATCGTATAACCATCGCAAATTTCATTATGACTATCAAAAAAATTGAAAAACAAAAAATAAAATGAGTGTTTTTTTGATCCAGTAGCTGATCATCACTTAACCACCACAAATATTTTTATTTTTTTTGTTGTTTTATTCAAAATCTGTTAAGCACAGATCAGATCAAGAGGCAAACAATGAAGAAACAACAACAAAAAACGTTGAGTAACACTCCGTAAATATATAAGAAAAACAAACAAAAATGATTTTTTGTTGAGTCAAGGGCTACTGGTTTTAGAAATTATTTTGTTGATTAGACGATTGATGGGATCATAATTTCCATTGTCTTTTTTTTTTTTTGACTATATAATACACATGCTAAGATGATCTTGCTCTTTAACCAAAATACCCAAAAAATAAAAAATTTATCATTCCACATCATTAGTTATATGAAGATGCTGTGTATCATATCTTTATCATATCATATATGAACATACATATAATTATATGTATCTATATATGTAAAATGTGTTGATCACCTAGTCTCAAGAAAATAATTTTGAAAAAAAAAAGATTTATGTCTTTATGTTGATGTTGTTGTGTTGAAAGATGAGATGATGAAAAATGATAAAAAAAGAAAGAATGTTGATAGAGTATCGATATTGTTATAGCTAATTAATGATTGTTTATATTAAATATTTGTGGTATTGATAGGTTGGTGTTCCTTTAAAAATGGATGACTTTTTAATTATAAATAATATTTTGAAAAATTATAGTTTTATTGACTTACTAATGACTGTCAATTAAAACAATTTCCGGAAGTTTTCAAAATTAAAACGGATAAAAAGAAAGGAATTTGTAGGGAAAGTAAGGTATATGAAAATTAATCGAGTATTGGAAAACCCCGTGGTGGTTTTGTTCCAACTTAGCATGTACTTAGGTATACGACCATTGAAAGTGATATTATTAAGTCCTATAGATAGTTATGACTATTTTAAGTGCTAGAAGTTCAACTATTAGGTTAATAAGCCTATATAAAATTGGGATATATTGGAAATATGGATATAATCCTTTTATTGCACTTTTGGCATACTTTCCAAGAATTCTATTTAATAAACAATTCTCGAAAATAATAACATTTATATTTATGTCTAAATAATTTCAACTATAAATTAAAGTTACATTACATCCATAAGGTCATTAACATATTATTAAGTAAATTATTAAATTAAGTCAGCGACATTTTCAAGGTAAAACGTCATTTAACAAGCTTATATTAAAATAAATAATATTATGTAATCAATTATTAAGAATAATTATATTTATTAAGAATTCATGTTAATTATTAAGAATCATATTAATTAAATGCAAATGGACTTATGCAAAATTAGTTGATAAAATTTTAGTATAAATATAAGCTAAGAATCATTGTAACAGGTAGTGACTTATAACAGGTAGTTTTAAAAATTAAATTTGTTAATGATAGTCTTTTAAGTTTTTATTTAAAATGATTGTGAATAGAAAATCGGCTATAGACCTCATAATAATCTTAAGATTGTATTTTAAGATTTCAGTTTTTTTAATTAACAAAATGAATTGATCACAACGATCGATCCAAATTTACACCATTATTTATACCTTTATAGTATTTCATAGAAATTCACCAATTTTCCTTTCTTATTTTTCATTTAATTACCATCATATATTTAATTAATTTTAATTTCTTGTAGCATATACATGATGTTTTAAATCATTCGGAAAAGTTTTGCACTCTTTATTTTCCATTTTAATTACAATTAAAATAAATATATTTATCAATAAGAAAAATTCTTTAAAACAAAAATAAGAATTATATAATAACTAAATCTAAACACATTTTTATTAAGAAAATAAATTTAATCGAAATATAAAAGTAAATAAAAAAAAAAAAAAAAAAATTTAATTTACAATTTAAGAACTTGGACAAAGAATGTTGTTCATGATCATGCAATCTATGACAATATTCAGATCAGTATACCAACCTGAATCAGTTTGAAAATCAACCAACCGAACATGCGTACAAGAATCTTAAAAGGATCTCCCATCATGAAACTTTAAATTCAGTTCAGTGATTCAAAAATATATATATACATATATATTTTAGCAATTTATGTAAATATTGAAGAATTTATTATATAGAATACATATGTATATATAAATATTACATACATTTAAATTGTATATATACTACTATTAATAAGAAGGACTAAAAAAAAACATTAAAAAAAAAAATGGAAAATAACATAACAATCAAGAACTTTAACAACCGCATTAACAAATTGATCCACTCAAAAGATTCTTAAGTTCTTTTTATTAATCTTTCTTTTTCCTTTTTTCCTTTTTTTTTTTTTGCTTTATTTCTTTCTCATTCCTTTTTATATTTTCTTTTATATTCTGTCTCTTTTTTTCCAATATCAAAATCATTTCAACTTTGCATATTTTATAAATTTTTAATGGAATTCGGTTAAGTGCATTATTTTCGGAACTTAAAAACAAAATTAAAAAAAAAAAACCAAGAAATAAAAATTTTTTTAGAGAAAATATAATCGATATAATGACAAAAGGCTTAAAAACTTATCTTAGTTTAGAGATGATGTCGATGATGATGAAGATCATGATGATTTTTAGAATCAAAAGAATCAAGAAATTTTATAAGTGAAATTTATGCGCCACTCTTGAATTTAATTTATAGTGGTGGTTTGGTTTTTTTTTTTTTCGTTTTTTTTTTTTAAAGTGAGTAAGAATTTAATTCGGAATATCATATTATGACATAGATTTTTCGTTTTGAATGATAATAAGAGTGAATGTTTCTGAATGCTAATTTTATAATTTGTGTAAGTCGTGCTTTGAATGTTTCGTTGCGACCTCATCAATTTATTTTTTTAATGATTTTGATTTGTGGTAAACTACGAAGACTCTCTGAAATTTCAAACTTGGAGCTAGTTAAATATTCACTTTATCATCAGTAAGGGTTTTTCATTAATCGAGTTTCATTGGTTTCTTGTTAAATGTGAATTTTATCCAACAAAAATTAATCCAAAAATTTATTAATCAATTGTTTAAATAATTTCTTATGATAAGTTGTTGGTGTAATAGGACTCTCTTGCACTAACAACGTATCATTGTCGAAAAACTTATCAAATATGTTTTAGCTTTTTGTTGCATCAAAACAACATTCACTTCATTCACATCTTAGATGAACCATGCTGATGTTATGGTGATTAATAATTATGTTGTATTTTTAGCTTTGGAATTTTTGGCTTCAAGATTAACGGTTTATTTACTTCTGTCTTGATTTTGATTGAGGACATCGGTTATCTTGGATTAATGTCTATAAATGCATATTACTCAAAATAATTAACATTTTGCTTCAATTATATATTTAAAAATGAAGCAGGCCTGCCTTTGTTCAATTTACATAATTTGAAAATAATATTTCATTGAATATCCCTCAGTTGACAAGCATAACTATTAATCACCTTTATTTTGATTTTACGTTTATTTTAACTTGAATCCATTAAGTCAGATTTAAATATACAAAAAAAAAAAAAATTATTTTTGAATTCTTTTTGATTCAATTCAATCCAAATTCAATTTCAGGTTCAATAAGCCGCGTGCATTCATTTCGGAGATCTCTCGGTATAATAATAATTAAAATAATATGATGCGGCTTATTAACTTATATTCCTTTGATCCTTCATCTGCTTTTTAGTACTATTCTTTTTTTTAATGGTTTGTTGTTTTTTATATATTTGTTTTTTTTTTTCTGTTTTTTGGATTTTTTTTACCCCAGATGACAAATTAATTTTTTCCATTAAAAAAAAATCTTCTAAATGCAAATCAGAAAGTTTTAAAGAATAAAAAAGAAAGGGAAGGAGATAAGTAAAAGGAAAGAGACGTTAACTAATTTTTAGAATATTAAATATTATTTATGTTATATTTGTTTTTTTCTCGAGGTCAATTTAGAAAATTATTAATTATATATTTATTTTTTTATTAATTAAATAATTAATTTTTTTTTTTATTGTTTTATTTTATGAATTTTTTTTTTTTGTATGGTGCCCGACACCGTAAACGGTTCAATGGCGTAGGTTGCCAAATAAAAGGTTATCATTATTTTATTTTGTGTATAGTATACTTATATGTACAGTAAATGTAAGGCAATATAACCGCCGTCTATATTACAATATATAGTATTCGGTCAATATTTAAACAACAAATAATGAATTTAATTCTGAAATGAAAATTCGTTCACTAGTCGTCATTTGATATTTGAATGAAAATTAGGATAAATTAATAGGAAAGTGTAGTTGATTAAAAGTTGCACTTGAACGCTTTAACTTGATAGTACGATTAATTTAGTTTTTTGCACAAGTTTTTGATTGATTTTTGAATTAACTGTACGATGTTTCAAATAACTATCATTATTGATTTTCCTTCTTTAACCATTTAGCTTATCATTGCATTAAATAAAGTTTTTTACTTCTAAATTATGTTATAAATCCTTAAAAAAAAATCATATGCGAGAGTTTCAATATGCTTCTAAATGATATAAGACTTTATGTTTATAAAATTTGAAATAAAGATAACAAATGAAGAACGTTATTTAATAAACTCAATATTAATATTATTATTATTAACACACTCAATTTTGTTTGCGAAGTTATGTGATAAAGGAGTCACATCCCTGATCTTGTTAGAAAAATGTTTTCTATATATGACAATATTCGTAATATAATTATTTATATGCATTCATTGCTTGTTAGGAAAATACTTTAAGTACCTAATTTCGTTCTTAATATATATGGGATTTAACTGTATTCAAAGTTAATTTATATATCTTTTATTTAAGAATCTGCTCTTAAAAATAGATTAAGAATGGAGTTATAAAAATTAGAAAAAAATATAAGGTTAAACTATTAATATATTATTAAAATAAATAAAACTATTTCTATTGAGTATTAATAGAATTTTAATATTTACGAATTTAAATAAAGGAAATTATTATACACATTAAAAAAAAAAAATTGCCAAAAAATTAAACTCTATCATATGTGATCAGTATCGCCACTGATTATTTGTTAAGATTACAACAAAATGTTTTTGTAATACAAAGTTGCAATTTTCACATAACTTGGTATCATTACTATATGACTGTTAATTTTTTTCCTCAATAATCTTTGATAAAATATTAATCCATATTTTATTCAATTAAATATACAAAACAATAATTAGGAAGCTTACATTTGAAGCAGCAAGAATATAGAGGAATATTCTTGTGTTATAAAAATAAATATCAATTGAAGTCTAATTTATTATATAAGTGGATTTTGTGAAATGTTACTTTACACATTTGTGTTTTAAGCAATATTCATTTTTATTTACTTAATAAATTAAAGTTGATTTTTAGGAAGATATTTATCAAATCAATTAATAGTTTCCACGTCAGTGTAAAGTAACTTTTTGCAGAAAGAATATTATAAAGGAAATTGAGATTGTAATTTATAAATGAATTTTACTTTGTCGCTCCTTAACATATCATTATGATTTATACAGATATTATATCCGTCTAGATTTTATTTTTGTTTTAAAACTCTTAGTAGTTGTCGGAGCCTATTGATCATTAGTTAGTCATCCTGGTTAAACTTAAACCATGTCTTTTCTTGAACTTACCGATGGGGTGCGGGTTCGATTTCCGTAAGGATCATGTATTATTATACCCGTATGACTATATAGTCAAAGCGTATAATAAATTTGCCATTACGTTTGTGACGCAGAGAAGGAGGGGGGTAGATATAGACTCAAGTGTATGAATCTGATCAGAATCGAAAAATAAATCGATTTAGCTATGTATGTCCGTCCGTCCGTCCGTCTGCACGATAATTCAAAAGCTAAAGGAGCTAGGATTTTGAAATTTTCACAAATTCGTTTTTTGTACAATAGCCGTCATCGCTATTTAAATCCAGCCAGTTTGCTCCATGGGTTCGAGTACCTGTCATACAACTTCTTTTTTTATATGAGCATTACACTACACCGAATAAAACTGTATGTATGAAATTTTGCCAAAAGTAATTAACCGGATGATATAATGTTTATATAAAGTTATACGGTCATATACAGTCTACTCTACTACACTATTCCTCGTTTAGAAATAAGATTAAAAATAATTGTTTGTAACTATTTGTCAATGTTTAGTTTCAGATCTGCAATACAAAACATCCAACATATGTTTGCTTTCAGTTCTTCAAAAAACTATTTTTTGGTTAGTTTTAAGATTATTTAAATTCTTTTAATTAAAAGTGAATCCACATTTTATAGCTTTTTAATAACACAATATATATTCAAATAGCATAAAATTCTTTGAATATAATTATAACACTTTAGTGTTAAAAATTTTATTCTTTATAAATCTCTTTAAACTCTGTTTTTTGTTATTCTTATTAGTTTAATTACTTTTATTTTTTTTAATTACAAATTAAAATTCCAAAAATGTAGACACATAAATAATAAAAAAATTTAGAGACAAAGACAAAAATCTCATAACTATAACAATTAACAAATAAAACAAGATGATCGGAAGTAATTACCCTGTTTCTTTATACGTTTTATTTTATTTCGTTCACAAAGTAATCGGTAATCACAATTCACAACAACAACAACAACAACAGTACAAACCAAAAAAAAATGATTAATAACTCTCAAGACTAAGATTATATAAGCTAGAAAATCTTGTTAGAAAAATGTTTTCTATTTTAATATGACAATATTTGTAATAAATTTTTTATATGAATTCATTGCTTGTTAGGAAAGTACCTTTAAGTACCTAATTACTTTATAAATGTATGTATGTACTGTGTGTATACATCACAATATGCCCAACAAAAATTTTTTTTACCTATCCGAAAGTTAGATCCGATTTACATCTGATTAATTGTTTTTTTTTATTTTCCTCCATAATAATCATCATCACATCTTGAATTAAAAATGATGATCATTAAAGGTTCTGTCATCAGAAATCATTACAGAATTTGATGATTAACCGATTGAAATAATGATGATGATGATGGAAATGATAATGACTGATCATGATGACTGATGATGTTAATTTAAAATCATAATAAAAACAACATATAAAATGCCTATAAAAAAGGTAATATAAAGGGAGTATATGCGCTCTTTCTCCTATAATTTTTATCTTCGTCTTACTTGATTTGTTATTTGATCTGATTTAAATACGGAATCCCCATACTTCTTCCATATATATATATATAGTATATTTTAACTAATGGTTCAATATTCTGGAACCATATTTTTTTTTCTGAATTTTTTTTTTTTTTTTTTTTTATTTTAATTTTCAGTGTTTTATTATTATTAATACGAAATCCATGTAAATGATCGTTCTGGTCAAAAGTGTTTTGGCGCCGTACTTATATTGTGATCATAAAAACAACAAAAAAACAAACCCCCAACAACAACAATTAAAGAAAGAAAGGAATAGAAAGAAAAGAAATCCGTACATAAAAAAAAAAAAAAAAAAATACAGTGATACTGGATGTGCGAACTAGAATTAAGAATGTATGCTGCACAGTGGAGTAGCGGTGAGCGGACACCTCTTTTGTGGCGGTCAAGAACTAAAGAAAAACGACACGATGACGGTACTGTAAAACAATAACAAAAGATTATAAAAATTTTTTGTGTTTTTGTTTTTTAAATCTCTGATCTCGATGAGATTTAATTGTGTCGCTCAATTTTTTTTTTTTTTTTTTTTTTTTATTCTGATTTTATTGTTGGTTTTTTGGTAACACCATTATATTATTGTTGTTTTGGATTTTCAGATTTTGGAATGTTTGAAAGGTATTGCGGAGGGCCCACCATATCACATTCCATAAAATTTTTGAAACAAAAAAAAATAATATTTAAAAGTTTGAAAGGAGACACCAAAAGATTAAAAGAATTGCTTTTTATTTCAAAAGTTTTTTTTTTTTTTAATTTTCAAAATTAAGAACTCAGAAATTCAAAAAAAAACTCGGATATAAGATCGAAAATGTGTATATAGGGGAAGAGTTGAAGAGTAGATTGAGGGGGAGGAGGGGGGGAAATTTAAAATTGAAATTATAAAAAATAAAAAAGAATAAAAGTGATCTGAAAAATTGTCATCATCATCACATTTAAGTGACCACAAAATAAAATTGAAATTAATTTATTTATTATAGGGAATAATATTTGTGTGTATGTTTTTGGTTTTTTTTTTATTTTTCGGGATTTCGGGAATGTTTTGAACCTTTTCTTAGAGTTTATTCTAATACGTAAAGAGAATTAAACAATTTTTCTGAGCCGGTTAATCGGATGAGATCAATCGAAATATTCAAAAACAAAAATTAAAAAATAATTATTATTAAAAAATAAAATTGGTGTGTTTTTTTTTTTTTTTTCTTATTTAAAATTTGGTAATTTTTGGTTTAAATTCAATCAATATTTTGGTATTGTATTGTTAGAGAAAAGCGGCTTCTTTGTCTAAGTTTTTGTTTTTGTTTTTTTTTTCGATATAATTATTATCAATTTGATACAATTATGGAGTTCTGGAGTTCAGATTCTAAAAGTTTTAAAAAATATAAAAACAGTACAAAAGTAGGAGACAATCAAATTAGGTGACGAAAATTAATAATAGATTTATTTATACGAGTATATGTATATATTGAAGTGTTCTATATTGATCTCTAATAATATTATGAGACAATTAATTTTATTCGATTGTTTGTTTAAGGTTTTTTTTTATTTTGATAAAAGGTTTCAATTCGGGTGAAGGTATTAAAATTAGATTGACTAATTCATAAAACTTGTTAGATTTAAAGAAAGAAACATTTTGTCGGTTTTTTCTTTGATTTTTGGTGGTTATTTTGAATTTTAAAAAATTAAGATACAATTAATCATTATTTTAAAGTATAATTATTAATTTTATATTAAATGTAATTTTTGATGTGGTGATTTATTATTTGTATAGGGGATTGAAGTGAATGGACATAAAAAAAATTGTTAATTACTGTTCCAGATAATGTAGGGGTAATAAAGGTTTATTTTTTAGGGCGTATTAATTGATGGAAGCTGTTCTGGTAATTACTGTCTCTGGAAGTTGTAATAAAACTTTAAAAATTTTAAGTGTTTGTTTATTTATGTATATATGATTTTAGGTGTTGTTCTGGGTAAATGTAATCATAAGGAATATTTTCTGTACTTTATTTTATTTTATAGTAAGAAGTGATGTATAAGTACGCCGATGTCGAAAGTCTCACTGAAATTAGTCGAAAGTCCCATAGGAGTTTTGCCTTACTATTGTACAGCAAATTTTTCAAACTAAAGGTTAAAAAACCTGTGGGATTTGCAATGGGAAATGTCATACCATCTTGTATTTCAAAATAATGGGAACTTGAGCCCTCAAAGACTTTCTAAAAAATTACTGAAAACCTGTTGAACCTTCCTAAAAGCTCTCCTAATCACCTAATGAGACACGAAAAAGTGTCATGAAAAAAGGCCCAGAAGATTCATTTGATTTCAACATCTGTTGGCACTTCGGCAAGTTCGGAATTGGCTACGTTGTAAACAAAATTCGTTGAAAGCGAAATGAATATCAAAATATGTAAAATGTTAAACGCTTATAATTTCTCTTAAATCTGGAATTAATCTTAATAATTAAATACTTTGTTTAGCTGTGGTCGAGGTTTTTGCTTCACTTCTAAAATTTTTAATGTCCTCATGTCCTCAAAACTTATGGAAACTGGTAACCTATGTCTGAAAAAACAAAATCATTCAATTTCATGACAAGACAATGTACTATATTCATATTTATGCATTCCTTAAAATAAGTATACAATAAATGGATCAATTTCCATTATAATAAAATAAATATAACATCTTTTATTTCAGAGCCATTCATTATTATAACCGCAATTAAAAATTACTCCAACACTAAACAATAACTTTAATTTAATGTTTTGATTTTAAATTAAAAAAAAAAATATTCCAAAAATAGTAATAATATTTAAGAGAATGGAGTTTTTTTAATCTTGATTCATTTATAACTTTAAAAACAAAACAAAAAATTATGTGAATCATATCGTAATTGATTCACTAAAAAGTAAAATCATGTAAAATACCAAATTTGTTATACAATTTATTACTTATTAAGATATTTTATTTGTTTAAAGAAATGCCGTCGGATTGGCAAAAAAATTAAAATTAAAGAGGCGTATATTATGATATATTAATTATTTTATGGGCATCTACGCAATAGTTTGTATTCAACAAGAGTATCATTATTTCCTAAATGGTAACAAGATGTTCGTTTTTTTTTTAAATGATATTGTACATTAAAATAATATAACGTTTAATTTCTTTCATCTTTATAACTTCAATATTATATTTCATTGAATTTAAACAAATTTGTTAAATACAAAAAAGGTACAATGTGGGTATGCAGACCTGGAAAAATCCTTACGACCTAAGAGCCAGTAATTTTCTCTATATTTATTATCAGTTCTAATTTTTTCTTTTTAATATGTTCCTTCCACCTTAGTTTGGATATGTCTACATTATTTAAATTGAGCTTTGGTGGATTTTTTTGTTGGGGATGATTATATGCACGGACTTAGTTTCATTAATTTTGATTTTCCATTTGTGAGTTCATTCAATACTTTTTTTACATGCACTTTGTAACTTTCTTGAGCACTCGTCGATATGATCTTACTACACTAATATCGTAGTATCATCACTTGTATATAATATAAAAATCACAAGTCGTAGAATACTAACTTGAGGGAGTCCTGTTTGCTTCACTCGAAATAATCTATCCAAAAAGTAGGAATCTAGCATTCCAGCAAATGGTGGTGGTAGTAATTTCCTCAACTTAATCATTAGATCTTTGTGCCAGACTTCTAACGCATTTTTATGTCGGTTTTTGTTCTATTGTAGAAAGGTTTTCCTTAAATCCGAATTGGTGATTTGGAATTATTTTTTTTCTTCAATAATACATGCTTCACCTTTTTAGTAATAATTTTTCAAACAGTTTTGACATTATCAGTAGCAAGGATATCGGTCTGGTACAACTTTATTTTGGTTGGTGGCATCCGCGGTTTTGGAACCGCTATCACTTCGGCTAACTTCCGCTTGTAAGAACATATTCCATAACTTGAGTTATTTAATTTCTTCGATCATTTCTATTTTTCTAAGTAGCTCTATTTGGGCAGATGGGCTGCATACGGAAGGACGGATAAAAATATGGCCTTCTATCATGTTTTCTGCCCCTTTTTCGTAAAAATGTTTTTAAATATTTAGCAAATAGGTTGGCCTTACTGTTATTACCCTTTTCCTTATTGCCATCTGGTTTTCTAAATGGTATAGGTTGTCAGAGTTTTCGCGCTATTTGTTGCTTTTCACAGAGAGTAGTTTGTTTCCTTTGTTCCAGATAATTTTTTTATAAAATTTTCTTGAGAAACTGATTTAAGTAGTTGTATGGCTTCTGTAAACGACTAGGGTAATTTATTTAAAATCCTTTTATCATCCGGATGATGTGTAAGTCACTATCAACGTCAAGTGTTTCGCTTTAATTTTACTAAATCGGTTATTCTTTCGGTATATTTTAGTGTTACTGTCTTATGCTTCGTTATTTTAGTGCTGCTTAATGCAGCTTTTGAATTTGTTATACATATAAAGCCTTCTAGTACCAGTTCTATTTAGTATTCAAACCAATATCCATTCTGTCTTAGATTGGGTATGATACCAAAGTGATATGAATTATAATTATCTTCCATGTATACAAAATTTGATTAAGAAAAATCAATTAAATCTGGAGTCTTGTTCTCCTATTAAAATCTAAATTCTGAATTATAAGCAAATGCAAATTTTAAATAAATAATTTAATTGAATAATATAAATCAAAGATACAGCTATACTGTATTAGTCAAATACAAAATTATTACAAATTATTCAATGCAATTATTTATAGTAAACATATGATAAAGAATATAATTGTATCCATACGTAAATGTAAGCCGTTTCAATATGTTGTAAGATCTAGTACATACTATCTCAAGTTTTAAAAAAATATAATATTCCCAGTACCATTCATCCTATTCCAACGTGTACCTATGTATATTAATTTAACTGTTAGGAAGTATCAAACGTTTTCTTAAGAGTATTGCAAACAGTATGATGTTCGCTGCAACAATTCTCGAAACTGCAGCATAATGTGAAAGAGACTGAGTTTGAGCCAACAACCAGTAGTAAAATTAAGAAGCCTTAAGTAAAAACAAGTATTGTATATAAACATAACAAACTCCAATTTATGGAAAACTAATTATCTGCTTATCACATCTAACTGCTTCTTGCATAACAGTAATTTTTAATTGTGACAGTAATTTTCGAAATGTTTTTCCAATTTCAAGGCTTCAAGTTTTTTAAATATTTAATTATATGATTACAAAAAAACTTTATTTTGGATATCTTTTAAAAAAAAAAAACAAAAATTGCTACTTACAAAACATTAAGTGATAAAATTTCAAGATATTTATACTTTATTTTCCAATATCAATCAATCAATCTTTAAATACATCAAGATCAGATTTCATTAATATATGTATCTATTCAAAATACCTAATAAAAAAAAAACAAATATTCAATCACAACTTCACCTAAATTTTCTAATCTGATCAAATTTCACCTTAAATTGCGTGATTTGATATAAAATTTTTTATTCTTTTCTCTTAATTTTGTTTTTGTATTCCTCTCGTTCTCTAATTGATTTATTGGTTTTAATTCAACCTTGTGATGACAATGATGATGACAATAAAAAAAAAAATATAAAAACAAAAAACTAACATGGATAACAAATTCTAGTTGTCATCACAACTTAAATCGTTAGAATATGGATTAGTGAATGAGTCATTAATGTAATGAATTCACTCAAGTAAATCCAACTTGGCTTTGTATCAATATTTGTAATTGTATGTGTGTCTGTATTTCAGTTGTCATAAAAAAACTAAAAAAATTTCCAAAAGTCATTTGCCAAATCTTTGACAATTAATAAATTCCTAGCATTCTTAAGATTTTCGGGTTTTATTTCAGGTTGTTTTGAAGTTTTTTTATTTTGTTTTTTTTTTTTGTTTTTTTAATCACTGAATTTTTTTATCACTTTTTTTGTTTTATTCATTTTTGTTTTTGTTGATTGTTTTTTATTAAAGTGAATTTTAATAAATTATATTCTGAATTTTTTTAAAATCCATTAAGAAGAAATCCCAAATAATAAATAAACAAAAATAATAAAATTTATATGATATTTTTTTTATTTAAATTAAATTAAAAAAAAAAACAGAATCACAGGACGAATTAATTTTATTAGGGGTGAACTAAAATTTGATTTAATTTCTCTTAATTTTTTATATTTTAAAATTCCATATTATGGTTTAGTTTTTGTGTATGTTAAAAGTCAATAAATATTAAAATTAGTTGATGGATATGATGACATTATAAAGAAAGGATCGAAATATATTAAAAAAAACAAAAAAACTGGATGAGACTTAAAGAAATATGCCGCTTAAATAAAAAATTAAATTTTAATTTTTAAATCAGACCAAGCATCATAATTATTGTCATCCGCAGTCTACATTTGATATTCTAATAATATATAAAGTAATTCTTCTATTAAATGTCTAAGAATGTTAATTTACTTTTATTTTGAAATACGGGAATCCGTGTCTCTGAATACAAAATAAAAAAAATTTATCGTCATTGTAATTGCGTTATTTTTTTCTTAGCTAATCGTATTTTTAAAAATAGAAGTTACTTCCTTTTTATATATTTTCACAAACGTAAAGTGAAGCTTTGATTGAACAATTTATTTAGCTTGGATTCATTATATTTATTTGGACTCATAAAATACAGCATATGAATCTTTGCTAATTCTATTCAAGTATATTTTTTGCTTTATAGCTTTCAAATTGTACAACTTATCAAGCTTAAGTAGGCATGTAAGCGGTGCTGTTGCTAGCACACTTAGACTAAGTTAGGTGATACCCTTTGTGATACTTCTGGAATTATTCTTCTAAATTAAACCAGTTGGAGCTTTTTAAAAAGCGTAGTATGTCGGCTTTATGAACTACCGACAGATCAAGAAGATTACATAAGAAATAAGTATTCATCGTTACTCTTCTTTTAAGAGGGAGGGCCGGACATTCACATAACAGATGAACGATCGTTTTCTCCTCCTCTTCATCTTTGCAGCTTTTACAAAAACCATTTGATGGAAGTCCTAGCCTTCTTGCATTTCTGTCGAGTATTCTGTTAGTATTCCCATTACATTGTAATCTAGCTTAAATTTTAATTTTTTCAAAAAAAAATTAAAAAAAACGTCCAAACCTTGTATAATGTATAATGTAAATTCAAATTCTTTGGTTTTATGAAGCTTTTGCATATGCAAAACCACCTCCTACCAGAATTATAACGGTGGATTAACATCTGAATAGTTGAAATCCAATTAGTTGAACAAGATTTGAAAAGTTTTTTGTGTAAAAATAAGTAGAAGTATACCGTAAGTATAGATATAAATGATATAAACAAATGAGATTCATTATAAGGACAAATTTTAACTAATTTATTATGAACTACAAATTATGTGGAGGACTCTAAAGTAATTGGTGCAATCGATTAGAAAATTTTGAGTGTAATTAAGTGTAATAATAACTAATATCTTATTAGTTAGGATTTAAGAATACTCGACTTTCCCGAGTGTTATTGTTTACAAATCCAAATTAGATTAAATTTTCCTGAACAAATTAGAAACTTTTAAATAAAAACAAAAACAAATACTTACCTATTAAAATTTTCATTTAAAATAAAATTAACTAGGGGCTCCATGGGTTAGTTGATAAGCATTTTCGCTTACTAACCGAGGGGGTGCAAGTTCGATTGCCGTACGGGTCATGAATTTTTTAGCTGCTTTGCAAATCTCCATGGTGACCAAAAATAAATCAAAAAAAATACAAATATATAACATTAACAAAATAATTAAGATTGTAATTATAAGTAAACTAGCAGATTTACCCGGCGTTGCCCGGAAGCTTGCAAATTGTAAAAACGCAAGCTTCAGCCAATTTTTTGAAATACTACTTTGCTTATAAATGAAGCCACAAAAAATATTTGTAGAGTTCCGTTAACCCATCGTGGCCCAATAGCTTTTTATAGGTTTTTTCGTTGCTTTGTTATATATATTAGAAATTATTTAACCGATTAACTTCAAATTTTGTATATGTGTTCTTCTTTGAAAATGAAGTTCAATTTACTAACAGACTTGGAAATTGTTAACCCCTGTCGACCCGACGATTGTTCAAAAAAAAATTTGTAAGTAAATTACGTCCAATTTCTGAAAATAGGTACAACTTCTTTGAATTAGGGGAATGCTTAAAAAAATGTTTTGTCGAGTTCTTTTAACCGATTGCGAAACAAAAACTTTAAAAAACAGTTTGAACGATTATCTCTAATTTTTCTATACATGGTGCTTCTTGACAATTTGGTGCTCCTTGACGATAGAGTTGAGGATGTTAGGTTCCCGGCGAATAATGTTAACTGAATTAAAATGACTATTGGTCAAATGGGGATACTAAGTTTGCCGTTATGTCATTATACTATGTCAATAGTAGTTATCTTGAATTGCCAACGTTTGAATAAAATATAGTCGATGGTTTAGAAAAGATTTAAAAATTTGCTTTTCAACCTGTATTTTGTTTAGTACTCACCTGAAAGTTGTAATACGCTCTTCCTCGTTTTTTTATGATTTGATGAGAGAAATGTAGGCTTATTTTTTGGAAAAACTGTTTTAAAATACTATGTTTTTAAGCATTATACATAAGAAATTGAATTTTTTGATTTTTAGATTTCATTTGAAGAAAACTGAAAATTTCATTGAATCTTTGTTCAAAACGCACAAACAGGTCAAAACCAAATTAACCATGTGGGTTTTAATTAAAATGTTGGTACAAAATTTTCAATAAAATACTTTTAATCGTATAAGAAAATAAAATTTATAGAAAACTTCATGGCGTCGTCTTGGAAAACGGGTTAATCGAATTAACTAAAACTTTTTGCAGCCTCTCTTTAGACTGCAAAATCAACCTGTAAAATTGGACACAAATCGAAAACACAAAATTTTTTGAAAGTCCGCCAGGCCGAAATGGGTTAAATTATTCCAACCAAATTTATACAACTAATTGCGGTTGCTAAGAGGAACATTTGTGCAAAATTACAAGTCAATTTATCAAACGGTTTTGACTCGAAATCAAAAACATTGAAAAAGCTTTTTTGCGCCCTCGTGCCCAAACGGGTTAACCAAACTCAACAAAAATTTGTGCCAGACTCTATTGTCGACTGCGAAACCACCTTGTAAAATTGGACACAAATCGGAAATACAAAATTTTTTGGAAGCCCGCCACGTCGAAATGGGTTAAATTATTCCAACCAAATTTATACAACTAATTGCGGTTGCTAAGAGGAACATTTGTACAAAATTTCAAGTCAATCAGTCAAACCGTTTTGACTCGACATCAAAAACATTGAAAAAGCTTCATTGGGCTATCGTGCCCAAACGGGTTAACCGAACCCAACAAAAATTTGTGCCAGCCTTTCTTTTCGACTGCAAAACCACCCTGTAAAATTGGACACAAATCGGAAACAAATAATTTTTTGGAAGCCCGCCGGACCGAAATGGGTTAATATTTTCGAACCATCTTTATACAACTAATTCCGTTTGCTAAGAGGAAGATTTGTGCAAAATTTCAAGTCAATCGGTCAAACTGTTTCGGCTCGACATCAAAAACATTGAAAAAGCTTCATTGCGCCCTCGTGCCCAAACGGGTTAACCGAACCCAACAAAAATTTGTGCCAGCCTCTCTTTTTGACTGCAAAACCACCCTGTAAAATTGGACACAAATCGGAAACACAAAATTTTTTGGAAGCCCGCCGGGCCGAAAGGGGTTAATTTATTCCAACCAACTTTATACCATTAATTCCGTTTAATAAGAAGAACATTCGTGCAAAATTTCAAGTGAATCGGTCAAACCGTTTCGACTCGACATCAAAAAAACGAAAAAGCTTAAAACGGCTCTGGAGCCGCAACCTGCTGACTTATAAA
The DNA here is from genome assembly GCA_963082915.1 of Dolichopus griseipennis. NCBI lineage: Eukaryota > Metazoa > Arthropoda > Insecta > Diptera > Dolichopodidae > Dolichopus > Dolichopus griseipennis. The sequence goes on along the minus strand of OY720442.1, from coordinate 36,462,853 downwards.
AATGCGACATAGCCTATGTCACCCCCCGGACTCCCAAAATTATTCCTCTAAAATTTGGTGTCAATCGGACCAGTGGTTTTCACGTGAATCCTGGACAAACAAACAAACAAACAAACAAACAAATAAACAAACAAACAAATAAACAAATTTTCTTCTTTATATATTAGATAAAAAGTATTTAATTTAAGAAGGCCAAATGCTAAATAGACAAAGGATTATAATAATATATATACAAAACGAAGTTATGTAAAGTATTCATAGTTAAATACTTTTAAATTTTTTTTTTAATGCACAGACAAACATTTTTAAAATCCAAAGTAGATTTTTTAAATATTTCCTGCATAATAATTTATTTAGTATAGCGGTACCATATTATATAGTACTCATAAATAAATTTTAGTAATTTTGGTACTTGACAAGAAAATATTAGAAAGTAAATTATCTAAAATATTATTTGAATTACTCGATTCATTTCTATATAATAATATGTATATATAGGTAGGTAATACACCATAAGCAATTAAAAATGTCTATATAGGTACTTATGATGCGGTTTTCAATACAACTATGTAACATATATATATATTTATATGAAGTGGCAAAGTAAAAGTAGTGTCAGGGAAAATAAATGAAATAATAAAAAAAAAACAATAATAATAATAAAAAACATATTTAAGTACCACTGAAATGTGTCGTCTACGATTTAGAAATATAAAATCTTAGCTTCTTAACATCTGTATGGGTATTCGGTGTTTAGAAAGTTAAAAAGAAAAGGAAGAAAAAATAAAAAATATGTTAGAATGAGATAGAAAATATCAATTAGTTATTATATTATCATAAGTGGAAATTGAATATTGAATTGAATGTTTTTTTTTTTTTTATTCTTGTTGTTTGCAATTTGAAAATTTCCTACTATATGCGATTTACTAATCAATAATCAGTTGTAAGTTGAATAAAAAATAAAGTGTCATTAAAAATGTTATAGTGATAATAATCAATTAAATTATTTTTTTCTTATTTGCTTTTTTTACGGTAATAGAATTAATATCGTAAGTTTAGTATTAAAATAGCTGTTTTTTTCCAATTCGTTAAATTTTTAAATATTGAGTTTTTTTTTAAGCTAGTTAGTTGCTAACGTGTTTTACTGGTTTGTTCTATTCAAAAATTTGAAGTTTTGTTAAAATATTATAGTGCAAAGTTTTTACTGCTTATTAAGAGTTTAAGTGATTTGGATTTGTTTGATTGAAATTGAGAAATTTATTATTGAAGATTTTAACACTTTTTTTTATTTCATTATATGAATATCATGATTTTATTGTAATGACATTATTACATGTTATTTATAAGATAAAAAAAATTAACTTAAGCTATATTATAGATTATTAAAATATATTTAAAATTGTTGTTGTTATTACTGTTGATGCTATAGAAAGTAATGAAAATCTTTTTCATTTAAAGTTAAATTTGTTACTTAAGATAAATTAACAAATTAGTGTTTTGTATTTGGGATTAATTTTGGTTATCTTCACCTGGAAATTGAATTATAAACTTTATGGATAAGTTGTTAAGTTATTATGTTTAACTAGCTGTTGGCCCGTCACAGAATGACGGAAGGTCAATTGAAAGAAAAACTTTTTCTAATTAAGAACTATTTCTAATTTCATTATATACATATATTGCATATCAATACCATTTGAATTGACAAAATTATGCTTCAATTCTAGTAATTGATAGTAGATACACAAAAAAGCAAACAAATGACTTGTATAGTTTTTGTTTTATCATAAAAACTTGAAGATTAACAAGTTATGTAGTTTACCTTTTGTATGTTTTGAATTTGATAAAATGCTGGGGTCGTTAATCCCTTCTTGGTGAATTTTTTTTTATTTAATTATGTACCTACTTGTTCAAATTGTAAAATTTTTAAAATTAAATTTGTTTGTTAATAAAAGATTTGAAATTTTTTTATAGATTTATTTTGTTCCAATAATGATCTATTTCTCCATCTATCGACTTTTTGTATACATATTTTAAAAAAATGTTGCTAAGCTATGTATGTTGTTCCACAACCTTTGTTTAGATTCAAATCGAAACCATTGTTTGTTGCCATTATTTTACAATGTACCTACTCACATGCTGAATCATGTATTTAATTTATATGTACATAAAATTGTATTAAATAAATGTTGTGTTTTGAATTGAGTTTTGCATTATCAAATGGAAATTATAAATTTTATTTTTTGATCTATTTTATACTTAATTAAGTTAAAAAAAATATTGTTTGTTTGATTTCTATGGTACATTTCATTTGGTTTTATTTCAGCGATGAGGAAAACTTTGAAATTGCTTTGATTACATTGCTTGGTTTATTTGCTTTTCAAAGAAAAGCAAACAATGCAAGAAACCGTGCATTGGGCTTTCGCCGTTATTTCAGATTTTCACTGAAAATAATGAAGACTTATTGCAGAAATGATCCTGTGAAGTTAAAAATAAATAAAATATTTTTTGGTCTGCTTACGATAATTCATGATATTTTATTTGCTAAAATAAAACACATTCAACAAAACATTAATCATTTATTTTCTTATAATTGAACACATATAACAAAACACATTTAATTGAATATGTTTGCTCCACCTCATCACCTGGATAAATATATAAATAAAAGTTATATTTAAAATTAACATTTAAAATTAAAAGTTAGTAATATAAAATTTAAGAAGAATTAATGGTTAGAATTGTAGGAATATCTACAATTCTAAATAAACCGTAACAGTTGTTAAGTGCAGTGAATATTTATATAATCATATTCTCTCATAATAACGAAGAATAATTTGTTTTGAAGGGGTGATCTATTTCTAACGGTTTTTGAGAAAATTGCCTTAAAATAATTTCGTAAACTTAAAGAACGGCATGACCATATTTTCTCTCCTATATAACATAGAAGATTTGTTTAAATGTCAGTAATCAGCTGAAGTTATAAGCTTTCACAATACTATAAAACATATAACAATAAAACTATACACAAATATATACATCTAACCAACTACAAGAATCTATGGTTAAGTGAATTAAAAACAAAAAAATCTTCTTGTTAGATTTAAACGTCATCGGTATCGGGATTAAGAAGTGTAGCTAGTTACTGATACATGTATATTTGATCTAATACAAAGATTTTTCATTTAAAAGTTGTATCAATCTTTTTTTTCTTTAAAATTCTAAAGTTCAAAGTTTTTCATTATTTTAATCTAAGAAATTAATTTTTCTTATTTCAAAAATATTTTATTCTATTATTATGAAATATTAAGATTCATTATTATTGAAAGTTAATAACCGAAGATTTCAAGAATTTTTCTTTAATATTAATAGATAATCTATAAGAAAAATCAAATTAATCAGATCAATTAACCTCAATGCTCCTATATTAGTCAACTAATTAGAAAAATTAATAAGAAATATATAGAATTCATATATATGTATATAAATTTTAAATTAAACCTTAGCCTCATTCCTTAAATTGAATTTTTTTTTATCAATTTTTCTATAAAATTTTATAAACTATCATAAATAAACGAATTTTCTTAATTTAATTCAATTTGTTTCAATTTCTAATCTAATTTTCTTTACTTAATTTTTATTTAAAAGTAAATATATCTTATATATATAAATATATGTATATTATATACGCTATACATATTCGTTTATATAAACATCGGAATTAATTAAATTCTATTAATGTTATTTTATTTTTTTCAGTTTATTTCTAAAATAAATCCACATTTAATTAAAGGAGACCAAAAATAAATTTCCATTAAATTGAAAATTAAATTGAAAACCAATGAATGATCATCTCCACCCTGCCTAAAAAAGAATTCTTTACATTTTTATTTTGTTTTATTTTTATTTTTAATTGAATTTTCCCTCCCAAATCCCAAAAAAGAATTAATTGAAATTCTTCATACTCCATTAATCGGAAACAATATATATGTGTATAGTATACCTATTACCTATATGTATATATAAATTAATGTTTTCTATCTCTCTCTTATACTTTATTTTGTTTAACTCCATATCAAATAAATATAAATCAACCAATTGAACACATTAATCGATTATATCGGTTTAGATCAAAAAATCAAAACAAAAACAACAACAAAACATTGAAATTTTGAGAGCATAGAAAGAAACCAAGAATATTATGAATCGATTTTTATATTTTATTTTGGTTTTTGTTTTTCTTTAATGGTTTTTTTTTTTGAACCACGCTAAAATTTTGTAAAAGGAAAAATATTTTATGAAAAGATTAATTAGTTTTAGACAACTATGGAGTACGATGATATATATTAGTATACAATAATGGTTTTCAAAGTTCTTACAAGAAGTTAGTTAAAGTAAATTGTTGAACTTTAGCGGAAGATGGTATAGAAAACATCATCGAAAATAAATCTCTGAGTGTTTATGAACTTTATAACCAATGAAAAGCACTTACTTGTTCAAAGTATAGACAGACAAGAAAAGTATAGACTTAGACTAAAAATACAAATTCGCAATTTGGTTTTGATGATTTAAAAGAAGCTTGCTTATTAGGAACGCTTATTAGAAAAAATTAATTATGCAGAGTAATGTGAGGGAATTTTGGAGGTATCGGTGTAGAATAATGTAGGTAGTATATAATAAATATGGGAACATACGTTCATAGATTATAATTCAACTTTATATGGGATGGAAATATGATTCAAGCATCAGAACGTAACAAACGTAAGTTACAATATTTGGTTACAATATCTCATCTTATCTAATAGAAAGCGTCAAAATCCTTCTTTTGGAACCGTGCATGCTTTACTTTTTAAACAAAATTATTAGATGGGACCTGTACTACAAGTGAACAGTTTTGAGGATAGGGATTCGAGGAAGGATTTTTAGGAATTTAGGCAATTTAGGATTATAAAATTATAGGGGAAAATTAGATCGAACATTTAGAAGTCAAAATCTTCTTCTTAAATTTATTTAAATTTAACATATATATGTATTACAAACCTGAGGGAAAACATGTGATGGGTTCCAAATCCGTAATGAGCGCATAATAAAAAAACTTCCATAAGAAGACTTTGAGTGGAAGCATTAATTTTTTGATTTCTTTAGAACAAGTGTTAGTGCCTACAATATATTTATAAAACAATCTGAGTGAGAGTTGAGGTGACATTGGAATCATTTCTAAGATCATTTCTAGCCGATCGATCATCATAATTTTTGTTTCACGTTGAACAATTTTGTCTGAAGATATTAACTGTTTTATTTCTTAGCCACATGTATTTGCAATTCTGAGTAGGAAAGACTGAGTGGAGTGTGCGTTTTGTGTTATATGTTTATTACAAATAACTCTGTTTCGCGCTTTAAAAAGATATTCTAGCACTGCTGGAGCCGTTTCAGCATAAATCCATTTTTATTTGATTGAACTAAAGGAACAACACCAAATCAATTTTGTTTTTAACTAAATCAAAAAAGACAATAAATCTGAAACTGTTATTAAAGTACCTGATGTGTATATGAACTTCGATATGAATTGAAATTTTTATTTTACAAGTAAGCTACAACGATACTACAGTTAATTGTAGTCCTATCTTATGTAACATTACTTGACTGTATTAAAACAGATTTTCTCTCTTCGAAATTAGGTACCATGTTTTTTTATTTGCTTATAAATTTCATAATACCTTTACAAATTTTACTATTTTAATATAACTATTAACTACTTTAAATAATGTATTTAACTATAAATGTATACATATTCGCAATAGCTAACAAATTCAAAATATTTTTATCTCTATTATTTTTTATATTAAATTTAATGGCTTTTATTTTTGAATTTAATTGACAATACAAATTAGAAGTTATTATTATTGTGGTTATCCATATAAGAATAGCAATACTTCATCTTTTCAAGAAAATCATTAAACAAAAACCAAGGAAAGATATTTTTATTGAACAACATTTTTAAAAACCGTAAAAAAATAAAATTATAACTAATATTTTTTTATTTTATTATTGTTATTATTATTATTACGATAATTTTTTTAAAAGACAAACCTTTCAATCGAAGGGTTTGGTTATTTGTTTTGTTGTCGGCTTTTTCTATAAAAAACTACTTACAACTACAACAAATATTAAAATTTTATTCATCCTAAGACTTAAAATAAAATTAGGAAACGTTCTTTAATTCGTATTTTATATATTGTGTTACACATTTTTGTTATTTTTATTTTATTTATTTTTTTTTTTTGTATTTTTGTCTCTTTTTTTATTTTCATTTAAAACGCATTTAATTAATTTACAAATGTATATACATACCTACATATATATTTAATTACATATGTTCAAATGGATTAATAAAAAAAAATTTAATTCATTCCATGCAACAAAAAATTCAAAAAAAAAAAAAAATACTAAGTTTTTAATGCGCCACTATAAATGGGAACCAATTTGTTCAATTTCCAGTTCTACATTATATTTGTTGTTGTTTTTGGTTTTTTTTTTTTGGAATGCCACTGTTGTTTTTGTTGTTACGGCCATATTTTTAGACATGACGCCAGCCTATCCTATAAATTTTTTTTATATTACTACAAGAAAAAAGGGTGAGAGAATTAATAAAAGAAAGTTAAAAAGAGAACAAAAATTGAGAAAGAAAGAGAGCTAATTTAATTTCTTATTTAAATTGTAATAAAATACCTATAAAAAAATACAATGTTTTTGATTATAAGGTCTTAAATAGGAAATTATCGATTAAAGCCTTAGAAAATGCCTTAAAATTAGTTTTTAACTAATATAAATTTTTATATATTTGTAAGTATGTGTATACATATTCTTGTATAAATATGTATAGTCATAAAAATAGGGAGGAAATTCCTTAAAATTCCTGAATTAAAAAAAAAAAAAACATAATAAAAAATTTCGTGCCATTTTACCATTTACAATTTTTTTTTTCAAGAACGAAGAGGGAGCAGAATTGGTTTTTTTATTTTTAATTCTTTTACAACACGCTTACTTAACTTAACCTCAATGTAACAACTTTAATTTGTATGCCATATTGCCATATGGACTAAGGTAGGTATGCACTATGGTGGATTAGGGTATGGTAAAAAATTAAAAATATGTGAATATATATCATATTACATTAGTAGAGTATATAAGGTATATAAAATATGAAGAATTTCGTTTAAAAGTAGTTTTTTTAGTAGAAAACATTTGAAGCGCAGCACTGTTAACTGTCATAATTTGCCACAGGACGTCAAAATTAAGAAATTGAAATTTATCAAATTGTTGGTGGTGTGGTTTAAGCAGGAGTAAAATATCCAATTTTTAAATATTATATCACGTGTATTTTACAACTTTTACAATTTAGAAATAAAAAAATTCAAAAAAAAACAAAAAATTAAGAAAATGGGGTAACAATATAATATAACCGTAGGGGTCATGTCCATGTTCATGTCCATAATAAATATATGGGTGAATATAGCGTGTGTGGTATTCATTTCATATTTTGACATTATGAGTGATTTTTTTTGTTATTTTTATTTTTTCTTTTTTATTAAAAAAAAAAATGGAATTCTTGGAGTGTGTGGTATGATATGGCTTTTGGTTTAATAATATATTATAAGAAATATGAAGAAAATTACGCCATTTATAATGGAATTTGTTGTTTCTTTGTTTTTGTTTTTATTTTTAATTTAAAATATTTGTACACCCAAAAAAAAAAAAAACAAATTTATAAAAGAAATAATTAATCATGAAGTTTTATTTTGGTAATTTAATAAAAAAAAAAAAAAACAATTAATTGAATTATATAAATTTTAAATTTAATTGAAATGGACAATGGAATTGTTTTGTTTTTTTTTTATTATTGAATTGATATTTATTTGATTCAATATGAAATGGTTCTTTATACATATACATATACGTAGTAGGTACTTAAAATTAAAAATGAATTTCATAAAGCTGTGTATGGTTATATGTCATTTTAATTTAATATGAGAGGTTAATATGACTTTGTTAATAAGTTTATAAAGTTGTTTATTTTTTTGTGACTATTTTTATCCAAGAAACTAAGTTTGTTCTTATATTAATTATTATACTTTATTATTACTATATTATATATTTAAGAAGTTCATAGACCCGAAGTGGAAAGAGGGGGTTTAGACAAAGAAAATGATGTTGTACAAGCTATACATTACCTTCTATTCGAGATATAAGGTTTGCTTAATATTTTTTCAATCTTGATGCCAACATTTTCTTAGCTTTGAGAAATGAGATAACAATAGTGGTTCTCAATTGTGAAAAAATTGTTTCGAGGATAGGGATGTAAAATAATTTTTGGGATTTAAGGAAATTTAGGATTAGAGGATTATGGGAGATTAAATCGTACAAATACATATTACAAACTTGAGGGAACACATTTTTTTTAATATGGTTCCAAATCTTCGAACAACGTACGTCAAACGAATTTCCATAAGCAGTGTCGCCCTCCTTGTTTCCCTTTGAAAAATTTTAAACAGGTGTTAATCCTACATGATATCTATAAATCAAGGTCAGCGACCCAATTGTATGGCAATGGTTAAATGGAGCGTGCACAAACATATATAGTATGGAATAATTTATATAACCAATTGCTCTGTTTTACACTTAATCAAGTTATTCATACTTCTTTAATTGTTCAAAAATTATTTATAACACTTTGGTTAAGAATAAATCAAGAAAAAATAATAAAAAATATTGCAATTTTTTAAATCTTTATTTTGTCTATTTTTCCTTGTTCGAGTGTGATTCCCGTACAAGACATGCAAATTTTATTATATTCAAAAAAATATTTTTTCTTATCAAATCCCCATATGGTGACCAATTATAAAAAGTAAAATAAAAAATATATGATATAAACAAAATAAATAATAATGCTTAAAAAATTTATCCGTAGTATAATCTCGCAAGCCTTAAAAAAAGGCATGCTTCACTCCCTTACCGACTCTATAACACAGGTAATGTGTAACATGTTAAAAGATCTAAAATGAGTTCGAAATTTAGAACTCATTTAAATTGTATTAGTGTATTGAAAGTATATATTAAATTATTACTTTTATATATGTTTTTTAAATTAATGTAGAATCTTCCAATTAGAAGCTTCTCTCACAAACTAAGACCCTTAAAAACTTTAAATTTAAAAATAACTTTTTGAGACCCTTTTACATTTCTACCCGTAATTAAAACCTTTTCAACTTTTCCTTACTGTATATATATATTATATTTAAATCTTAAATCTCATAAATTTAAAAAAAATGCCTCATAATTAATTCAATATTTGATAGCATCTGTAAATTATAAAATAAACAGTTCGTAAAAAACTAAATTTATAAATTATAAAAAAAACAACCAAAACTAAAATATTCAAAAGAAAATGTATAAGAACATTATATGTATATAGATTAACAAATACATATGTTATTGTACCATATATGTATAAATTATATAAAACTAATGTATATTACATAATATCATATTGTTGGTATATATACATATATTGAATATATATATATATATATAAAACAATAATTAATTTAATGGCAAACATAACTTATCCTATATATAATAATATATTTTGTATATCCGTCCGGCCCCAAACATATCCATTTCGGTTTATATAAAGGTTCGCGTGAGACCAAAAAACTTCAAAAACAAACAACAAAAATTAAAAAAAAAATTTGTTTGTTTTTAGTTGCGGCTGCGCTAAAAAGTTACCACCGTCGCCATTATAACAACATTCTTAACATGTTTTTTTTCTTTGTTGTTTTTTCTTTTTTGTATTTATTGTAAAGAATAACCCTTTCGCTTAAAAGATGCTTTAGATTAAATAAGAAATGCCATAAAACATATTATGTATAGTATATAATAAGAAAACGAGTATGAAACATAAAACTAAAAACAATAATAATAATAACAATAATAACAACAACCAAAATAACAACAACAATAACAACAACAACAACACAAAATAAAAAAAAACTATTATAAGAGTAAAAGTACAGAATATAAAATTTAATGGTTAAAGAATTTAAGTTAAGATGGTGATATGTCAGAAGTCCCATGGCCAGAAGTCCAAATGGGACTTTTGACTCACTTCATTTAGCGTTGCGCTCGAGTTTTAGCGTTCTGCAATCAGGTCTTCGCCGTGTGTCTATCCGAAACCAAAGGACGCTTTAAAAATGCGCTTGGTCGACACCCTGCGTGGTGCAGTCCATCCTCGTGTAATTGGCTGTTGCCGGACGCCTCTATATTGCAGCAAAAGACTTATTTTAAAGAATCATAAGCCCTTTGGGAACTTTTGGCCATGCGACTTCTGACATTTCACCGTTAAGATTGTACTTCTAAGTTATATGTATTGTACTTAAGAATGTCATATCATATCTATCAGTTCTTTTATGGTATCATCAATTATTGCGGGCAGTATTGTGGTGTTTGTTCCGAAAAATCCAATTTTGTATTCTGAGTCTTCTTAGAAAATTCTAAAGACAAAAAAGACAATAATAAACATTTTCTAAAACATATACATATTATATAAATACAATTCAATGAAAATCTATTATCTATAATTTTTTGATATCTATAAGATATTCCCGGAAAGAAAAACTTTAAAACTCGATCCAGACTTAAAATATGGGAAAAAGAGGAAAAGAAAATTATTGAGGAAACAGGAAAAACTTAAAATTGAAGTTAAAAAAAAAAATCTTTAAAGACTGAAATCAGTGATGATATTGATGATTGTAATGATGATACTATCAGTAATGATTATTATGATGATGATATGGGACCGCAGACTCTTCCATTAATTTATTATCTTTGAGGCGCCAATTTAAATTTTTTTTGTGATCATTTTATTTTATTTCTTTTCTTGTTTTTATTTTTTCCAAATTCTTTTCATTTTTGTTGTTGTTGGTGTTGTGGTTTTTCTGCTTTTGTTTTCATCTTGTGGTTTTGTTATGAATTATATAAATTGTTGTTGTAACTTTGTGTGTGTTTGTATTGGATACCGAAGAACATTCCTTCTTTAAAAAAAAAAAAAAATAAAACAAATTCATCTGAAAAAAATTAATCTTATAAGATTTGAATTTTTGTTATTCTTTTTTTTTTGGATTAAAAAAAGATGGTGGATTCCATAGTTTTTTTTTTTGCTTTTTTTTGAAAATGAAGTCTCAGTACCCTCTTATTGTGTATTTTTAAGATGAATTTAAAATTAATAGCATTTGATGAGTTAGTAAATGTATAGAATCCATTAAATTTTTTTTTGCAAAATAATGATTGGATAGTAAATCTTAAAAAAAAGAAAAATTAAAAACAAATTGCTGGAATTAACAAAAAAAGAATTTTTTAAAAAAATAATAAAAGTTAAAAATATTTGTAAATGCATTTTGGTATATAGGTACAAAAGATTGATGATGAGATTGGTTTTTCATTTTGGGAATGAAATTTTTATTGTTTTTTGAAAGTTAGAAATATTTTTGTGGTACTTGAAACTTCGCAATCTTACTACACTGTACTATAAGTTATTTTTATGGCAACTAAAGTGGCTTCTTCTCCTCCTGTATTTTTAATATACATTGATAGAATATCGAACAAAAAGAACACTATGCTTCAGCTATACATTTGGATTTAAATTAATGGTATTACGGGCTACTATCCAAAGCCTGTATTTTCATTTGTCTGTATATGTGTACAAATCAGCATCATCGTTTAGCTATATAGCCCTGGATGGGTTTTGGCTTTCTTCACAACATTCCTCCACACTTTTCTGTCTTGGGTAACAGTTTTGCATAGTTTTCGACGTTGTCTGTCCACCTTTTTCTTGGACGGCCTCTTGCTCTTGTAGTATAAGGAGTACTTGTTAAGCATTTATAATGAGATCTATTTTCCTTCATTCGATCAACGTGACCGCCTATCTTAATTTTTGAGATTTTACAAAACGAATTAAATTCTTTTAGTTCATTATTACTTCTACTTTCGTATTCGTTTTCATTTATTCTTCGTACGCCAAAGATTCTTCTTAATATTTTTTCTTTCAAAAATGCTGGTTTTCATCTATTGTTGTTAAGGTCTTTATTGCAGTCCTAAGAAGGAAAGTAGTTTCTACATTTTCTTGGTTTTGTTGAATTATTTTTGAATTTTTGAAAAACAAAAATGTTAAACATAGAATAGGCGTTCATAGTAAATTTGGACATACGACTATTTTGCTAAGCAATACTAAATTTATTAAGTTATTAAAGCTTAGTAAAAAGGAACCAAATTAAAAAAAAATGTATATTATTAATTTTAAATGAATTTTCAACGAGATATGGGGCATTTTTTCTTGGTACAAAGTTGTGAGACATTTATCTGTTGTCAAATATTCCATTATCCGGAAAATTCGCTTTTTGCGCTTTCGACATTTTTCCTTAGCAATGCTGTATACCTAACAACCATAAGTTACAACTGGACGTATAATTTTTAGATAATATGTATACAAATAAATATATATATTCTGAAAAAGCGTATAATGCAGCTTTTGTAACCAACGATACAATTTCTTCTAGATATATATTTTCAATAATAAAGAACGTCTATGAAGCCCTAATTTTGTGATCAACTCCAAAATCTCTCCTAACTCGGAATCCCAAATATATACATATATAAATCTTATTTAATTTTTGAGATAAAATAAAACTGGAATAAATTTTCAAATAATCAATTAATTTCAGCTAAATTTAGTGTAAAGTATCTCTAGGTAATATTAGGTTTAACACTATTGTGAATTCAATATCTTGCCTTTTACAAAAAAAATTATTTAATTTATTGTTCGAAAACTGATTAATTAACTACTAAACTGCATTCAAATTAATGGCTTTATAATAATTAATAATTTTAAAGGGAGTAAAAATACTCACTTGATATAAAAGTATAAATCAAAACGTTACTAATTTAAACTTTATAGTTATATAAAATTATTATAACAATATTTATAAACAAATAATTTTACTTCACGATTGGCAATTTAAGGTATTTTAAATGTGATAAGGCCTATAGTACATGTTTTACAGAGTAATTGTATATGGAGTTAATTAAAATCAATTTTAATAATAAGTATGTATAAATAATATATTTGAAGCTCCTCCCATCTTGTTCCAAAATATACCTAGTTGTTCTATTAGTAAATAATGTCAATATTGTATTTAATTTTTAATTTTAATATATAATTTTATTTAGGTAATAATCTTTATATTTTATTTAAAATCGAGTAAACTCTGATATGGTATTATTGGTCGTACAATAATTCTAAAAATGGTTGCAAAATTTATTAAATACTTTTATAATATTTTTACTGTCCATTAAAATACTTTTAAGTTAAAGTATATATATATATATATTATACAAATTTAACTAATTACAATGTATCCTATATACATATATACTTAATTTTAAAGAAAATTATTTTTTTTATAGATTTAGATACTCTTAGAAAAATGTTGCGTAGGTTGTAGAAAAGTTAAAATATTTTAAAAGTGTGTTTGTATTTAATTTGTAAACAGTGTATTATGGATTTCATACAACATCGCAGATACTTTAAGAAGGACATTCTTCAAAAACTTTAAGAGCAGAACAAACAGATTTGCTAAAATATTTAGTACAAGCCTATAGTAGATGGTCCTTTATTTAAAGAGTTGGTATATAGATCAATAAATTTTCTAAAATACTATTTGTGTTTAAACTTACCTCCGGATTCCGCAGCCGGTTTTTTGATCGAGAGTCTTGATTTCTCTACTAAATAATTCTTACAAATTTGTAATATTATTGTACAAATTGTAAATTTTTTTTGAAGGCAATTAAATTTAAATTTATAACAAACTTCCCCAAGATTTGATTGTTAATTGATTTTTGAATACATACATATGTATAGTGACCACTCATCAGCCATTCACGATTGCTATAAATTTTGTTTTATTATCCAATTATATTAAAAAAATTGTTTAAAACAATGTTTCAAAATTGCATGATCTATCATCAATTTAATATTAAAAAGTTATTAAAATTTATACAAGTAGCATAAAAACAACTAAAACACAAAAAACTATAAATGTAAATTAATTTAATATTTTCAATATACATATAACCGAATTCCATCAACATTTTGTTACCTATTAATAAAATGTCAAATAAAACAATAGTCATAAATGTCAAAAAACAATTAAAATATTTTTTTTTTGTTAGTCAATTTAAAATTAAATGAAAATTTCCTTAATATTTCTGCTTAGTTTTTATTTTTTTTTCTAAACTTATCAATAATTTGTTGAGTTTTTTTTTTTATTTTCTTTTTAAAATTATAATAAAAGTTTTTATTTCCTTTTCTATATGATAGTTTTTAATAAAAAATTCATTAATAGTCAGTTTTTTTTTATCGTTAGATTCAAAGTTAATTTGAAATATTTTGATTTTTAACACAACAACGACGGTAACTCATGAATATTGATGAAATATAAACGCTACTTACTATATGCTTACAAATAAAACGACAAATTTAAATTTAAATCATTAATTTAAAACTATAATTAAAAAAATTAAGTTGATCTGAACGATCATAGGAGTTCATAGTTGAATATTGTGCTTTTATTGTAAAGATGATTCCATCTACTGAATACTGACATTGTTAAGGCTTGATTACATTTTATGCAGTCATTTTACACTTTTAAAAACGCATGTAGAATAATTAAAAAAGCTTTTAAAGAAATATAAATTTTAAGTCGATTTTTAATCAATTAGCAAAATCAATATTTAAATTATAATTAGGTTATTTGGATGGACGATATTTTGAGATTTATATATTTGTAGTGGCAAACAGTAGTAAATATTGCCTGATAATATTAATCCTTTGCCTATTTGACATTTGGGCTTCTTATTGAATTATTTTAATATACACTATATTTTTTTATTAGATATGATCCGACCAAGATCTGAACCCTTCTGTTGAAAAGTTAAAATACACAAAACAAATTCTGGCAGGTTATTTTAGCTTTAATTAAAATATTTATTTTACCAATTAAGCGGAATTTACACTATCACTATGAACAAAAAAAAAACATCAGAATTTTGAGAACTAAGCTTGAAAGAGTTAACAATACACAAAATGTGAAAAATGCAGTGAGATAAAACTTTTGGTTTTGTATGAGTTTACGTATTTGTAAAAAAAATATAAAAAATGTGAACAATGACATCTTTTAAATCTTTTCTATAAGTACCTGTCAAACTTGCTTATTTTTGTATTTTTTGTCTCGTTTTAACTTTTCGTCTATTTTTTTGTACATAGTGTAAGTCCTGCTTTGCTTTTAGTTGAAATACAGCATCTACTTTGACATTATTAATTGCATAGCTCTTGGTGCAATACACCGACTCCTTCTTTATTTAAAAAAGTGTTATGTCATACTGATTACTAATTTTATGTATTCAATCTACAGCTAATATAATTTAATATATAGCATTTATTTTATTCAAAATTTCTTTCCTCCATTATTGATTACCATTTTTTTGTATAACAATTGAAATTTTAATATTAGAATATCATTCATATTATTTGCACGCTTAAATATATCTGCACACTTATTTGCACACTTTTTACATATATATATGTATATATGTATGCAAAAAAGATGTTGTTAATCTTCTTTTTTAATGCTTCTCAATTTTATTTTTTATTGATTTTGATAATAAAATTTAATATTTTATTAGATTTTTATTGATATTAGCATGAAATCGATAATACTCGTAGATGCTGATGTTTTTTTTCTCTTTCTCTCCTTCCCAATATTCATGGGTATTTCATATTTATTTGAAATATATTTTTATTATTTATGTTTTTTTTTTTTCATACTCTTTTTCTATATTTTTTTCTGTTTTTTTATTTTATTTCCCGGTTTTATTTTTAAATGAAAAAAAAAAAACTTTATACATAAAAAAAAATAAACAAAGCGGCCATCTTGTATATAATTTTTTATTATGTTTGAAGTTAACAAAGTTTGCATGCAATGAAATGAAATAAAACAAATGTTAAATCATTAGTATTGACAGGTGAATTTAAATGTCAAATTATAACCAAATTAAGCTTTTGTTATAATGCGGCTTCTTTTCGTTTTTGCGAATTTTTTGTTTAATTGAAATTCACTTATAATTTTTTGGACAATTAAAATTAGAATAATGGTATTATTGATAAAAATTTTAAGCCGTCAAAAGAAATGTGAAAAAAAAAGTCGAAGTCAATGGAAATTCAATAGATATTTTTGCAGTGCAGTTGAACTTGAGTTTTGACAGTTTAGTTTTATAATCAAATATTGTCAAAACTTGAAATATGTCAAAAGTGATATCTTAGTTAATGTTAGGTAAAGTAGCTGTACCTTCTGAAAAGATATAATGGTATATTTTTTGACATTTGGAAAAATTTTTATATTCAAATAATCTAGTTAAATTTGTCCAGCGCTTTCATGATGCTGAAGTTTACTACTCTCTTTGATCTTTAAAGAAGTACATTTTATGTTCACAAGCAATTTCGTAGTAAAAATGAATTATAGGACTATTCATAAATTGTTGAATAATTTGTTTAAAGTTATGTCAAAGTTATCTTTATTCAATTTATTAACAATTAATGATTTAATTTGATTAAAAAAACAAAACCTATATAGATGAAAAAAAGATGTTTTATTTTATTAATATAATACAAATTTTTTAAATATTAGTATTCATATTAATTATTAAGTTAAAAAACGTTTAACATATCAATGTCAAGATTAATATAAAAAAAAACGTTAAAATTTGTTAAAAGTGTGTATTAATTTAACCGTAAAAATAAAATTAATAATTAAAACACTTTAAAAGATTAAAAATATGGGAAAAAAATATATTTGATTTAAATTATTTACGCTTGTTTAATTTTAATTAGTTGGATTTGCGAAAAAAATAAAATTTATTTAGTATACCTATTTAAATTATTAATTTGAAAATATTAAGTTAAGTGCGCATTATAGATGGAAATGTGACAGATAATGTGGTTATCTATTTGATAGACAATGTGGTTAAAAAATCCTGTTATTATAATGTTTTGCTTTAAACTCCTTTTGCGTTATTTGAAGATTTTTAATTTATACAGAGAGAATCATTAAGAGAATAATTTTTTTAGTAAAATAAAGGTCTAAAACACAATTATGAAGTTGTGGAATTAATGCTCAAAAAGGATTCCCCAAAAGTTCACTCCCCTCAAAAGTTAAAGTTCATAACTTAAATCGTTTAGAAGATATGAGGGGTCAAGAAATTTACATAATTTTAGTTCCGCATAACAGTAAATTAAATTACCGTATACGGCAGCACTTGTGTTAAATATATTTATAAATAACTTATAAAAAGAGCTATCGTTGGCCGTTTTCAGATTGATTGAAAATATACTTTATAGAGCTTGTTTTATAATAATTTAAATATTTAGTTTTATCGAAATTTTGTGGTCTGAAGCTTTGTTAACGGATTGTTACAGTATAAAGTAGTTCCAATCAATTTTTTTTTGTAATTTCTGTCTGTATAATAAAATTTTTTTTGAGATACTTAATATATAGTTTACATATATCACAATCAATAGTATAGATATGTCTATATCCATAATGTTTGTCTTAGGTTTTTTAACTCTTAATAACACATATACGCTGGAAAAATGATTATTATAATAAAATAATAAAGATTTTCAAAAAATAAGTAGCTCAGTTGTAATTGACGTGCAAGCAGCCTTATGCTTTGTTCAGTTTAAAAATATAAGTATTTCAAATTTACAATTCTAAAACAATCGCACAAAGTTCTTATGGTATTAAGGAATTTTTGCTACTCTTAGCTACTCCCAGCTACATCAGTCTTTGAAAAAGAGTAGTTGATAGGACTATAATAGAAGTAGATAATAAAATAATTTCTGGCAGATGGCTTTAATTTAAATTTTTCACAACAGATGGATTTGAATAGGTTATGTATGACAAATCATATTTATTATTCGATAACCATTTCGAAGCAATTGCTTCTTCCATTTTAAAAAAGTATTATTTATATTATATCAAAATTAAACATTAATATTCTCACTTTATTTTCAAAATATAAATATAATATTTAAATTATCATTTTTATTACACTTTTTATTAAAAAAGTTTTAAAATGTCAAATATATGTATTACAACTGAAACTTTATAACATATATGCTCTACCTATTTGACCGATAGCTTAGTGGTTAAAATGGCGGCTTTTCAATCGAAAAGTCTCAGGTTTAAATCCTGGTCAGATCATATCTAATAAAAAATATATAATTTAAAATTGATATCGAAGTTTATATCATAATATAAAATAAATTTAACTGCTACATCTGAAAAGAAAGGCAGATTAACTCATTTAGTATAAATAAATAAATGCTCTATATACTTCTGAAAAAAAAATTAGCGTTCCAGTTACAAACTACTCCCAGCTACTCTTTTTGCAAAAAGAAACACAAACTATTTTAAACTTTTCTAGATAATTTAAACTTATACTATCCTATCTAAGCTTAATCCAAAATAATTTAGATTAATCTTCAAATTACTTCAAATTAATCTTAATTTTATATTCAAATAAATATTAAATAATAATACTATAAAAAAGAAAATTAACTTATATTTAAATCTTATAATTCCAATTTAATAATTCCTAAAATTAATATTTAATAATATAAAATTAAATTATATTAACTAAATACTCAATTTATATTAAAGAAAATGTTAACTTTAAACCACATATAATATAAATTAAATTGGTAGTTAAATTTAATATTAGACTAAAAAAAAAATAAGGTAATAAAAATAATTATAGAAAAATTTATTAAATTCTAATTTACGATCTATCAAAATGTAATAAAAAATCAATAAAATTCAAAAAAAAAAAAAAATCAAAAAATAAAAAGTAAAATAAAAAAAAAATTATAAGTTGTTTTAACTTATCTTGTAAATTTGCAATTTAGTAATTTGTATAAATTTAAGACAGGTCAGTTTAAAAAAAAAAGTTGACTCAGCTCAGCATAGATATTTACATATACATATATATTTTGGTACAAGTGTAATATCATATTATATATATTTAAATGTTGCCAGATATTTTTCTAAAAATTTGAAAAAAGCTCGATATGCATATTCATACACACAAATGTAATAATGTTTATTTGAATTTGCAATTTCGTTTTTACCGTCGGTTTTTAGTGGATTTTTTAAGAATTAAGATGCGATTTAATAATAAATTTAAAAATTATTATAATCATGAATTAATTATTGGAGATCTCGCCTCATAAATCTATCATCGAACTGTAACTATATTTAAGAAATTGGCTCAATCTGATACGCATCAAAGAGGATTGAGGATTTATTTATGAGATTTTGTAAAATGTAATTTTATGAGTCATGAGATCATTTTAAAATAATTTGATTATGAATTTTTCATAAAGCGTGGAATTTAAGCAACGCCTTCATTTAAATTCAAAGAATAAGAGATATTTGAATATCTGACAATCAAAGGGGAAGTCAGAAATTACCAAGTTCTTGGGAATGGATCTTAATCTTTTAAATTTCAATCTATTTAATTCTTTATATTTCAAATTTTTATTTTAAATTAATTTATCTTTTATTTTTTTTTGCAGATCTAAAAATCAACTCAAAATCAATTACGAGAATATAACGGAAATTAATCTCATTAATCTCATTACTTCATTTCCATTTAACGGTTCAATTTTATATCGTCAAAATTCCGTTCATAACGAAAGAATCAATGATGTTTCATTCGGGTTCACCATATTCTGAGATAACAGGAGCTGGTGGCGGAAATGCATCTGTAGCAAGCTACCATCAACAAGCAGCAGTTGCAGCAGCAAATGCTCCTGTTTATGTACCATCAAATCGTGCTTTAACACATACACAATATGGTCATACAGGGCATTTTGGTTCAACAGCAAGTGCAGCTGGAGTTTCAAATGCATGGACTGCTGCAGATACATTTGGCGCAGCAGCTGCTGCTGCCCAAATTCCTGGTTCTGCTGCTCAGTTTTATGCACAAAATGCTGTAATGATGGGTTCAGCATGGCGTGCATATGATACAGGTTATCAAAGAACTACACCGTACGGCGATCCAATGGATTTTCAATTTGGTGAAGGCAGAGAATGTGTTAATTGCGGTGCTATAAGTACACCATTATGGAGACGTGATGGTACTGGGCATTATTTGTGCAATGCATGTGGTTTATATCACAAAATGAATGGAATGAATAGACCATTAATAAAACCAAGCAAACGATTGGTAAGTTAAATTGAAATGGTGATCTAATATTTTCATATGTTAATACGTTATTTATTTTCTTTAGACTGCCACACGCCGTTTAGGTTTATGTTGTACTAATTGCGGAACACGTACAACAACCTTATGGAGACGAAATAATGAAGGTGATCCAGTATGTAATGCTTGCGGACTATATTTCAAATTACATGGTGTAAATCGTCCATTAGCCATGCGAAAAGATGGCATTCAGACAAGGAAACGAAAACCTAAAAAATCATCTGATTCAAAAGACAAAGATTTGGATGGTGTGTATTTAATTTTTTTTTAAAAAATGTCGAACTAAAAAATTTTCTAATTAAAAATAATTTAAATTATACACAATGTTGAATAACTTTAATATTTATAAAATTTATTTTAAAAGTCCGTTAAAATTTTTTAAAAATTTATTTCCTTCGTTATTAATAAAATATTATCCTTATATTTCCATTTTAGATATAAAACCGTCATCATTATCTCTATCTATTGAACGAAGTTTATCAGCATCAACAAAACTCACCACACCTAGTCCTAAACATACACCATCATCTCTAATTAGTGGTAGCAGTGTCACAAACCATCATTTAAATTCACCAACCATGTCACATTCAAGAACACAAACCAGTTCGTTAAATAATAATAACAATAACAATAATAATAATAACAACAATAATAACACCAATAATAATAATTTGTATTCATCACATAATATACATACATCTTCACCGTTAATGATGAATGGTTCAGGTGGCAATGGTGGTGGTAACGGTGGCGGTGGAAATGGAAATTCTTCAATATATACAAATAGTTTATCAGCATTATCCGGTTCAACAAAATACGCTGAACAATTATTAAATTCTTCAGTTGCTGGCCTAAGTAATAGTTTAAGTTCTGGTAGTTCAAATTCATCAGTATCAGCGGCAGCAGCTGCTGCAGCAGCAGCAAGTACAAATTATCATCATCATCATTCACCACATCATCATCATCATCATTTAACACATCATGCAGCGGCAGCAGCAGCAGCTGTACATCATCATCATCATCATAGTTTAGGTCATAATTCATATTCGGGTGCAATTAAAACTGAATCACCAGTAAATACATCAAGTTATGATTATGTAAATAACTGTTATTTTGGTAGTTCATTTGGTGCATTAAGTGCTGCTACAGCTGCTGCTGGTACCGGAGTACATGGTGCAACTGATTTAGCTGGTTATCATCATCAACATAATGTTATACAAGCTGCAAAATTAATGGCATCATCATAATAAATTTTAGTAGATTTTAATGAAAATCTAAACAAAAAAAAAAAAGAGATAGAAATATAATATGAATGAAATAGAAAAAGTAGCAAAGAAAACTTAAATGTGTAATAATTAATAACTGTAAGAGATAAAAAATGGGTCTCAAAATATGCAATTTTTTTTTTTAATTATTCGTAGTTTTTAAGTTAAATGTAAATTATATTTACATTCGATATTTCTGGTGTAATTTTAAATTAAATAAAATAATAATTAAATTAAATAAAATATTATAAAATTAATTTGATAAAATAAATGAAAAAATTAATTAAAAAAATAACATTATATGAAAAGTATTTAAAAGTAAAATAAATAAAATTTAAATAAAAATTTTATTCAAATTTGATTGTTTAAGGCTTTAATTTTATTTTTGTGTTTTCGAAATTGTATTTTCGAATTTAATAATTCCTATATAATTATTTTTATTTTATTTTTATTTTTTTTTTTTTGTATTATTAATGTAAATAATTTTATTTGTAATTGTAATAAGTAATTAATTAATTATATTGTAATATTATTATAATATTTAAGAAAAGTTTTAAATAAATTCATTATAGTATTATATTAATTATACATAATTAAATTTTGATTAATTTATTGTATTTTTCATTTATATATGTAGGGTTTTAAATAAAACATAATTGTCAATTCATATGTTTACTAAATAATAAATAATAGGTCTTCTACGATTCAGGATTTTGCTAAATAGTTTCAGACCACGATTAGGTACAAAAATTACTAGTAGTACTCTTGATATGATATAAGTATATTAAATTTCGATATTGAAATATCTAATCACAGATTAAGTTTTCATTTAAAAATATGAGTAATTTAGGTTTGCTTAATATTTGGATCTTAATAAGTGCTTCTAACACTTGAGGTTACTTCTCCTGCCAAAAGAGCTTTAAAATCCTGTATTGTATTCTAATTAAATTGCATGATTGATGTGCTTTTGAATTGTTTAAAATTGATGTGCATCTTCATAGTTAGAGTGAACGATTACACAAATTTAGCTTGGTCTAGGGGTAAGGAATTATAATTATAAGCACTACGTAGAGTCTATTATCTTAAGTGATTTTCTGTTCCGCAAGTACTACGATTACGAATGGGTATGCAATTTACTAACTCCCCAAACAGCTTCTTTAATCGTCAGATTTAATTTATTATTTATGCTTTATTGATGTAACTGTGTTTGGCACATATATATTAACATGTCATGTTATATAAGTTATTAAGGATTTCTAAGCGTACATATGTAATAATTTTTCAAATATTCTCAACATATTGTATTACATAATTTTTGTATAGTTGATTTGTAAATTTTATTCCTTAGTTTAGTTTTTAGATTAATTTTAGATCAAAAAGAGTATTAGGATAAACTTTTACTGTATACTGTAGATTTTACAAATCCCTTAGGTATTTGAGTTGATTTTGAACCCTTGCAGTATTAAAAATGTTTTTATTAACTCGATTTTTTTTTTTGTCAGTTTGTTATTACTAGACCTATAATTGAATTAAATTTCTTAATTATAGATAATTGATGCAAAATAAATTCAATCATACATTATAGTTGAATTTCACTAAACAAGAGCCATATCCTACATTTACAGATTATGTGTTCGATGCATCCAACATTTTTTGCCATTTGATATCAAAAAATTTTCAGGACAATCTGAATTGGATCACATATCTGCTTGAGGTTATAAATTCTTAGGAAACTAATAGAAATTATTATTATACATTTAAATCTGTTTTAAAAACTTGTTCAAAAATCTGTAAAAAGCAGGATCTAGAAGTAAGGAATTATAACTTTAAACACTATGTAAAGTCTATTAACTTAATTGATTTTCTGCTGCGCAAGTACTGCGATTACGAATATGTATGAAATTTACTAACTCCCCCAAACAGCTTCTTTAATCGTCGGTACTCACTGCCAGTTACTTAAAATAACATATAAATCACTCATAATTGTAAAATTGTGATTTTTAGGTTTTTCTAACGGCATGGGGTTGAATTTTGAATTTTCTGATTTGGTATAAATTTTGTTTTTTTTTTTTTTTGCGAGGTAATGGAAAGCTCTAAAGGAGGGAACCTTCAATACAAATGTACAGTTTGTTTATAGGGATTAGGATATGGAAGGATTTATGATTATGGTGGAAGTTATTTCGAATTTCAGGATCTTGGGGGATGGAGAAAATTGGATGGGATATTTAGAAGATAGATGTTAATGTCCTTCTTAAATTTGCTTAAATCATACATATATACATTATAAACTTTGGGGGACTCATTTGGTGTAATGTGGTTCCATCAACGAGATGAGCGCATGCTAGTATACCTCTATACGTTTAAACTTTATTAAATTATTTTTTTCATATCAGTGGCTAGTTGTTGTAATAATGAATATACTATACAATTTTTAACATTAACACAGGTTTATATCATGCATTCATCATGGATTAAATTTTATATTGATATATGTAATATTTATACGTGAGGTTTCGAACTTATTTAATTTTAGAGTACATATTTTTGAATACTCTTTAGATAAGGATAGTATCTTAAAGTTCAATATTTTCATAAGTCTATAATTTTATCTGAGATTTTAATGCAAAAATAGGTAAAACACAGGAAACACCACATAGTCTACATAGTGAATCAAATAATAATGGAAATCGTGTAGTAGACCTTGCACAATATCGAAGATTGACTATTAGTAGTACAACGTTCGAACATAAAAACGTGCACAAACAGACATGGAAAGCTCCAAATAGAAAATATGCTAATCAAATAGACCACATACTAATTGATTCTAGACATAGAAACAATATTGAAGATGTTAGAAGTTATCGTGGTGCGTGCTGTGATACAGATCATTTTCTTGTTGGTGCAAAATTTAAAGCGCGAATATCAACTGAAAGGAAGGTGAAAAGAAATTCAAATAAGAAATGGGACATAAACAAATTGAAAGATGAGGAAATAAAAATAGAATTCATACATCGAATTGAACAAAGTTTAGAAGAAACTAATACAGCTGAAAATGAAAATCATGATATTGAAACACAATGGATTAAAATAAAAAATGCAATCAACGTAGCAGCACAAGGAATCCTTGATACAGGTAGAAGAACACAGAGAAATGGTTGGTGGGATGCAGAATGCCAGAGAGTGAATGATGAAAAAAATGAAGCAAGAAAAAAGGTACTACAAATTAACACAAGAGCAAATCAAGAAACATATAGAAGTAAAAGAAATATAGCACAAAATTTATTTAGAAAAAAGAAAAGAGATTTTTTAGAGAAAAAATTAGGAAATGTAGAAAACTTTAGGCAGATAAATGATGCTAGAAAATTCTACAAAGAAATAAAATGTGTTACGAATGATTTTAACCCTACAATTCGCGCATGCAGAGATAAAAACGGTGATCTAATTCAAGAAAAATCAATGGTGATAAAAAGATGGGCAGAGTACTTTAAAGAACTGCTAAACCCAATAACTGACAGTAGTACTAATGAAGATGAAAATGTTGAAATCCATACTGCAGAACCATATATTGAAGAGCCTAGTGAAGAAGAAGTGTCTCAGAGTATTCTTAAGTTAAAAAACAACAGAGCATGTGGTATTGATGGTATCCAAGCTGAGTTATTAAAAAATGGTGGAAATGCATTATGCGGAGTGATTTATAAATTAATAACATGTATTTGGCAAAAACAACAAATGCCACATGAATGGAGATATGGAATAGTAATTCCACTACATAAAAAAGGAAACAAACTTATGTGTACAAATTATAGAGGTATTACTTTATTAAGTGTAACATATAAAGTATTTGCCAATATTTTAAATGATAGATTAAAAATCTATTCAAAAGAAATAATTGGAGATTACCAAGCAGGTTTCACATCAGGAAAATCTACAATTGATCAGATATTTACGTTGAGACAAATAATAGAAAAAAGTAATGAATATAACCGTGATATGCATCATTTATTTGTCGATTTTAAACAAGCATTTGATTCAGTAAATAGAAATATGCTATGGAATGCCATGAGACTTTTCGGTGTACCTGAAAAACTAGTTGCTCTATCGAAAATGGCTACAAATGGAGCAAAAAACTATGTAAGAGTGCAAGGTGATCTGTCAGACTGTTTTGAAACTCATGCTGGTGTAAGACAAGGCGATGTTTTGTCACCAACATTGTTTAATTTTGCACTAGAGAAAATTATACGTGATGCAGGACTTGAAACAAAAGGTACAATTTGGAATAAATCATCGCAATTATTAGGTTTTGCAGATGACATTGATCTACTGGCAAGAAATATGCAAATCCTGGAAGAAAATTTTCATAGATTTGAAGAATCTGCAAAAAATTTTGGATTAAACATTAACGAGACAAAAACCAAATATATGAGTAATTCTAGAACTGCAAATAGACAAAATATCACCATTAATAACTACAATTTCGAATCAGTAAATCATTTCAAATACCTTGGCTCAACAGTGAATAAAACAAACGACTGTAAATTAGAAATTGATGAGCGTATTAAAGCTGCAAACAAAATGTTTGCTTCACTATACAAAGTTTTTGGCTCAAACTTACTATCAAAAACATCAAAGTTTAGGCTATACAAAACACTGGTTATACCAGTATTTATGTACAGCTCAGAAACTTGGGCAGTGAGAAAACAAGATGAAAATAGAATTGATGTTTTTGAACGTAAAATACTCCGACGCATTCTTGGTCCAATTAGAGATGAAGATGGCTCATTTAGATTACGTTACAATAACGAATGTTTTGAGGAGTTTAAAGAACCACCATTGAGTAGTCGGATAAAAATACAGCAACTTAAATGGGCCGGTCATGTTATAAGAATGAATCGTGACAGATCTACGTACAAAACATTTATAAATGGACCAGAAGGTAGAAGAGACATAGGTCGTCCAAAGCTAAGGTGGATTGACAACGTTGAAAAAAGTGCAACGAGTATAAACGCGAGAAATTGGCGGATGATAGCTAGAGACAGAGAGCAATGGAGGAATTTTGTAGGGGAGGCCAAGATTCATTTTGGATCGCCGAGCCAGCTATGATGATGATGATGATAATTTTATCTGATGTTTTATACTTTTATAAATATACTTTAAATTTACTTTTAAAAATTTATGTTTAATGAAAATTATTCTAAACCACATCATTATTAACCACAATTTTCCTCACCTTATTTTTGCGTTTTTATAAAAGTTTTTAATGTTTTTTTGTTTCACCTCACATCCCTCGACTCCCTTTTGTATTTTCATTTAAAACTTTAATTCTCTGATAGATTTTGTACTTTTCTACATTTATTTCGTATTAAAGTTTGAAATAATTTTTATGACGATATTCTTCAATAAAATGGTCTTCCTGTTACGAAATAAAACAAAAACAACAATAACTTTGAAAAAAAGGGTTTTCCGGTTTAAGAAAGAAATGAAAAATATAAAAAAAAACCCACAGAATCCTTCAAAGGAAAAATTATTTTGTAATCAAAAAAATATATACTCTGTTGTAAAACTCATATACGTCCCTTCCCTTCCACCCAAAAATTACCATAATTTTTTATATTTGAGAGTACCAATGTCCGAAAGATTCTTAGTAAGATTAAAAAAATTTTTATTTTTTTCAAAAACCACAAAAAAGACAAGAATATTTCCATATAGACAAAATGATGTACACTTCAAATATGAACCTTGGGGCTATTTAAATAAAAAATAAAAAAAAGTTTATGAAAATCGTTTTATGGTCACAGATTTAAGGAAAATTTTGTAGGTTTTGTTGTTGTTTTGTAATTTTTTATGGAAAGGTGAAAGTTATGTAATTTTGTTATTCTGAGTCAGCCTTCAAGGGATGTAGTTAAATTTATTAACTAATTTATACATTTACTAACAAACTAACTTGATTATCTTTGTGTAAAAATTAGTTAGGTTTACATGAATTATTTGTTTGATAAAAATTGTTGGTCAATTATCGAAAAGTGTTGATATTATGAAAGGAAGACCTGTTATACTTTGTGGTACTATTGCTCTGGTTCAATTCCCTCAATTCAATTTACGGTTATTTGAAAGATTATGCTATTGACTGTTATACTAGCACTCCGCCCATGTATAGTATTCCACCCTTGTAGTAGTTGTATTTTTGGATGAATATTTTTCAGACTTAATTTTCCCCTTAATTAAACATGTACTTATGCTAAAGATAGACTTATTGGCGTAGTTTTATAGCAGCTATTCTATTATTTTATTCTAGTATAACAACATTTTGAACAATATTTTGCGAATAAACTTAACTTTGATAAAATTTCAGATAGGTACTCAGCTTTATTGTATTGTATATAATCAACTAAACCCTCTTGACTAACCAAATTTTGTAAAAACTTTGGCCACGAAATGAAGCTGCTTTTGGCAAAATATATAAAACAAGAAATTGTATGGGAGGTATTCGATCCAATTGAGAAAACTGGCTGGATTTTAAAAGCAGTGACTAACGCTAAGTAAAAACAAATTTGTAAAGTTTTCTGTACACTAGCTCCTTTACTTTTTGGGTTATCGTGCAAAGCAAAGTTTTGCTAACTGTTCTACTCTGGCACTGGTACATGTAGAAGCCCAGACCTGTGGAAAATATTGCCCAGACCAGTTTTAACATCAACATTTGCTGTTGATAGGCTTGATATTGTAGCATTTGGACAATTTTTTTTTTTTTTTTATTCCTTTTCCACTCCTTTAAGGAGTATAGGGCATTCACCAAGTTTATTTTAAACTAGGCTTCAGTTTCTTTAATCATAATATTCACTAAGCCGTTGATTACTCGGCTGTAGCTATTATATAAGGTTATGAAATATGAAAGCACAAATGTTAACTTTGTGCGCCATCTATAATCTTACACAAGAATTATTTATATATTTTTATTAATATTTTATTTTATATTACGATATAAACTATAACGATATAACTATTACGATATACAATTTTACGATATTTTTTTATTAGATATGATCTGACCGGGATTTGAACCCGAGACCTTCCACATGAAAGGCGGCGTCTTTAACACTACGCCATTGGTCAGATTTTTGGACAATTAGCACATTCAATTAAAATATTTCGCCACTGAATCCATTATCTCTTCTGAAAGTTAAATTTTTTGAACAAAGTCGTGGTAAATACTGTTAATGCAAAGTTGATCAAAATTTAATTTTTAATTCAATGTAAATTAAAAAAAAAAATCATCATAATATTAACAATCTAAGGGTTTAATATAAAATTTTTTAAGTTACCTAATTTAAATTAATTGAAATGGATTCAATTTATGCTAATTATTAATTAGTATCAGTGGACTTGTTACTATAAAAATTTTAGTAAATTTTTTAATTCTATTAAATTTTCTCAAATTCATCAGGATTTTTTTAATTTGTAAAGAGTTTATTAATTCATGTATACTCCCCTTGTGGTTAATTTTGGATAACTGTAGCTATTATAATTATATTGCACGTGTTACCAGACTAAAAAACAAATTAAAAATGTATGTATTTTGATAAAACTTTTATAGGGTTATAGAATTTACAAAAAACGTAAAACAAAAACCAATTAATGACTCAAAAATTGCTGTAACTTTTAATTTTTAATATTTGAGTGAATTTTTTAGAGTAAAAGTTAATTTTAGGCAGAAAAATGATGATTAAATTATTAAAGAATATACCTTTTGGTTTATATACATTTTAATTATAAGTATATATAGGAAGATGTATATGTATAACAGATAGTTTTAAAGGTTCTAGGGATAATTTAAATTCATTTAATATAATTTTTGATATTTAAGGAAATTACCATGAAAAAGATTATTTTAAACTCATAAGTGAATTAAACGAGTTTTTTTTCGAGTTTTTATATTTATTGAAAGTTAAATTATGATATTGAATAATTAACTAACTTATTATAAGATTAGAAAAAATTCATTTTTAGATTGTCATTTTTTATTGGCCAGATTAGAGAAATATGTCAGCTTTACCATAAGTGAACCAAATTATAATGTTTCCTTAAATTCTTTAAATAAAATAATTCCTAGTAATCCACAAATAGACTTAAAACTAGACAAAAGAATACTTTTATACTTTTATAGAGTGGATTATGCAATATCGAAATTATATCATCCATTGACAAAATTTTAGTCAACCATCTTTATTAGGTATAGAGTAATGCTCATGTAAAAAAAAGAAGTTCTATGACAGCTACTCGAACCCACTGCAGTAGACCAACCAAATTTTTTACAAACTTTGGCCATAAAACTAAACTATTTTTGGGAAAATTTCAGACACCCAGCTTCAATAGGTATAGACTATAGAGTAATCTATATTTATTAAAGCGAAAGTTTGTTTATTTGTTTGTTTGTATGTAGCGAATAGACTCCTAAACTGCTAAGCCGATTTTCATGAAAATTGTATATAGAGGTTTTTGGGTACGCAAAGAAATCGTGGCCCAAAAATTTTGCTCTAATGGACCGCCAAGTTGGGGCTGTGGTGCAAGTATTTAAACTTCTTTGTTCTAAAATGAAAACGGTTTGACCGATTGACTTCAAATTTTATATGTGTGAAGCAACTTGAAAATGGAGTTGAGTCTGTTAACAGTCGGTCCTACGATTGGTCAAAAAAATTTTTTTGGAAGTAAATTACGTCAAATTTTAGAAAGTAGTTTGCACTGCTTTGAATTACAGAAAGTTTCAAAAATTACTAGAATAATCCTAGAAAAATCGTTTTAAAAAGATTGCTTTCATACATTTTAAAATTTACAGGTGTAAACCGTGTGTAATTTTTGTGTTAACTTTTTGCAGTAACATCAATTTCAATTAAACCTCCATTAAGAGGCGCAGCAACGCGCACCGGGTATTAGCTAGTGCTCGTATAAAAAAATAAGTTGTATAGCAGATATTCGAACTCGTGGAGCAAACTGGCTGGATTTCAGTAGCGATGACGGCTATTGCATAAAAATTAATTTGTGAAAATTTCAGAATCCTTGTTTCTTTATTTTTTGAGTTATCATTGGGATGGAAGGATATGCGCAGTTGGAACGATTTACTCTTCGATTCTGATCCGTTCATACCTTTGAGTCTATATCTACCCCTACTCCTTCTCTGCGTCACAAACGTATTGGCAAATTTAGTATACTCTTTCGAACTAGACTGACGGACACACGTAGCTAAATCGATTTACTTTTCGATTCTGATGCGATCCGTGCCTTAGCAAGTCCATATCTTGATTCTATATCAAACGTGATGCATCATTAATTTTGTTAACCTAGTAAAGAATTGTGTACTGTATAACAATTAAAATTGTTTTTGTTATTGAATAATTATAGAGTGAAATATGTTGCTTTAGTTATTCGTTATAAGAAATCCATTTAAAATCCCTAAAAATTCTAATTTAACATGAATATTTAAACGTTTCAAATGAACTAACACTAATATTTCATTTCATTATTAAATAACAACATGCTTTTTATTCGATTAGTTCTCAAATAGGTTCGATTTTATTGAAAAAATTTCTAATAAAACTGTCAAAATAATTTCAAAATTACAAATAACCACAAAATAAATTTCAAATTCCGTTAGATGTATTTTTTATATATATAATATACGTAAATATATATGCAATAATGTACATATTGAAAATTATTTTTGATACTGCATGAAAAGTTCAAAGGGTATAATAAATTTGCCATTACGTGAGTGATGCTTATAAGGAGGTGTAGAAATTGACTCTCTGAAGTATGGATTGGATCAGTATCTAAAAGTGAATCGATTGAGCTATTTTTCTCTGTCAGGCGGCCGTATGTCAGCATGACTCAAAAACTGAACATACTAGGTTTTTGAAATTTTTATAAAGTAGTTTTTATAAAAGAGCCGTCTTTGCAACTGCAATTCGGCTAGTTTGCCCAAAGGATTTTTGCTAGTTAACTACCATACAACTCCTTTTTTAAAATGAGTATCTTAATATTTGATTAAGATCAGTATCTGAAATTATGTTAAAAGCAGTAAGTTTTAATTAACAGAGTTTGCAAAAAAAGTAGCTGTAGTTCAAGAGGTAGGGATAGCTTTAATTACTTTTATGTATTACTCAGTCTAATAAGTTGTGCGCTGAAAATTTTGCCAAATGTATAGTTAAACCGATGCTATAATGTTCGTGCGAGTATCCTAGAGTTGACACAATCTATTCTACTCTCTTGCTCGTTTTTTACTTTAAACCAAAAGTTTTGATCCAAGATAGAACAGCGATATTATTTAGAATTTATATGATCATTATAGAAAACCACAAAACTGACACCTAAATATATAATCTATTTAAAATTTAACTCTAAAAACTTCTAATGATGGATACAATGTGTTAGAACCACATATTTTTTTTGTAAAATTTTTAATTATTCTGGGAATATTTTCATCATCCGTAGCTTTTCTGGAAAAATTTTCAATTTCAATTAGAATTAAACGTTTTTAATTTGTTTTATTTGGAATGATCGTAAAATTCATCTATTTGCATGCTATGATATGGTTTCGTAGTTGACTGAATAGCAAATTCAATTTTTTGATTGACAAAGTAAAGGTTGGGGTAATTGAAAATTTAATTTACCTGGTTTTTTTTTTTTTTAATCATTTTAAAAGTTCTGTGTGGGGGTGCATTTTTATATTTAGGATTTTATTAAAATAATTCAACTAGAAATATAATGAATTTTCATCAATTTTAGATGAATTTTTTATGGTTGGGCATTTAAATGAAAATTAATGTCAAATTTAGTAATATAATAATATATATTTAAAAAAAAGAGTTAAATATTAATTTTTTAACTAAAAGATAAAAATTTTTGTAGTTTAATTTAAGATGAAAATTATTTAACAGGTTAATAGGTTATTTGTATACTTTATTTTATATTGTGGTTTTGGGTTCTAAAGTGTTTGAGGGAAAGTGACTTGGTGCTATAATTTCATAAAAATGTACGACTTCATGTTTAGGTATAGAGTCACGTTTGAATGGATTACAGATTGTTTATCTTTTTACACCCTTTAACTAAAATAATCATAAGGGCTATATACATTTTGGATTGGTGTTTGTAACCACCAAAACGAAGAAAGTCTAGAAATAGTTCGTTCACTCGTTCATGTGTAAAAGCGATTACTCAAATAATACAACAACTGGGTGGCACAGTGGCTAGAGTGCCGAAAATGAAAAAACTTTTTTGGTTTCGACTCGACTCAGCTGGCTTTCCCCATTGGGTTCAAATTAATGGCATAATCAATAATTAATAATTATATTATATCTTTAATGAAAAATTTATTAATATAACAATATAAACAAATGTAAAATATAAACAAATAATTTAATTGAGTAATATAACTCACAGATATGGAATACCATATAACTCAAATACAAAAATATTACAATATAAACAAAAATAGAATTGTATCTATTGAAAATCTAAAACGTTTCTACATGTTAGAAGGCCTGGTACTATCTCATGTTTAAACTGTATGTGGAATTCATTAAAATCAATTCTAATAGCACGAATATAATATGACTCCCTGTTCCAACATGTACCTATGGCATAGACATGCTTATTAGTCTAACAGTTGAACAATTAGCGCTTAAAAAAATATCTAATTATGCTGTGTCGTTTAAATTTATCGAGATTTATTGTAAATGGCTGCGGTTGGATCATGTGATCGGATTCTGGAAGCTTATTAAACGACTAAACATCTCCGAAACCAAAACATATAGAAACTTCAAATTTAATACAAAAGTGTTTCTTCAACTTCCAATACAATTAAAACTGTTACAGATGACAGCACCATGAGAAAAACAGCTATAACTTGTTGCATATATGTGCTTTCTTCCCTCCTATTAAAAAAAACCTTTGATCATATGCTAAATGGAAAGTGATTTAATTGTCTTATAATTCAATTTTAAATGAAAAATTTGTTTATCAAATTATTTTTTTATGAAATTTCCATTGAATTGCCTTGTACCCAATAAAATATATGTTTGTACAGTAATTAACTACAAAATATTTGTTATTGTTGAAAATATATATAGTGTTATATTAAATTGTTTTATTACAACGTTGAGGACATTTGAAGACATTTCTTACAAAACAAAATATTTAACATACTTTCTTTTATATTAATACAAGTCATTCTAATTTATCGCTAAATACTTTTATCTATTCTTTATTTAATTAAAATTAATTAACCTTAAATAATATAGAAAACTCATTTTATTCAAAAAAATAAATAGATCAAAATTCTAAATTAACATTCAATTAAAGTTTTCAAAAAATCAATTAAATATAAAATGACTTTCAAAAATACAAAATCTGATTAGAAACAAGCTAAATATTATTTACATCAAAAATTATATTCACACCTTCTTTTTTACAAATACTAAATCAAAAGCAAAGAGTTTACTCTTTTTTAATTAAATGTCAAATCATTTTACCTTTTTTTGCGCCACCAAATCATCCACCTTTTTGTTTTTTTTTTTTAATAATAATCTATAAATAATTTAAAATCATTTAACAACAATAATAACAACACCACAAGCAATCAACAAAACACTGAAAGTAAATAAATACATACGAAATACTTCTATACTTTTACCTTCCTTTTATAGTCATGAAGGATTTAACAGTTAAAAAAAGAAAAAATAGAAAAAACTAACGGTACTAGAAATAACTTTTCTATTTTAATGCTTTTACAAAAGACAAAAAAAAAACAAACAATTAAAACTTGCCAACGTTCTTACCATATGCAAAGCATAAAAACAATAATAAACACTTTGTAAATAATGAGTGACAGTGTAGAATGAATTTGCTATAATAGTATGAGTTGAGTACATTCACTTTGTATAAATATAAAACCTGCTAAAAGGAGTATCTTGTTCCGCTCCCCCTCTCTATAAAATTACACTTTAATATTTAATTAATGAAAACCTAGGTATATCGTTATACAAGACAATATTAAGGTAGTTTTATAAAAAAAATTGAGTAGAATTTCAATGTGAAATAAAAACGTTTTTTTAGAGCACTGAGGAAATATTAACATTTTGTAGTTTTATTTATTAAGTGTTATAAGTAGTAAAATATCTATTATATAAACTTGAACACATATTTGTATTAATTCTAACTAAATTATTACTATATTTATATCAGAATGTATATTAAGTTAATTGAAATAAACAAAGGTCACCAAAAATTTTAAGGTTATAACAAAGCTAACTTTTTTATTTATTTTTAAATAGCTTCTTACCTCATACAATGTTATAAAAGAGTCAAGCATGCCTTTTATTTTTAGGCATTCCTACTCTGAATCTCATATATACATTTTTATAACTATTTTGGAAAAAACGTATAAATTTGATTTTGAATCCGACTCTAAAATACCTTCTTATTTAGAATCTGACATACACCTATGTATAAATATTCTGGAAAAAGCGGAATACCCGAATTTTGAAAGCAACTCTTAAATCCCTCCTCCCTTCCTTTTTATTTTTATTGCATAGTTATTTGAAATAGAAGAAATCAACTGATTGTCGAAACCATCAAATTAACAAGTCAACATTTTGAAAATCGACATGAGCTCCGCATCCTAGTCGATTCGACTTTATTTCAATTATGTTACTTATTCGATTCGACTTTATTTCTTTCGACTTTTTTCACCCCCCACTTTTCAACACTCTATCAATTTTTTATTTAGAAAATTATTCCAATAATTGAGTTAAAAATTAGATATACAAATTATTGTAAAACTCACTATATAATTCTAGGGATGACTATTCTGTTGAATGAATACATAATACTACTCCTGACGACATTCATTTTATAATTTGATTATTAATTATACTGTTATAAAATTCGTAATATTTAATTCATAACACCTGTCAAAATTGAATGAACTCAACGAAGGTACTTAAAATATATATAATATATATTATGTAACTTATAAACTATGAAAAAAAAATAACGGTAAACAAATAAAATAAAGAAATAACTGACCATTTCTAAAAAGAAATGTGCTTTGAAACAAAATTAAAATGGAATGAGTTAGAAAAAACAAAAGAAAGCATGTACATATATAATATAATGACATTAAAATTGACGATAACAAGTGACAGCCGACAATTTTATTATAACTATACTCTTAATATACAAAAGATGTCGCTTTATGACATACAAGTAGTTTTTTAGCACATTTTCAAAAAATTTTGTAAAAATGTGCCTATATAGTTTCACTCTGTCCGTCCGTCCGTCCGTCCGTCCGTCTGTCCGTATGTTTACAAAAACTTTTACACCGTTTGAAATAGAGTAAAGAAATTTTAACCATGGGTAGTTTTCGAAAAAAAAATAATTTCGTAGAAGAATTTTTTTCTGTAGCCCCACCTGTTACGGGGCTACAGTCCCCCAAAGTTAGAAAAAGCCCTATATTTAAATAGTTTTAACAAAAATTCTGTTAGATATATTTTCAATCTGAAAACGGCAAACGATAGCTGGTTTCATAAACTTTATAAATATTTAAAAGGCAAATATTTAGGGTAGGGTAGAACCGTATGCTAAAATTTAACATTACACAAAACTCAATTTTTGCAATATTTTTGACCACACATATCTTCTGAACGGTTCAAGCTAGGGTCTTGAAATTTTGGGAGAAGTTAGATACTAAGAAACTAGTAGGAGTCGGTTAAAAAAATTTTTTTGTCAAGCCCCCTATTTAGGAGCTATAAGGGCTCGAAAATTGAAATTTCGCTATTTTTAAACACCTGTAACTTGAAAACCTGTCCAAATTTTTTTTAGTGATATACAAAATTCAAAGCTCTATAAT
Organism: Dolichopus griseipennis; assembly: GCA_963082915.1. Taxonomy (NCBI): domain Eukaryota; kingdom Metazoa; phylum Arthropoda; class Insecta; order Diptera; family Dolichopodidae; genus Dolichopus; species Dolichopus griseipennis. Next base: position 36,426,262 of record OY720442.1, on the reverse strand, counting down.
TATATTTCAACATGTGTTAAAGGTTTTTCTTAATTTTGAAGGGTGACAAAGCTACAGCCCCTGCAAATTCCAAAAAAGCCCTATATTTAAATTGATATAACAAGAGTTCTGTTAGGTTTATTTTCAATAAAATAACGGTAAAAGAGAGCTGCTTTTATAGGCTTTACACAAATATGTCGCTTAAATGTATAGGGTTGCCATACGGTACTAAAATTTACCATTATATAAAACTCAAGTTTTGCAAAATTTTTGGTCCCATATATCTCCTAAACGGTTTAAGATAGGATCCTGAAATTTTGGGAGAAGTTAGATACTCAGAAATTAGTAGGAGCCGGTTAATAAAATTTTTTTGTCAAGCCCCCTGTTTAGGAGCTATAAGGACTCAAAAATTTTAATTTTGCTATTTTCAAGCACCTGTAACTTGAATACCTGTCCAATTTTTTTTTTATTAATATACAAAATTTGAAGATCCAACATTATATTTTAACATATGTTAAAGGCTTTTCTTAAATTTAGAAGCGGTCCCTTTAAACTGAAGAAAGTGTCTCTCAGTCTTACCCATTTTTTCTTAGATTGTATAATTCTAAGTAAAATTCCAAATTTTTGTGGAATTCACAATTTAATTCCTAGAAACTAAAAAAATGGAGGGGGACGGAGGGGGGACGGAGGAGTTAGATGAAGTTAGATCCTTGAGAAACTTGGCAACCTTCCCCATTGAAGGGCTATAACCACTTTCAATTAAAAACTTTACTGTTAGTAGTAAATTTTTTAAGTAAGCAGTAACTATTTCCAAGTAATTATTTCCAAAGTTAAACTCAGTATGTAATACAATATAAATTTGAAAATGTGCTTTTTTAAAAACCCTTGGTTTTTTTTCATCACTTGTTTTTTAATTGTATTCAATTTTGTTACAATACAAACAAAATTTTTCTTGTATTGGTCATTTGTATTTATTTTCAAGAAATTGTAAATATATTTTATTCCCGTTATAATTTTTGTTTTCATAACGGTTCTTATGCAAAAAAGGACTTTTGATATAAATTGTTAAAGATTGTTTAAAAGAAAACTTCAATCTCATCATTTAAAATAAATTGGAAGTAAACGGTATTTATTTGTTTATATATTTTTTAACTGAAGTTATTTATTTTTTGTTTTTTTTAGAACCGTTACTTTTATTTCAATACAGTTAAATAATTATTATGAAAGTAATTGATGATCATGTCAATTTACAATTGATAATCAAATATAATCGAATAAACTATTGAAATAAATATTTTAAATATTTGTAGGATTTATTTAAGGTAAGAAAGAGATAGAATCAAAGAGGTTTTGCTCTTTTTATTTTCAATGTAACGGTTTATTAAATATTATTACTATAATTGAAAAAAAATTGCACCATTGTCTATTTTTTTTAAGTTTAAGTTTTTTTGAAGGACCTTTGATAAGTGATTGTATGATTATTCAAATTGAATGTAATGGCGACGTATAAAAACAACTAACTGTTATTCAATTCTGTTTAGTTTTCTTGTATATTCGTACGGTATAACTTTAATTTTGTTGTGAGGAAAACCCGTTATAAATTGAATTTTTTCATTTTTTGTATATACTGTTATATTTCATGAATTAACTTTGGATTTAAAATGACAGATGCTGGAACACAATTGGAAAATCATAATGAAAATTATTCAACAATACCATGCCAAGTTTGTGGTGATAAAAGTTCTGGAAAACATTATGGTGCCATTTGTTGTGACGGTTGTTCATGTTTTTTTAAACGTAGTATTCGTAAAGGTACACCATATATTTGTATTTCAGGGTTGGGTGATTGTGTTATTGATAAGGCACGACGTAATTGGTGTCCATATTGTCGTTTACAACGCTGTTTTCTTGCCAAAATGAATATATCAGCAGTACAAAAAGAACGTGGGCCAAGACGTAATAACTGTCAAAATAAAATCATAAACCGACAGAATCGTTCATATCAACGTGCTCTCCTGAATCAACAAAAAAAATGGAAAATTCCTCGAAAGTTAACAAGCGCAGATGTAATTGAACGAACACTACCTAAATTTAAATTAAATTTTAAAGGACGATCTGGAGATGTAATAAAAGCTGCTGCTGCTAGTTCCATTAATAGGGAATGCGTTTCACATTCAATGAATACAGTTTTAGCACATAGTTCTAATAAATTACCATCATCAAATTTTTCATTACCAATGTTAAATTTTTCACCTTCTCTATCACACATGGGAAACAATCGATTTAATGAAAATCTTCCAAATATAACGGGAAAAGCAATTACAACGATTACACTGCCAACAGAACCATTAGAAATAAACAATAGTGAAATTATTCAACATCAAATTTTAGTACAAATTCTTGTAACATGTGTTAAACAAGCTCGCAATAATGAACAATTCAAATTGATTGATTGGCATCAACAAAATATGATTTTATTAAATGTATGGAATGAATTTTTCATTTTAAGAGCATCTCATTGGTCCATTGATATAAGCCGTGTTTTACATTCAACTGGAGATTTACATTTAAATGATTTAATAGATGAAGCGAAAAAATTGAATGCAGATTTAGTTGAATTATCATTTTTAGAAAGTTTAATATTATGTCGGAAAGAATTTGCATTAAATATTGAAAATACATTAAAATTAGAAAGTTTAGCTGATCAAACATTATTTGCATTGGCCCGATATGTTACACAAAAATCAAATTTATCAAGATTTGGACATTTATTATTGGGTTTAAGAAATTTAAGTTTAAGAAAATATGAATCAAAATTACAAGAATTATTTCAAAATGTTGTTGAAAATATTTTAAAAGATGATTTTAGATTATATTGATTGAAAGATATGTAAGAAATGGACATGCCCTTCTGGCTACATTCTATGTAGACATATATGTAGGTTTATGTGTATGAAAATTTAGTTTTATTTGCTTTAGGGGAAATAAATTTTAAATATGAATATTATAGAAAATTTTGTAAATATATGTGTTTTTAAATTGAAAAATATTTTTAAATTTAACTTTGAACAAATGCAAGAGTTTTAAGAGAGGTGAAAATTTGATTTTTGTTAATATTAAAGTATTTTTAAAGTAAAACAATTTTTTAATTATTTAATATTAATTTTGTTTAATATTTTAGAGGTGTTACAGAAATAATTATAAAATCAATCAATTGTATTTATACATATTATAAAATAGTAGACATTTAAAAATTGAAGTTTTAGAGAGAAAATTTAATTATTCATACATACATATTATTTTTCAAAATCAAAATTGAAGGACAAAGAGATCTTGGAAGAAGGAGAAACTCGTGCCTGAGAAATCTTTGAAAAAAGTTCAACCGATCTAGAAAATCTTTGTTTAGAACTCCTGTTAACATAAGATTTAAAAACCTAACTTGATAGCTAACTTTTATTGAGGGATACTGGATGCAGATGCAGCACCTGTGAAAGATGATTAGTTATGATTAATCCACATTTTTAAAAATCAAATATAATAATGAAATTTTATTAATCAATCTTTGTATTTTTTAAGCAGATTTGAATTGTGAAGAACTTTTAAATTAGAATGAGAAAAATACTTAAATAAAGTAAATATCTAAATTAAAATTTTTTGTATTTCATCTATGAGTTTTGGACTTAAAATATTGTAATTAATGGCTTGTTTTGGAATGATATTCATTTTCTTTTCGCCTTTATGACTAAGGGTCTCTATTTAATTGTGTTTTTCTTAGTTGTTCTCAATTTGGTGCCAACAAAGCATGTTGACAACACTGTAGTCTGTATCTGAAATCAATTCTTTTCTTATGAATGTCAGTGGAAAATATTAAAAGTCATCCAGGAGCTACACCAGAATAAATTCTGTAGCGTATAATATATATTATTTATTATAACCTATCCTTCAAATTTTAGGATCAGACTTGCTTTAAAAAAAGAAAGGTATTATGAAAGTTAATACCCATTCGAAGAAAGATGTGTATTTTAAATCTTAATTACAGAGCTGACTTTCTTATGTTTTTTAGAGTTCATAAGGTCGAATAAGATGTCAATGAAACGTAATGCGCTTATAATAAACAAATTTACGTAGCCCCATTCCAGCTATATCGATAACGTAAAAAATAAAGAAGCTAGGATTTTGAAATTTTCACAAATTCATTTTTATGCAATAGCCATCATCGTTATTGAAATCCAGCCATTTTGATTCACAGCTTCGAATAGTTGCCATACAACTTCTTCTTTTATATGAGGATTACTCTATACCTAACGAAGCTGAGTGTCTGAAATTTTACCAAAAGTTTTATGACCACAGTATCTGCAATATTTGGTTGGATATAGATTAGTCACACATTTGGTTGTTTGAACCAGTTTTATAATAATGTAGTAGGAATCACGGATATAAGATATAAATATGTTTAAGTGATAAAATTTAATTACAGAAAATATATAACGGCGAATGTGAATTGTCAAAAAAAGGTTTAATGGTTGCCAGAGTTGCATCTATTCTGATTCTACTAAGCTAAATTATAAATTGGTCTACAAAATTTAAATAGGTTTGTCTATGCTGAATCCGAGAGCGAGAGCACCTTCAAAGGGGACGGGCGATGTAGCCTGGTATGCAAGTAAACTAAGTTTTTCCTTTAAAATAAGGTTATAACAAATTTAATAAAATATATTCAAATAAAATACCATCTTTTTTTTCAGAGTTAAATATATTTTATTTTTAATTTTTAATTTCAATTTTTTTTTTTATCTATTTATTTCTTTTTTCTTAGTTTTGTCTTAATTTTTTTTCAATTTTTTTTTTTTTAATTTAAGTTTCAGTAATTTAATTTCTTAAATAAACTTTTTATTTTCAATAATATTCTTTTTTTTCTTAATTATTAAGTTTTTGTTTTTTTTTGTTTAATAAATTAAATTTATTCCAAAAAAATATAATAAATATCTAAAGTTTTCTTTTCTATTTTGTTAATTTGTTCATTTTTTTTCAATAAATAAATTTAAAAAAATTTTTAACAATTTATTTAAATAAATAAAATTAATACTGCATATTGTTAAACATAATTTCTTTGGCTAAAATATAATTAAAAAATATTTTTCTATTTTTGTAACAAACGTTAACTACGTATACCTGATTACTAAATTAGATTACTGATTAATGAATGTTTTTTTTGCAATTAAGCCGAATGTGTTAGAAATTAAATTGAAATTTGTATATGATTTTCAAGTCCAGTAGTATTGAACTATTAAAATTTGCGATTTAAATAATTTTCTGCAATTTTTTTAAAATTTAAATTCACAAAAATATTCATGAAATAACGGTAATATAATAAATTATAATTAATTGCCATAATTGAATGTAACAGTTTGTTTAATTCTTTTTTGAATTATATAAATTTAATTTTACATTCATTGAAAATTTTGGTATACGTAATTAACAAATATATATGATAACTGTAAAATACTATATTTTTAGATTTTTATTTTCTAATTTTGTTTTTTTTTAATATAACAGTAAATATAAATAACTGTTAAGGTTTTTTTTTTAAAAATATTTTATAGGAATATAAATTGATTTTTGTAAACTTTTTGATTTTTGTTTTTAATATAACTGATATATACTTTACTTAAAATTATAAAATACCGTTATATGTATCTATATCTTTAAAATGTAATTAGTTGGGTACTTCATTTTCTATGTTTTTATAAAATAAAATATATATATATAATATATTTGACTTTGCTAATTTTTCAAAAAAACAAAGTTTTTTTTTAACTTTATTATTAAAAATAAATTTTTATAATATAATTAATAAATAATTTATAAAAAATAAATAAATAACTAATTTCCTTTCTATATATTTATTTTTTTTTTTATTTTTATTTTATAAATTCATAAAATAAAATGGTTAGGTATGTTTGTTTATAATAAAATTATAACTAGTTTTTTTTTTAGTTAAGTAATAAGTTTATTTCATTGTATTTATTAATAACTTTTATTTTTTTTTATTAATTAATAACTTAATTTCATCCAGGTCACTATAATTACTATTTTGTTTTTTTTTCTTGCATTTTTAGATTTTTCTTTAAATTAAATAATTTTTTTTTGCTATATTTTTGTTTTATTTATCTTTTTTTTTTTCAAATTTTTTTTTAGTTTGTTTTAAATATAATGTACACAACATTTAATTTTAATAACTATTTCTATTTTTTTGTATCTTTTTTTTTTGTATCTTTTTTTTTTGTATCATTTTTTTTTAATATTTTTCTTTTTATAATATCTATGTTACGTTTTATAATTTTGTAATATTTAAAAGATAGTTTTTTTTTTTTTTTTAATTTTGGCGTAGAGGAATTTGTTTTGAAATACGTATGAGTGTGTGTTTTAGAACAAAAGATAAAAGAAATGGGGTATAAATGATCGATTATAAAATATAACAAAAGTTTGTTAGAAGTTTCTTTCTTCTAAAAAAAATCAAAATTTAGAAAATTAAAATTAGATTTAAAGTTTTATGCGCATGATCAGAATTAGAAATGCTCATTTAAGAGGTGTTTCTACGCGACAGCGCAATGACGAAAGACGTGACTCATATTAAAATAATGTATACTTTGCGTATACAATTGGTATATTGACATCGATTAACCACATTGTACCGCGTTTTATGAAAGGTATCTGTATGAGCCCAAAATATTTATTTTGCCGTTCAAGCATTGTCATGTCGTTGTTAACGGTTTTATGTGTGCGTCAGTATAGTATACTTATTTTTTAAAAAATGCTAATAACTGTTAAAAATTTTTCAAATAAATTTTTTTTTATTTTAACGTTCAACGTCGGAATGGAAAGGATAAAAAAAAAGTTCCGTTACGGAAAATGGTTTTCAGGACGCCATGACGTGCCGTTTTAATGAATTATGTCCTTAAAATGAGCTTAATGTATAAATTATTTTTCGGAATTGTATTTTTCTATTTGGTATATATACTGGTATATGTATAGATATGTCTTTTATACAATTAATGAAAAAAAAGGAAAATAAAACAGTAGTTCTACAATTACTTTGTGCGAACAAATATTTACGTACTTACACATGTGCGTAAAGAACCGTTTTTAAAAATTAGCCGAAAATGACTTTATATTTAGGCCACATCATTTAAAATTCAATATGTTCTATACTTAATAAGGATTATGATATAAATTATGTGAAATAAATATGGCCGTTAATGTGTTTATTAAGGCGGCTCAAAAAAAAATTAATTAAAATTTTATTTTATTTGTTGTTGTTTTGTAGTTATGAATGTTAACTCAAAATTATTGAATTTTGAAAAGAAGGTTTTATACTGTTCAAACTTAGCTTAAAATTTTCAGAAGTTTAAAAAATATAAGAAAGCTAAATTTAGTTAAAGATTTTTTTTTTTGTGTAAAAGTAGACATTATACATATTGAATATAAAAAAATTAGTAGTAAATTATAGGTAAAAATATAATATGTATATTATACAAAACATGAAAATTGTGCTATAGTTGAAAAAACAAAATTTTTTAATTAACTTCTTTTATTTTTTCTTTGTATTTTGTCGCTTAAATCTATATTGCTTTAAACGCCAATTTTTTGATGTCTAAATTCTTCCTAAATAGTTGATGTTTTGTATTGTATCAGTTGAACTTTTTAATTATGAGTTTTTTGTGTATTTATTGATATATCCGTCGAACTTAAAGCTTTGTGGAATTGAAAAAGTAACTTCAGTTTTGAGCTAGAGACTAATAATATATAGCAAATAGATTATTTAACTTCCCACTAATTATTCAGCCATGAGTTCAGCATAAATATCAAAAATGGAAATGATGGTAGGAAATGGGTTAAAGCGATGGGAAACCCTTATTGCCAGTTTCCTTCTATAAGAGACTTTTAAAATAAACTGCTTTAAATACCTATTAGGTAACATTCAAATTATTCAACCATTTATTCAGCAAGCAATGGATACCAAAAATGGAAGTGACGGTTGGAAATGGGTTAAGTCGATGGGAAAGTTTTTATTGCACAATTCCCATTATAAGCGATCTTTTAAAATAAATTGCTTTGAATACCTATTAGATAGTTTTCAAATTATTCAGCCATTTATTCAGCAAGCAATGGATATTAAAAATGGAAGTAGCGGCAGGAATTGGGTTAAATTGATGGAAACTCTTTATTGTATATAAAATAAATTGTTTTGAATACTTATTATAAGTAACATTCAAATAATTCAGCCATTTATTCAGCAATTAATAGATATCCAAAATGAAAATCATGATTTTAAATGGGTTAAATCGTTTTAAAATTTTTAAGGAAGACATTTTTTAAAAAAAAATAAGGTGTGTATAGCAAAATAGAATTTAAGCGGCAAATTATTTACGAAGGTTTTTTTAATTTTTTTTATTTAACATTTAAATCACTTAACTATACATATAAAATGTCCATTATATTATATATTAAATTATTTTTTTTTTAAAATTTTATATTATATTATAATATTAATGTAGAAATGATTTTGACACAAAATCTTTTACAGAAAAAAAATATGTTTTTAATTTAATAATTTTTACTTCATTTCTATATATATATATATATTTATTTATCTCATATATATAACTACATATTATAAAATAATTTTGTTTCAATTATATACTTTTATTAAATAATAATATAATTATATAGAATATATTCATTTATATAAACATATCTGTGTATCTATATATATAAATATAATATTTATATATATATATATATATATATATATATATATATAATATTTATATATATATATATAAGATTTTCTAATATCTAAAAAATGTCTATTTGAATTAATTTGAATATTTAATATTTAAATATTCAATAAAAAATAAAATAAATTAAAAAAAACATACATTTTTTTAAAATGAAATTTTTATAAATTTTTTTCCTATAGTAAAGCTTTTACTTTCTTTAAGAATTCAGATTGTAGAAAAATTTTTTGATAAGTTTTTTTAATTTTAGTTAAATAAAAATTTTATTTTGCTGAGTATTTTGTAGGAAGAGAATCAAAATTATGTTGTATGTATTTATATTGAGATTGATGAAATTTAGTAAAAATTTATAATTCATAAACTTTTATGGTAGTTACTCCAAGATTTCTTCAGAACCTTAGTGCTGTTCAGTTTGACTTTCGTAGACTTTTTAGCTCCTTAATTTAAGAATCATTCTCTTGTCTATTAAGTAAAATTATGTAAAAATTTTAGAAATGTCATTTAAGATATTTTTATTATTTAAACGGCTGGGTGGCACAGTGGTTAGGGTGTACACCTTTCATGCGAAAGGTCCGGGTTCGAATCCCAGTAAAAGTGAAAAAGCTTTCCTGGTTTTCGACTCGACTCAGCTACCATTCGCCATTGAGACCAAATTAAAGGTTTAATCAATAATTAATAATTATATATCTTTTATAAAAAATGCATTATAATAACAATATCAACAAATGTAAAATATAAACAAATAATTTAATTGATAACTTACAGATATAGAATACCATATAACTCAAATACAAAAGTATTACAACATAAACAAAAGTAGAATTGTATCTATTGAAGGTCTAAGACGTTTCTACATGTTATAAGGCCCAGTACTATGTTATGTTTAAATTGTATGTGGAATTTATTAAGATAAATTCTAATAACACGAATATAAAATGAAGCCCTGTTCCAACATGTACCTATGGTATAGACAGCTTATTAGTCTACCTATATATAACTATATATAAATTGTCAGTATAATTTGGTGTATGGAGTATTTATTAGAATTGTAGTCGATTTGAAATATTTTTTTACATCTTAGTAAGGTTTTGCCAACATTTTGTGTTTTATTTAATATATACTTTAATAATGTATACTTTACAAATTTCATTTTTCAACAATCTGTTATCTTAATCTTGATTTTTTTTTTAAATATTAAATAACATAAAAAATTTAAAAAATTAAAAAAAAAAAATTAAATAAAAATTCAATAAAAATCACAAATATAAAAGTAATTACTTATTTATAATAAAATATAAAAATATAAGTTTTAAATATATTAATAAAACAAATTGATAAAATACATGATACTTTAATAGTTTAATATTTTTTTTTTATAAGTAATTCTTTTATGATAGTTTTGTTTTCAAATTTTGTTTAATTTTTAAAATATTAAATTTCAAATTGTTTTATTTTTACTTTTTATACATTTTTTATTTAAATAAAAAAATTTCTACGAAATCACTTAAAAAGTTTTTTTTTTAATTACATCTAATAAAGCTATTTTGAATTTATTTAAAAACTTTTTATTTTCTTTTTTGTTTGTTTTGTTTTTTTTTTTCTTGTTTTAAATATTTTAACTTTCATTTTTTTTTTTAATTTTAATTTTCCGATTTAAAAAATTTTAAATGTGAAAATTTATTTTTCATTTCATTTAATTTCAAATATAATTTAATATTCTGTCTAGTGTTTTACAACACTTTTACTAAAATCGAAAATATAAACAATAAATTAAAATTAAAAAAAGTGAAATGGGTCTAGATATTTAACTGGGGGAAGGCTAATTTGTAACTTGTAAATTAAATACATTCTTAAATGTAATTGTATTTACCAAGCGCATAATATGTCAACTGTCAATTAGTTAGTAGTGATGATGTTGACATATGTAATTAAATTACTAATGTCAACTATAGTTGACATGAGAATTGCAATAAAATTTTTTTAATGCTTGCAACACTTGATATTAAATTAAAAATAAATGTTTTTTGAGTATTTTAATTATTTTCAAATTTAGTAAAAATTGAAAATAAAAAAGTTTTTAAAAATTAAATTTTCGTAATATCAGAATTTAATATAAATTTGAACGAATTCAAAGTGACTTGGAACGTTTCAAAATGAAAAAAAGAAAAAATAGAGCAACAATTTGACAATTTGTACTTGAATTCAACCAATTTTTAAATTATCAACGACAACACTTAATTTAAATTGGTAAAATTCTTGTTTTTAATATTATAAGAGTTTATTTTTTTTTTTAATTCAATTTACTTTATGATATTTCACGTTCATCCATTTTGATTTTATCGTGATTTTAAATTGTTTCCTACCTATTCATTAAAGTTTCAACATTTAATGTAATTTCCTGATTATGCTTCTTTTGTAGACTATCACGTCCCGGGGATCTTATACTAATATTATTTTCACTATTTTTACGTTCAATAATTATCAATTCACTTGTATGACTATTTGGACTTGGTGGACTATGAATAGTATTACTATCAATGCTACCACTATGCTGTTGTGATGATGTTGATGGTGACATTGGAATTTCTTCAATTTTTTCTAAATCTTGATTAATTGATGTTGAATTTTGTTTATGTAATCGTGCTAAGCCTTTTGGACTCCAACGATTCTCTTGTAACATTGGTATTTCTAAGGTTTGTTTTTGTCCGGTTGTTGTTATTACAAAACTATTACTTTGCGGTATAATAGTTGAACTAGATAAATTATGTTGTTGTAATGATGCGGCTGCAATATGTAATTGTTGTAATTGATTTGATGATGGTGCATCATCTTTATCTAAACTGAATTGACGTCTTAGTAGGCGACTAGAACCTGGTTTATTTTCATAATGTTTAATACTACCGCCACCGATACCGCCACAAATACCAGAAGTTCCAGTTCCAACACCAGGTCCACCACCACCACCAGCCAACATACTGGCACCAATAGTAGTACCACAAATACTACCATGATGTGTACCATATATATATTTACCATCCATAAATTGTGATAAATTATTTTCGGATGGACTTAAACACTTGTAATTGTTATACGGTAAACTTAAATCCATAATTTCTTCGAAACGTTTATAAATTCTTGATGATGATGATGATGAAGATTGTGTTATACGATTAAATGTACTGGGTATTAATAGATTTTCTGCAACCGAAGATAATTCTGATAGTTTACGTGCTTGTGGACTAGTTGATTTTGTGGATGAAACATCACTGGCACCACTACTAAGTGCACCACCACCACCAGATATACAAATAATATTTGGACTGAGATTTGATGTTGCGGCTGATGGTGTTGTATTTGAATCTAATGAATATGAATTTGATAGCATTATATTTAATGGGGTTTCATTTATATTTGTTGGTGGTGTTATTTCAACTTTAACTTCAACTGATTCACCAGCTAATGATGATGATCGACTTGATGATGGATTTGTACTATTGGTATTTGTTAAACGTCCTTGACCACTTATTGTGGTATATATATTATTTGGTATTGATGGTTGACTTATAAATGTTGTTGTGGTTGTTGGTGTTGGTGTTACAGCTGTTGTTATAACATTAATATTTGTTAATGATCCAGTTGAATCAGTTAACATAATACATTTATTGACAATTGATTCGTCCAGACTATTGGATGGAAAAATAAAATAACAAATAAAAGAAAGAGAAAGAAATAGAAATTTTTATTAAAAATAATTTAATTCTATTTTATTTAATTAAAAAATTATACCTTTGGAAAAAATATTTTGATATTTAGTTTCAGTCTTAGTTAAACATTTACAATCAAAACAGAGTTCAGAGAAAAAGTTTGTTTATTTTTGTAAAATTTATGTTTTTTTTTGTATATATATAACAGTGTACGACAAAATAGAGAATACGATTTTAAGAATGTTTTATAAGAGTAAAATACACAGAAAAAAAAAGTTTAATTTGAGAAATATAAAATTTACATAAAATGCATATTAAGGATTTAAGAAAGAAAAACTATGGTATTCATCTTACACGGCGGCAATGGTTGAATATTTTATTTGCTATGACGTATCCTCAATTCCATTAAATGATGTTTCAACAATATCATCCCCGTCTAAATGGGTTTCGTTTAATGGTGGTGGTCTAAAAAAATAAATTTTGTTTTTTTGTTTTTTTTTTTATATTTTACAAAATAATTTGTTTTTCTTGATTGAACGAGGGCAGTTTGATGGAGCAGACTATTATAGCATATATAATTACAAAAAAATAATAATTAGACCGTATAAAATAATCTGGGAATTCCCGATAAGTTTTATTTCCACACTATCGTAAAATATTTTAGAGACCTAATCTTAGGACCTTAAGTTGTTTTAAACTAAATTTTTAATTTAAATTTTTAAATGCACAGAACATAAACAATCAACAAGTGATTCCAACTTACCCATGTGATTCTCTGTTAAAATGCAAATCCAAATCCATAAAATGTAAGCAAAAGATATAAAAATATGAAAGATAATTAAGAATTTGTCTTCAAATTCAGTGAAGATTTAAAAAATTGATCATAAAAAAAAATTTAATACAAGTATGCAATATAATTTAAGCCTGGAATAATAATCAATATAAAACTGTTGATATTGATTGTGCCTTATATAAGGTCTATTAAAAATTTATTTCAAGGCAAGGATCTAACTTCTTACTAAAAAATGGATTGGTCTTAACAATTTTAGATTATGCAACTAAAATCTAAAAAATAGATTTATTAGTTTTTAAATAAGTCTGGCTTTTCATGAGTTTAGTACCATATTTTCTGATCCTGATAAAGGTTGCACTCGAAAATACCGTTTTCTAATATAAATCAGATTTGATCTTTTAAACCACTCCTTGCTTTACGTTATTTTAACAAGAAAATACAGAAAAACAAGGCCTTGTAAAAGGCAAATTTCAATAGGATTTTAGTTAGAAATTTATTATATAAGAAAAATTGTAAAAAATCAACAGGCACTTTTCTTAATAGAAAACGAGGAAGAGTGTGGTGGAATAGACTGTGCCAATTCTGGGATACCCGTATGACCGTTATATAAACATTATATCATTATTATTATAAACATTAATTACTTTTGGCAAAATTTCAAACATACCAGCTTTATTAGGTGTAGTGTAATGCTCATATTAAAGAAGGAGTTGTATGGCAGCTATTCGAACCCTCTGCAGTAGACCAACCAAATTTTGCAGTAACTTTGGCTATTACACTAAACTATTTTTGGCAAAAATTTAAGACACCTAACTTCAATAGGTACAGAGTAATACTTATATAAAAAAAGAAGTTGTATGGCAGCTACCCGAACCAATGGACCAAAATGGTTGCATTTAAATAGCGATGACGGCTATTGCAAAAAAACGAATTTGCGAAAATTTCAAGATCCTTGCTCCTTTAGTTTTTGAGTTATCGTGGTGACGGACGGACGGACAGACGGACGGACATACATAGCTAAATCGATTTATTTTTCGATTCTTATCCGATCAATACACTTGAGTCTATATCTACTCCCCTCCTTCTCTGCGTCACAAACGTAATGGCAAATTTATTATACCCTTTGACTATATAGTCATACGGGTATAAACACCCTATTTTTTGCATATTACCTATACTCAAAAAAAATTTAACAGGTAGGTATTCAAGTTACAAATGTTTAAAAATTACTAATATTCAGTTATTGACACTATAAACCCCATTAATGCGATAAATTAAAATCGAAATAATCTTATTGCGAGAATTAGAGTGCCGTATGATAACCTTAAACATTTGTGTTCTATATATTTACAAAACATATAAAAACAACTATCATTTGGCGTTTCATGGTTTATATTCATGATTTATATTCTTTAGAAATCTTTAAATTTTTTTTTCTGTTACTCCACTTGGAAGCATAGGGATTCAACTTAAAGTCTCCATTCATTTCTATTCAAAGCCTTTTCTATTATTTCGTGCCAGGATATTTTGTTTCTCCTTAATTTATCTTTAATAAGCACCGTTCATAAAGAAGTTGTTCTGGGTCGACCTCTTGACTTGGATCCGACTAACGGATTCCAGTTAAGCGCCATGCTTGTTATATAAATCTTTTGTTATAACAATTTTAATTAAGGAAATTTTTAAAATTTGGAGAGCTGCAGCTTTGAAACCATATCCGTAGTCAAGTTTTTTTACTACATTTCAAACAGTATAAAAATTTTCTAAAAACAATGAAGTCCAGGCTCAAACTAATAGCCAGGTACATTTTTTTAAATTGTTTTTAAAATATACTAAAAATTACATTTTTCCTTTTCTTATTTTTTAATCTAAAAATTCAGATACATTTTTATGTTATCTATATGACTATATATATATATATATACATACATAAATTCAAGATAAAAATGAATAATATTTAATATTGCATAAATAAATTTTTGATTTTTTGTATTTTTTTTTTTGTGATTTACTTACCCAATTGGTGGTGGTACTGGTAATGGTTTATCAAATCCTTTTTTACCCAATAACCAAAATGTATTCATAAGTCCTTTGCCTTTTATTTCGATTGGACCTCGTGCTTCAATATTATAACCACCAGCAGCATCTAGACGATCACGTGTAGCTTCTGACATATGAATACGTGATGAAGATCCTGTATTAGACAAAAAAAACAAAAATATTTATTTATTTTTTTAATAATATTCATTATGGCAATATTTATACATATGGTATATGAGTATATGAATGTGTGTATATAGGTTTATGAATACATATTTAAAAAGAATTATATTAAAGGAGCAATATGGATTAGTTTCGAGCATCCAGTAATCTCCACCCACCCCACATCAATAATAATTTATCTTGAAAAAATTGATTCTATATAGATGACGATGTCAGGGCGGGTCGTTTTTTTTTTGTTTTTTAAGAAGAAATGAAAAGCTTAAAGTTAATATTTATTCATTCGAACTAAAAAAAAAATCTAATTTCGAAAAAAAAACTTGTATTGACATTTATGTCAGGGAAGGGTATGAACTGTATTCAAGGATACCGGATTTTCTACAAAATATAATTTTGGACAGGTAAAAATAAAAAACTTTGTTTTTGTCCAAAAATTTTTTTTTCTTTTTAAGGTTGAGTTGTGTGTGTGTGTGTTTATGTATATATATATATTGAAGTAAGAAAAAAGTATTAAATGGTAATAAATTTGAATGAAGATAGAATTAAAGGACAAGATGAAAAGTTTTAGATTACGTTTTTTTTTTTGGGGGTAGAGAATTAGGTTTAGTTTATTGGAAATTCTGTTTTAGACTTTTTTTGTATATATATATATATATTTTTATATATATATATGATTATATGTTATTAGACTACAGTACGTGTTCGATTGCATTCTATTTAATAATAATATAAAAAGCACTATATACCAAATCAATTGGTAATTCGATTCTATTTGAAGTCAAGGGTATAAATTTTTTATTTAGAAAATGTACAAAATAAAAATTTTGGAAAATATTTTGTATTTATTTGTTTTTGTTTAGAAAATTGGAATTGGTGTAATTTGTAAATAATATGAGAGTAAAAAAAAACTATTTGGCAATATTTTTTTTATTAATTAATTTGAATAATTTTAATTAAAATAAAGACAAATTTATACGAAGAAGATGGACGTCGGATTAAAAATAATCTACTTTATTGTTATTAGCGTATCTTCAAATTTTTATAAAAAAGGGTTTTGGTATACTGGCCTTTAAGTTAATTAAATTATTAAACATTGTTTTTTGAAATAACTTAGAAATTTTTTTTATTGGATGTAACTGACAATCAAGGGATGCTCCAACTTATTAAATATACACAAATGACGAAAAAAATCAAGGGTTTTTAAAATGGAACATTTTCAAAATTATGTAGTGTTTCATACTGAGTTTAATGTTGGTAATATATACACAGGTGACTAAGTTATTGAATTAGGATAAAGAAGTCCTAATAGTCCTTAAATGAGGAAGGCTCCGAAATTTTTAATAAACAAACTTATGGCTATCCACGAGGATCTAACTCCACCTCCCCCGACCCAAGATTTCAGGTTCTACGAGTTAAATTGTAACTTCCATCAAATTTTATTATCTAAACAAAAATGGTTAAAACTGAGAGACACTTTTTTCAATTTTAAGAACCTCTTTTAAATTTAAGAAACAACTTCACGTATATCAATATATAAACTTCGAGCTTTAAATTTTGTATTTTACCAAAAAAAAAATCCGGACGGGTAATTAAATTACCGATGCTTAAAAATACCAAATTTTCAATTTTGAACCTCTTAGAGCTCTTAAATTGGAGAAACATTTTCTTTACCGACTCCTACCAATTTTTGAGGATATAACTTCTACAAAATTTGTAGCTTAAGTTGTTCGGAAGATATGTGGGCCAAACATTTTGTAATCATTGAGTTTCGTATAACAATTAATATAAGTACTTGCTTTTTAAAAATTTACAAAACTTTTAAAAACCTTATGATACCATAACCTAATATCTGTGTTGTTGTTTGTTATGCGGGTTAGCATTTGCCATCCTAAAGTCCGCAAGCCAAATGTTTACCCACTAACTTATAAATTAAAAGCACTTCTAAATTTTTATGAAATTTTATATTAAAATCAAAGAATAGTTCTGACTAATCAAACAAATTAATTTGTGTCTTTGGAGGGAGTAAATGTTTAATGTTTATTTCAAAAATCCGATTCCTAAAACATTAATATGAAATTCTTAAAAAAAAATTCCCTTTTTTCATTTGAAATTTTTAACAAAAATAATTATTACCTGTAGATTCCATACGTGATGCTGTATTTACTGTATCACCAAATAAACAATAACGTGGCATTGTTAAACCCACAACACCAGCACAACATGGACCTGTATGTAATCCAATTCTTAATTGTAATGGTACACCAGGTAAATGTTTCACTTTAAAACTTCCACTTTCATGTAATAAATCTAAGGCCATTGTTGCTATTTGTTCGGCATGATCTGGTATTTTAACTGGTAAACCACTAACAACCATATATGCATCACCAATGGTTTCAACCTTGTATGAATAGTTTTTTTTTTTTTTTAAAGAAAGAAATATGAAAAAAAAAATTCAATTTAATTTAAAAAAATTCGCAATTTTTCAAATCCATTTTTTTTTTTCTATTTTAATCAATATATACTTGTATATAATATATATACTTACTTTATATACATTATATGCATTTATTGTTGCATCAAATATTGTATATAGATCATTTAATAAATCGACCACTTGAACTGGACTACAATGTGCTGCAATCGTTGTAAAACCAACGATATCACTAAAATATATTGTTACATCAGCAAATTCTTCTGGATCTACAGCCAAACCCATTTTAAGTTTTTCAGCCACAGAGCTGTTGTATATGATATGGTTTGAGTGGTTTGGTTTTTTTTTGTATATTAATATTTGGCATCAAATTCATTTAAAAAAAAAAAGATTTTGTCCAGAGACAAATATAGAAGAAGTCCCCAGAGTTTTTTACAAAATTTTTTGATTTTATTCAATTAAATTATTCCATACAAGAGTTCAGAATAACAATAAATTATTTTGTGAATCAGTTGAATATTTATTTAAGCATGAAAGAAGAACCAAATGTCGGTGTAGTAAATTTTTTTGAAATTGAAAAAGAAAAAAAAAGGAAAATTGAAAATCTTTTTCATATTTAAAAAACAAAATATAATGGGAAAATTTTTCTAATAATTTATTCACCTAGGTAACATTCTATTTAATAATTGTTCAGTCTTTTTTCTTTCAATATCCAATTGTTCAGTACGTTCACGTATCAATTCTTCTAAATTATTTGAATATTTTTCTAACATTTGAAACATTGTATCAACAAAATTAACTTTTCTACCATGATTTAACATTTTAAAACGTTCATAAACTCTGCAAAAGAAACAAAAAAAAGAAAATTTATTATTATGAATTTAAAATTTCAAAATAAATTTGTTAAATTAAAGTAAAAATTAAAAGACAATGAATTATATTAAAAGTATGTAAGAAATCTGGTTATAAAGTTTACGGGCGTAGTTCTAAGGCTATAATGATCTTGTGAATAGGTTTGTAAAACTGCAAAGCAGATCAGATAGATTTAGACTCAAGTGTATGGATCGGATCAGAATAGAAAAGTTAGGCAATTTCGATGAGTATACAGATTCGTTTATCCATTCCTTACTTACTGCATCCTAGTAACTCTACGTGGGAAGGGGGGGTTCTATGGAGTGTCCCTTTTGGGTATCTCTATTGGATCAACGGAGATAGTATACGATTGCAGCTTACACGTCAAATTTCACATTCAAGATGGTGTCTCCAGTTACGTCGAACAATCCTAACGGAAGATCTGGTACCTAACCCAGCTGGAGTAATTAAGATCGGTAAACCAACGGGATTTTAACGGGTTGAGTCTTATAAAATAAAAAAAATAGGCTTGATTTAGGAGCGTCTGTACCAAGAATATGCGTTACTGAAGAAGATGTAATTGAAAAAAGTTAAGTGATATATATCAATAGCTTCGAAAAAATTATGTTAGTAACAAACTGTATTGTTGATCGTAAGTTGATCGTAATAGATTGGAATAGGTTCGATAAAGCTGGGAAATTCATGTCCTAAACTAAAGTTAATTTAATCATGTTTTATTACCAAAACTTCTATAAAATTTATTTAGCTGGACTGAGAAAACAAGTTCGAGCGGTTTTATCTGATCTTTGAGAGAATTATACCTGCACACTCTCCTAGATAAGCCAGGTATTTAATTAATATGCCTGCAAGGCCTCTTTGCTTTGAATAAAATTATATATTGTTTATTTTCAAAAAATTTTAAATAAAACTCTTGCAGAAAACTTAACATATTTTGGATATTATCAAATATTTTTTAAAATAAATAAATTTTGCAGAGCAAGGAATTTGAATTTAATTTTTAAATTTATTTTTTAATGAAATTACTTAATAAAATTTTAAACTTATGAAATAAAAAACTTATTGTTAAAATTCTTTAACTAAAATAGAATAAATAATATGTTTTTAAAATCAAAATTCAAATTATATATTTTATTATATTCAATTCAATTTGATTGGAAATAAATTGATTTTTAAAGAAATTAAATCTATATAAAATGGATTTATATTTTTCTTTGAACTCTTTATGGAATAATGGACCAGACTCTTAAGTAACCAAGTTTTAAATTTGAATTCATCTTGACCTAATTGTAGGGAATCGCAAGATTAAGCTTTAATGCCTGAAATTGTAAAAGTAAAGCTTAGTAAAACTTTTACTTCAATTATCCTTCTTTCGTTTATTAAATAGAATTTTGGCCCTTTAATTAAACTCCACTCATCTGGGTGTATGTAACAACCGGAAACAGTTTCATTTTAACGATGGCTATTATTAAATATTCGTTTTTATGTCGCAATTGCAATAGTAACATAAAAAGGTTCTAGTGCACTTACATTTACTTTAAGGTTTATGTTCTATGAAAAAATTTGACATTTTTGAATAACTAATTCATTCTTTAAACCAGTTCATATAAGTTTATGTAATTTAATATATAATATATTATATATATATTTTTTTTAGATGAATCGAAGTTGTTCTGCATTTGTATGAAAAAATATAAAATACAATTAGAAAAGAAATAAACATTTATTTGCTGTCAAAATTTATCCAGTTGTAGAGTATGAACACAGTTTGTTAAAACTAGTTTAATTCTAATTAAACACCCATATTATAAACAAGGTATTAAGAAAAATTTTAAAAAATAATTTACTTAAAGCTTAATAATTTATTTATTTTTTATTTACAGTTATTATACAGTTCATAGTCCCCCAACCTTGAAGGAATAAGCAATACTTTGACAATTCCAAAAACGTGATTTATTAAATATTTAACATAAAATGTGAGGAACTCATGAACAAATAAAAAAAAAAGGTCTACTTGAATTATATTCATAATAAAAAAAAGCCCAGAAGTCCATAAATAACAAAGATTCAAATTGAATTTTAAAATGCATTAAATATGTAAGCAATTTGAATGAATGATATCTGGAGTCTGGATACATTTCACAAACATACTAATCAATTTTTTCCATAAAAACAATAAAAATAAAAAACAACAAAAACAACAAATAAAATAAAATTTATAATCTAAAAATAAACTCAACATAATTTTAACTTGAATTCAACATGATTTTGTTATAAGAATATTTCACGATTCAATTATAAATCCTTTAATAAAAAGGTATATAACACCATTTCAACAACAGTCATAATAAAAGCAACAACAAGCGCAACAAAACCAACAACAATATGTGGAAGCATTAGCAAAGTTAAAGAGATTTTTATTTTTTTTATTATTATCCATGTTATTATCCTTTTTTTTCGTATATTTTGTCGTTGGCATGTTTTAGTCCTTAAAAATGATAAAAAGGATTTTGAATTTTTATATTTTCGTTAACTTTTTTTTTCATGTTTAATTTGGTTATTTTATTATTTCAAAAAATAAGAAAGAGAGAAAAGATTTTTTATTTCATTTTCTTTAAGAAAAATATTTTATTAACAAGATTTAGGATTTTTTGTTTTTTTTTTTTTTTATTTCATTTGCCTTCATCTTTTTAATATTCTTTTAATGCATTCATTTCAACTGAAATTAATATGTATATATATATATATTTATATATACATATTTTTGAATACATATATATATAATATATATATTATACATATATTATATATTAATCAATCTAATATTTGTATACTTACGATACAAAATCTGGTCTCATATCTGGTTGTTCAGCCCAACACTGTCTCATTATATTAATGGCTTCAGGTGGTGCGGCACCTTTTGATACTGATGGTCTAATTAATGGTGGTGGTTTTTTTATTTTATTTATTATTTCTTCTGGTGATAATGATAACATACAATATGGTTCACCACGTACAACAACTTCTTGCATTATTATACCAAATGAATAAACATCACCCATTTGTGTACCACTTTTATTATGTCCTTTTGTATTGCGTAATAATTCTGGTGCTGTCCATAATGATTCTTTACAGCTTTTATTTTGTAATGGTATTCCTTGTGCCTCATAAAATGCTGGTAAACCATAATCAGTTATTTTTAATACCCAACGTGCATCAACAACACAATTACGTGATGTTAAACTACCATGAACACGTATTGGTGTTGAATGTAAATAACGCATACCACGAACTAAATCTGTTAATAAACTTAAACGAAATGACCAATCTAATTTGATTTCATCCATAATTAGAACATCTTGTAATGAACCACGTGAACAAAAATCAAATACCATTGCTGTACGAGATGGATCACTTAGCCAACCTTAAAATGGAAAAAAAGAGAAAGTTAAATAAAAAAAATATATTTAGTAGTTAATTAGATAAGATTAGTGGAAATAAGTTAATTATACTTATATATAGTTAACTTATCCCTATTTATTATATTCCTATCACCGGTCAACTTGTCCCTACTTATTATATTTTTATACCAATTTATAATATTCTATATTTAATTTTCATTTGTTCCTATACTAATATTTTGTACCATTATCATTACCATATATGGTAATAATAAATTTTAAATATAAGAAAATATAATGTAAGTAAGGTAAAGTAAAGTACCGTTGATTTTAAAATTATAAAAAGAATTGTATTTTTGAGAAATTGAGGAGACTTATTTTGATTGTAATTAAAATCAGATGTATTAAACACTAATAATAAAGAATATTTTTAATTAAATCTAAAGTTATTTTTATTTTTTTTAACAAATTCGTTCGATATAAATATATATATATATATACATATATATGTGTATATATAAAGAAGTAATAATTATAAACCTTAGATATTAGTATAAAAAACTAAAGATTTTGAATGCAGATTTTGATTAATTTTTTTTTTTGTATTTACATGGGACAGTGAAAGGACTTAAAGAGCCACATATTAGAGTAGTAGTAGTGTGTGTAGTCCCTACAGCGAGTCCATACGACTCTAACACAGCAAAACAATCATCTTTTTTGAATTAGACCTAAGTGTCAGACTTTAAGTGGATGCACTAATTGTTAAATTTCTTTAGAACAGGTTACATACCCTATAAGACATTTATAAAACACAGTCAGCTTTGAGTCGCTGAGCTCAGTACAGTGAACATGTATTTTAAAGTTTAAATAATAAATATTTAAATTTACTAAATATATTATTGCAGCTATTAATCAATTTTTTCCATAAGATATAAATGATACAACAAATTTTTAAATTTAGGTCACATTGACCGTATGTATAATAATCAAAACAAAATTTATAATTTATTTATAATTAAATTAAATATATTTATAATTTAATTTTTCAAAGTGTAAATAAATTTTATTTAATTATAATTTTATTTGAGTTTCTAAAATTTTTTAATGATTTTTCACGATAAAAAAAACCACAAACAAAAAAACATAACCAAAAACCATCACACATTTTAAAATAAAGAAAATTTTTAAAATAAATTATAAATTTATAATGAAAAGTTTTGTGCGGTATAAAAAAGTTTTTAGGACAACTGTAGGAAAATGAAAGTTTTTCGTGTAATTTTTTAAAATGAATTTTTCATTTACAATTTTCACTATAAATTTTTATATTTAATTAATCAATGTGGAAGCTATTGGTTCACTTCCAAAAAATATTTGGAAATCTAGAAAGGGCACTTGTAAAATATTAACTCTTAGGACCATGTTTTCAGAGGATTAATATTACAAGGCTTTATTTCATTTGACTCTATATCACTTCCCTGTATTATCAATTTTACTTTTTGTTCAGATTATGTATTTAACTCTATAATCTCTCCTAGTGTTCAATCCATTCTTTTCGACTTAACTTCATTATCTCGAAAGTCACAAAAGTCCCAATCAACTAAACTTCAATATTTGCACTTATTCGTTAATTGTTCGGCTGTTGATTTGACAGGACTATGAAATCCAAAAACTGTATTTGTTTACCACTGCTACTTATTATTTTTTGTGATTACTACAGTGAATATGACTTGTCAAAGGTACGAGTTCTTTATAATGACTTTTCTAGGGTACGAGTACCATATTTCCCAGTACTATATAAGATAAGCTATTTTATAACGGTTAAAAATTAAAAGATATACCATAGCAATATTACGTTGGTACATTAGATTTCATAAGAAGAAGATATTTCTCTAATACTATGATGACCTTTGTATGTAAATATAGTATGAGAAATTAAACATTGATAGTTTCATAACTTTTACTGTTATTATAAACGGAAACACAAAATTGGTAAGACACGTTTTAGAGTTATCATTCAAAAACGATTCAAAAAATAATTTAAAAACATTTAACATTGATGTTCAACAAAATTATTTATGTACAATTATATTTACATATGTTTATGTATAATAAATGTCTATTATTATTATGTATTAAATTGATTTTAATATAAAATATGTCCTGGAGAATTTATTAAATTAAAATTTTTTGACCAATTTTATTATTTAATATGATTTAATTTTCATAAATTGACATTCAAAACTAGAAAAAATATAGTTAGCTTTGAAAACCCTCTGATATCCGTTTTTATATAGTTATATTCGTATAGTTCAATCTTAGGTTTGTAATGTATTAAAATACTTGTTTTTCTGGAAAATAAGTCCAAGTCTTAAGTAACAATTATTATAATCCTTTATCAGAATTGAATTTCTGATCCTCGGCAACAGGTTTTTAAAAAATTTTGACTTATAGCAATTTCTAATGAAATGAATCATGGTTGAAATCGGAAGTGTGTCATATACCAAATGGCTATAGTGTCAGTTCACTGCATTTTTGCAAATTGCAGATGAAATGATGATCCAACATTTCAATTAACTCTATGATATATGAGTACAGATTTCGGTGTGATTTTGAACTAGGAGGGATTTTAGAGTTGAATACATAATCTGGGTAATTTCTTTTTTAAAAAAAAAGATAAACAGAAAAATTGATAATACAGGCAAGTGATATGCAGTCAAATGAAATATAGTCTTGTGATATTAACTCTCCGAAAACATGGTCCTAAAAGTACTTGGAGAAAACAAATTTGCCTATACACCGTCAAGCCATGGTCCAAATAATTCTCACAACTCATTTAATCTATAAATTCCTTTCATATTTTAAATTTCAACACCGAACTACAAAAAGATTTATTTAATCTAATTGTAGTTCGGTGCGTTTCCATGCGTTCCTAACGGTGCAAAATTTTAATATACCCGGGACAGTGCTGTTCATATGGGAAATAAAAACAAAGAAGGAAATGAAAAACTTAAAAAAAAGCTTTCATTGACTGATAAAAATTATTGTCACATTTATTTAATAAATACGAATATAAATATATTAAATACCGGAAAACTTTTTTAAAATATTATTACCGTTGGGAAATTTTTTAATATTAAATTTAATTGCACCCACATATGTATATATATATATATTTTTAAACCAAAACAATTTACTCGTACAATAACATTTTTAACGGAAGTGGTATATTATCTTAATTTAAACCGGATCTTTAAAATATTTTTTGTATTTTTTTGTTGTTGTTATTATTATGATAATTTTTGTTAAAAACTTGTCACACGTTCTGTAATAAACTTGTCATATGATCATAATTCAGATTATAATTCAGAATAACAGTAAAAGCAATTTGGAGAAATAATTATTTTCGAAAACTTCAAAGTTTTAAATGATTAAAATGGATTTAATGAAATTATTTTTAAATTTTCTTAGTTTTCTTTGGAATTGTAACCGTGCTTCCAAAATGAATGGTGGAATGGCCAATGCGTCAATTGAAATCAAGAACCGTTCAATTCAAGCGAATATTAAATTTCATTACGTAGTTATTTATAATTATTTTAAATATTCTGTAGTTATAATTGTTGCCTTCTTTCGGAACGTTTTCTAAAAATCGTTTCTATTTTTCGGAAGTCTACATTAATACCAAATTTTATGAATTAAATTTATAAATTTGAAAATTTTTTTATAATTTTTTTAAAAAGTTAACGGGATATAAGAAGAAGGAATTATTTTACTAATATAGTAATGGGTCTATGAAAAAAGTCCCCCATTTTCGGTAGTAAAAAAGTTTTGAATTTTATAAACAGATTTTAAGTTTTATTTAGTTATAATTTATTTAACCTTTTACACGATAATTCTAGTCTTACAGTGGTATTCATAATACCATTTTTCAGAATACGAATATTTATTTGTGACTCATAATTTAAGTAGAAAATTTAACGGAAAAAACTAAGCTTAAAAAATTCAGACTTTTCGGACTATCAACTGAAGGCGATCTTTCACAATCTTTAGAAAAATACTTTTGATTGGAGACATTTTTTTAATATATTATTTTAGACATAATATAAAGTCAAGTGCAGTATAATATTTATTAAAAAACCCAGATTAAAAGAAATATTGAACGCCGAGCGACAAATAGATCATTTGTCAATAGTTAGTATTTACAACATAAGTATTTTCTCCTATAGACATTTCAAAACTGTCACTTAAAAAGATTGTGACATTTAAAATTTTAAACATTTTGCAAAAATTGAGTTTCGTAAATTAAAATACCGTATGGTAACACTATATATTTTCTTTAAATATATTTATAAAGCTTTTAGAAGCAGCTGCCATTTTAAATGTTCGGGATATACCATATATATTTTAAGGAATATAGAGAATTCACCAAGTCTATTTAGACTAGGCTATAATTCTTTAATGGTTATATTCACTAAGTCGTTGATTACTCGGCTGTAGCTACTGTATAAAATTATGAATTCACAAATGTTAATTTTGTGCGCCATCTATTATCCAACACAACAGTTATTTATATATTTAAATTAAATTTTATTTTATATTACGATATAATTATACAATTTTACGATATTTTTTTATTAGATATGATTTGACCGGGGTTATTGACACCAGACTTTCGACATCGAAGTTGACGTTTTTATCACTACGCCATAATTAAGATTCAGGATATACCACACATATAATTTAATATATAATATAATATAGATGTGTTATAATAATAACTTAAATATAGGAATTTTTCGAATTTTGGAGGGCTGTGACTCTGTAACGGATGACTACAGAAAATGTTGTTCCACGAATTTTATATTTTGGTGATACCAGTCCGTAGTCCAAATTTAATTGGTTAATTTCAAACGACGTAAAAGTATCTGGAGGCACAGATAGAGTGACGAGTAAAAAGATATATAGTTACAGTTTTCAAAATTTTTTAAAATTAAAAATCAAATAACTTTTTTTTTTACAAATTTTTGGAGACTTATTTCCTTTCTGGTTATTTTGTAGCTTTCTTCTTTTTCCGATTAAGTAAAATAAAATCGCAATTTTATATTTTTATTTATTATTTTAATAATTTAATGAGGTACACTAATATTGAAAAAAAATTTCTAACTTTAGGTTCAATCGATTTTTGAAAATATTTTTCTAAAAATTTTGCTCAAATCTTAAAAAATTAAAATTAAATGGCCTGTAGGGATTTCAATAAATTGGCATTGAAATTTTATGAAGTCATTGAAGGAGAAAATTTTTTATTTTTATTTCCTACTTAAATAAAATTTATATTTTATTATTTTTATTATACCTATTTTTATTTGATATTAAAAATTAATTGTAATTTTTATTACTGGTAAAAAAATGATTTTTTTTTTTATTTTTTGAATTTAATTTTTTAAAAAAAATTTACCATTAATTTTATAATGACTTACAAAAACAAAAAAAATGTGGGGAAAACGTTTTGGAAAAATATTTCCTTCATTTCCTTTTACAATAAAATGGAAGTTCTAGATATATTTATAAATGTGTATTGAAATTTGTGGTGAAGTTGGAATTGGGTTTTTGAAAAAAATTTGTTGATTCAACATGTGAAAATGATTCAGAAATTTTATTTTAGAGTATTTTCTTACAATATTACCTCCGCCGTGGTTTACTTGTATTATTCGGGCTATGAGGGTTTATACAGTAAAATGAGCAATAAAATAAAGTTTAACAGACACTTGTGTGATTGCAGTTATGAGACTTTCTACAGTAAATGAGTAATAATTTGAAGTTTAGCAGGTTCATTAATTGTGCATTGTATTGTATCATTGTAAGGCCAGGCCTGTCTTTTATATTGATTTCCTGAGCAAACTGCTGAGCAGATTTACATCATTTTAGGGGTATACATAATTATGATTGGGGAGAAAAGTATAAGTTATTATCCTTTTTAGTCAAGATTGTAATTTTGGAACTATCCTTTAAAGAAAAATGTGAATACTTATGCATTTTTACATGAATTGGAATGCAGTGTATATGAATATACTAAAAAAACTTTTTGCAAGTAAACAGAAGTGGCTGGTAACAAATAAGGCATAAGTGGCTTTTTAGATGTATACACCAAAATGGGTTGAGAAAATTTATAATTTAATGAGGCAATCAGTAATATTTACATCATTTTTACTTTTGCTATATGGAACTAAAGGCATTTTGAATTTACAATTGGAAATTTCCAAATTCATTATTATTTTATTCTTTTAAGTTCCAATTACTTTAAAATTCAGTTTAAATCCTCATTCCCAATTAGAATTTTAATAACAATTGGAAACATAAATTCTAAAAAATAAAAAACTATTAATTCACTTAATTTTCCTCTGTACTTCCGAATTATTGATTACCTGTAAGGAAATGAAAGTAAATTATAATCATAATCCATGAGTAAATTAAAAATTTTCTTATTTAAATTCAACAAATGAATCCGTCCCTTATATACATTTTTTATTATTCAAACTTTCTTTTATTCAATTAATAAAATCAGGTTAAAAAAAAAATCAGTAAAGAAAAGCAAATCATAAAATTTATATACTTGTATAAAACACTCCTATTTTAATTCTATATATATTATAAAAAAAATACTACCAAAATAAATTTATTAACTTACCTATTAAAGGATTTATATTTTCATGTCGTAATCCATGTGCCATTACCAATAAATCCATCGCCTTTGATTTTAATTCAAAAGAACCATTCATTACTATTTCTTTTAATTGTACTAAATCACCATTATAACGTGCTCTCATATCAAAAAATGTCGGATTATGTCGTGCTAAACTCCCAGAACCAGAATTTGTTGTTTTTACACCTCCAGTACCACCAGCACCAGTTCCACCTACTGTAATACCAGTACCACCAGCTGGTACTAAACCTAAATTTTTTAATGAACCTATTGAACCTTTTAATAGATCCGGTTTATCAACTTCTGGACCACCAAACTCTTGTAATTGTTGTAACCAACAGCATAACATTGCTTCAATACCTTCATCGACCTGCAATTATAGGAAAGAATGGGAGGAAAATTTTATTAGTTATAGCTGGAAAAAAAAAATTTAAATAATTTGAATTTTTTTTTCTCAATTGTAATAAATTGAAAATTTTTCATTGATAACTAAGGAGGAGTGAAAAAAGTGGAGATGGATTTTGAAGGAAAATTTATATAAGTTATAAGATCGTTTTATAATGAACTAGCTAGTACCCGGTGCGCGTTGCTGCGCCTCTCAATGGAGGTTTAATTGAAGTTGATGTTACTGCAAAAAGGTAACACAAAAATTACACACGGTTTACACATGTAAATTTTATTTTTTTGACCAATCGTAGGACCGACTGTTAACAGTCTCAACTCCATTTTCAAGTTGCTTCACACATATAAAATTTGAGGTCAACCGGTCAAATCGTTTCTAATTTAGAGTTAAGTAACGCACAAATCTATTAAAAGCCACTGTGCCCCACTGGGTTAACGGAACTACACTTTCTCTTTGGGCAAAGCAGTATTTCGCAAAATTGGACGTAATTTGCTTCCAAATCCCTCAACAAAATTTTTTTGAGGCTTTCTTTTTAGCCAAAGCAGTACTTCGCAAATTTTGACAATATTAGCTTCCAAAATTATTTTGACCAACCGTCGGGCCGACATGGGTTAACAAATTCCAAATCTGTTAATAGTGTCAACTCAATTCTCATAAGGGAGCACGTATACAAAATTTGAAGAAAATCGGTCAAACCGTTTTTAATTTAGAGTTAAGTATTGAAAAAACCTATAAAAAGCTGTTGGGCCCAAATGGGTTAATGCAATACAATAAAATTTTTTTTGGGGCTTTCTTTAAAGCCAAAGCAGAATTTCGTAAAATCGGACAAAATTTGTTTTTACCACCCAACATGGGTTAACGGCTCAACATGGGTTAACAAATTCCAAAACTGTTTATATTGTCAACTCAATTCTCAAGGAGCATCACGTATACAAAATTTGAAGTCAATTGCTTAAACCGTTTCGAATTTAGAGTAAAGTATTGAAAAAACCTATAAAAAGCTGTTGGGCCGCAATGGGTTAATGGAACTCAACAAAATTTTTTTTGGGGCTTTCTTTTAACCCAAAGCAGAATTTCGTAAAATCGGACAAAATTTGGGCCCAAAATTTTTTTTAAACACCCGTCGGCCCGACATGGGTTAACAAATTCCAAAACAATTAATAGTGTCTACTCAATTCTCAAAGAGCATCACGTATACAAAATTTGAAGTAAATCGGTCAAACCGTTTCGAATTTAAAGAAAAGAATTGAAAAAACCTATAAAAAGCTGTTGGGCTGCAATGGGTTAATGGAACTCAACAAAATTTTTTTTGGGGCTTTCTTTTAAGCCAAAGCAGAATTTCGTAAAATCGGACAAAATTTGGACCCAAAATTTTTTTTGACCACCCGTCGGCCCGACATGGGTTAACAAATTCCAAAACTGTTAATAGTGTCTACTCAATTCTCAAGGAGCATCACGTATACAAAATTTGAAGTCAATCGGTCAAACCGTTTTGAATTTTCAGTAAGGTATTTAAAAAACCTATAAAAAGCTGTTGGGCCGCAATGGGTTAATGGAACTCAACAAAAATTTTTTTGGGGCTTTCTTTTAACCCAAAGCAGAATTTCGTAAAATCGGACAAAATTTGGGCCCAAAATTTTTTTTAAACACCCGTCGGCCCGACATGGGTTAACAAATTCCAAAACAATTAATAGTGTCTACTCAATTCTCAAAGAGCATCACGTATACAAAATTTGAAGTAAATCGGTCAAACCGTTTCGAATTTAAAGAAAAGAATTGAAAAAACCTATAAAAAGCTGTTGGGCCGCAATGGGTTAATGGAACTCAACAAAATTTTTTTTGGGGCTTTCTTTTAAGCCAAAGCAGAATTTCGTAAAATCGGACAAAATTTGGACCCAAAATTTTTTTTGACCACCCGTCGGCCCGACATGGGTTAACAAATTCCAAAACTGTTAATAGTGTCTACTCAATTCTCAAAGAGCAACACGTATACAAAATTTGAAGTCAATCGGTCAAACCGTTTTCATTTTAGAACTAAGAAGTTTAAATACTTGCACCACAGCCCCAACTTGGCGGTCCGTTAGAGCAAAATTTTTGGGCCACGATTTCTTTCCGTACCCAAAAACCCCTATATACAAATTTTCATGAAAATCGGCTGGGCAGTTTAGGAGTCTATTCGCTACAAACAAACAAACAAACATACAAACAAACAAACAAATAAACAAACTTTCGCTTTTATATATATAGATGTATTTATTGGTAATTGAAACATTAATTGGGTGAATTATTTATAATTTGTTTTAAACTTTTATTAAATGGAATATTTTATAATAAATTTTATGAAACACCGAAAAGTATGCAATAAAACATTTAAATTTTAAGTGATTGATTTACGAATTTAGTAGAGGTCTGGATCATTAACCGAGGGAGTACAAGTTCGATGGTCGTGCAGAAATTATTTAGAAAAAAGAAATAATGAAAAAGTAACTTTTTTGCAAATTCCAATATGGTGACCGATTTTTAGCAATAAATTTGTTGGGCCTCGCTTGTGTACTGGGTGGCAAAGTACTTGGCACACAAGGATCGTACACAGAACGAGCGCATTGTAATTTTGAACCTTCAGTGCTAAACCTTATATTTGAATAGGTGTCTAAAGTTATTAATTTTGAAAAATAGGAAATTTAAAATTCCGATTTTTAGAACTCTTACGAAATTTTTTCTAGGTATATGCTCCCAAACTTTCAGGTTCTGGGAATGAAATTATGAATTGGACCAAAGTTTTAATCTATTCTTAGAATATTATTATATAAGGTTAAATGATCAAAAATTCGAAGACACTTCTTTCAATTTTAGGGATTGTATAGTTTTGAAAAGCTATTTCATGTCTATCAACTTTCTTTACTCTTATTACATCTACTGTATTTACAGCTTCCCACGCTAACTCTTTTACCAATGGTTTTATTATAAAAATTATAAAATTGTAAAATATTGCATATTGTTCGTTTTTTTCGCGTAGTGACAATAGTCTCGAAATCAAAATTCCCTTACTTATGAATTTTTCCCTGATTTATGAAGTAAAAGTAAAAAAAATAGTCAAAAATACCCAGGAGATTATTAATCCGATGAGTAAGCCGAAAATTCCTTAAAAATGAGACATAATTTTCCATTATATTTTTAAACAATTGGATTTAATTTTAATCTGGAAGTATCAGGAAGTAAATTAAAGTTGCTTTTAACATCAATGTTGTTCTTTTTTTCCAATTTGAATTTTGGAAAGAAGAGCGAGTTCTTGATTATTACTATGGTAACTTTAATTTTAATATATAGTTTTTTGTTAATTATTATAGTTTTAAAAATTTTGGAAATTATCATCAACTATTATGTGCTAAATTTTAAATATTTCCGTTTTTGAAGTCATAAGTCCCCGGGAATTTTTGGGCCACTTTTCGTGAGTTTTTAGGCCACTTCTCGTGAGTTATATTTCCAAGGGAATTTTTGGATTTTTTTTCGAAGATTTTTAACTAGGAAAAAAGCGAAATGTTCCCGTGGAGGCTTTTACTCCGGGACTTTTATCATCTATGTAAAGCAATTGCAGTTTAAAATTAAACAAAAATCTATTTTTTTAATTTTAAAAATACCACCATATTTTAGATTAACAAAATTAAATTAGTTTTAGATTAGAATAAAATTTTAAATTTGTATTTGTTTCAAAGGAAACAATTCAATTTTCAATATATTTCATACTTCTAAAAAAATTTTCATTATTTACTATGAAAGAAAATGGGGGAGTAAATTTTTAGGATATTAAAACTTTAATATCCCGCGGGAAATTTAAATAATTTTCCAAAACAAATACTAATATTTTCAATGTATATTTTTAGAATTTTACTAATATAATATTGGTATTTCTAGTTTCGGAAACTTTATAATGCAATTATGTAAATATGTGATTATGTTGAGTAAAGAACTTGTGTATATGTGTGTGTATAAAAATTAATATTTAAATTTTCCCAAGGATAATTAAAACTATTATAGGAAAAATTGCTTAAGGATAAAATTACTTTTATTTTTATTGATTTTAACGATGACAATTTTAAAAGGCTTACAATTTACAAATAAATATAATTTTAAGTTTTAAGGGGAAACGTGTTATTAAGAGTTTTATAAGTTATTTAGATATTCGGAAGATAATTTCTATAAAGTAATTTTCCGGGTGGAATTCAGTACTTATTTTAGTATGAGTTATAATTTTACATAAATATTTTGAATATTGCAGATTTGCTGTGTTGAAATAGACGTATAACTTTGATTTTTAATTAATACAGGGTCTTTAACTACTTATTTCTGTTACAAAAGAATTTCAATAATAGAGCATTTAAAATAAAGTTGGGCGGAACCCATAAATGCACGTTACATAAATTCTTGAAACCCTGAGGTTACCTGCTGTAAAATGTCTCTTGGTTTTAAGTCTTGCATAGACATATTTATGAATATTCTGATAAAATGAAATATATTAGCTTTAATCAAACTTTAAGATTCATCCTACTTGTGAATCTCGTATACCCATCAACTTTTCTTTCTATTTCTATCTTAATCTTTTTTTTGGTAAAAAACCGGCTTCTTTTTAGGGAGCAATGTGAAAAGTTTTTTATTTAAAAAAAGTAGATAATTTTTTATATTTAAGAAACAATTCGATTATGCCAAGGCCTCTTCTTCAAAAATGTGCTCAATGTCTTTATTTATGAGAAAGTTTTATATCAAAGCCTAATATACTTATTTGCTATGTAAGTTAATACTAGCTTCAAATTAAATTAAGACATTTGATCCCTTAGAATGAATACGTTTATAATCCAATAAAAGTGATCTTCTGTTCTCAAAAGTACTGATTCAGTTTTTGCAATTTAATTTTCAAATCTCAATACAACTTTTATTTAATTCGGATTTAATTCGGATTATAAATTTTTATATTAATTTCTCCGAAATATTTTTTATATATTTTTTAATTGTTTTAATTGGCTTTAATTTGTTATAAATAAAAATGTTTATTAAATTATTTGGCAATTATTTATTTATAATTAATTCAATTTTTTTTAAATAATATACAAAAAAAAATTTTGAATTAAAAATTAGAATGAAAAATCGCCACAAACGCTAATGAAATTACGTCAAATTATGAGTGAATTAACACAAGAATAAACTAACTGTAAAAATAATTTCAGTGTTCGAAACAAAATCGGATTTTATTAATGAACATACATCGAGAATTCTATCTTAAATGCATTATTTTTTTCTAGAATAATGTAATTTATTCATTCTGGAGTAAATTTGCACGGCTAGTAAAGCTTAAAAGTTATAGCTTTGTTCTTTTTGTCTAGCTGAAGACTTAGTTCTATGATTAAAAAAGGAAAAACCGCAAGAAATAACTACCATTAACCTGTTGAGTTCACATTTAGAAACACTGAACAGTGCTTAAAAATAAGTCTTGAAGGGAATGAAAACATAAACCGATTTCAACTAAGAACCAACCGCTATTACAGGAAAAGAGTAATGCGAAATTTTTAAAAGACTTTTTACCTATTTAATGATTTTTATCAAAACAATATAACGGTAAATAATTATAAATTTTTTTTTTATCATATTTAACTGTATCTAATACGCTATTTATTCAAGGTAAAGTAACTCGTTATTGCGTTAATAATTTCTAATTAGATTTTTGAAAGATTCTAATACTTAACCACAAAAATTTTACTAACCTGCAGTTAGACGTTCATATTTTTTCAGTTCGAATTTTGCAATTAGTCCAACAACAAAAGAAAATGCAAAAATTTCTTGCGATAACAAAGTTCTAGTTCAAATATTTGTAATTTATATGTATAAATAGTCACAAATACAGTTAAACAGACACAGTCACAGACGGACATATCAAAAAACGTGATAATTGTATTTCTGCGCACCGGAGTAACGCATATTTGCAAAAATCTTAGGTTTCAATTTCTGGTGCAATAACATTTTGCTTATATAGAAACTGCTCCTGTCTTTATTATAATTTACACATTGGCTTTTTAGAAAAATTTTATTTAAGTCCATATTTTATTTTAAAACACGAGAATAATAAAAATAAAAATTATGGCATTATTTCATAGTTTTGTGGCATTATTGTATGCCGCCTAAAAACTATTACATTTTGGGATATTACGAAACTACATGGACATTTTTAAAAAAAATATTTCTACCACAATTATTTTTCTTTTATAAATTTATTTGTGTACCTGGCGCTAATTCATTAAGACTTAAAATCACAGCACCTTTTTATATTTATAAATCTATTATAATTTCATCTAATTTAAAAATTAAAATATTTGTTCTTATATTAAAAAATTAAATTATTTGTTTATGTAATTATTAAATTATTGGAAACAGGTTAATGGGCAATTAAAATTTTTTATATTTCTATTTAATTGTTTATAATTCTGGTTAATTGGAATTATAAAAAAAAATTTAAATCGCATAATTATATTATTTTTTTTAATGGCTGGCAAATATTTTCCACGATTAATATTCAAAATATATTAAATAAACTTTTCTCTTGGGTACAATATTAAATTGTTTATTGAAAATATTCAAGGACGAATATCAATTACAACAAAATTTAATTTAAATTGAATATTTTCAATTTAGAAACTAGATTTCTTCAAGGATTTGTTTATTTAAAATAGAAATTTGAACTAAATTTTCAACTTTTTTTTATAATTGGAATTTTTTTCCAAATATTTGACTGGATTTGGTGCCAGACAACATCTATTCTGTGGCTTTATTTAAATTGACAACAAATAACTTCAAAAACCAAAAGGAAAAACAACAAACCAATCAGAATATTTTTAAATAAAATATTATACATATATTCGTTTCTATTTTATTTTACAACAAAGGCAGGACTGCAAACCCAAGAAAAATTGTGTTGCGGTTCGGGTTCGAGTTGGACTGAAATATTTTAGTACGTTGGGTTCGAATTCGGGCTTAAAATTAAATCTAAAGTTCCTTGTGAAGATAAAGTAAATTTCAGTCCAGAAAAGACCCGTTCTACACTACCTGTGTAGCTGCAAAAGCTATCATTATTTGGGTAGCTTCAAAAGAGGTGTATCCACCTGTCTTTGTGTTCAACTTAAAAATTTTAAATATTTTCAGGTTTGGATATTATAGGGAAAGTTTTATAAATCCCAAACTCATTTTTGGCGACATTATTGATATTGGACTTATTATCGTTTTTTCCTGGGTCTAATATTCAAATAATCGTATTCGTTTTCCTTATTTTTTTTACATTTCCTCCAATATGTTTATTTCTTTTCCGAAAGAACTGCAAGTAGAACTAAATTTATGAATCTTAACCACGCTTTTTGGGTTCAGGGTCTGGTTTTTCCAATTGGTTGGTTCGGAACAAGTTTTGGGTTCAGAATTAGGTACGCTTTGTAACCCTGTATAAAAACATAAATATACAAGGAAAGTTATAGTATGGCAGAAGACAATTACATTTTCCGATGAGAAAATTTTCCTTCTAATACAAAATATATTTAAAAAAAATTCACAATAAATTTGATGGTCAATTTGGAAAATTTCCAATTTTTTTTCATAATTTTGTATAAAATGAAAATTAGTTTTGTTTTTTTTTTTCAAATTTTCCATTTTCCTGTTTAAAAACGAAACGAACTCTGAATACATAATAATATTGTAAATCATGTAATGTATAAATAAATTGAAAATCTGGAGAAAATTTGTTTTTTCATTTTTTTTTTATAAAACTTACCTTACGATTTTCGACCGGAAATACAAAATCATTTGCTGAAAGGACGATTTTATTTGGACCACGTGATAAACGTCTTCGTAGTAAATAATTTCTGAAAATGAAAAAATAAAAGAAAATTTTAAAAAAATATTGCATAAAAAAGATGGTAATAATATTTTAAATAAAAAAATTTTAAAGAAAATTTGGAAAAAAATTATAAAAAAAATTTTTTATGGTTCCTAAAGGAAAATTTTCACAAATTTTCATTTAATTTATATTTTGAAAGATTTTAATGGCGATTTAAAGAAAATTGAAGAATTTTAAGTGTTTTTTTTTTAATCAAAAAATTATAAATTTATTTTCCCTTCGAAAAATTGATTTCAAGATTTTTAAAAGCCATTTTGGACCAATATTTTCGAGAATTTGGTGGCGTGGGAGATTTTTGAAAATGGGGCGCAATATAAATATTTAATTGTTTTTTATTTTTAAATTTATAAAAATTCTATCTTGGATATTATATTATAAGTAATTGTATTTTGATATATTTAAGTGATTGAAATAATAAGTTATGTTATAAAATTAAATTTAAACTACGTTATCCTTTCTAAGATCTCATTGGGGTTAATTCGAAATGTCCTAGAAGCATAAAAGCTTTTTTTTTTATATTTATATTTAATATTTTAAATCACATTAGACATTTAATCTTACTAACACCATAAGCTCTCAGGGGTATTCAAGGTTTGATATTGTTTATTTTATATATTTTACATATTTGGTAACCAAGGAGTTTTGTACATAAAAATCCAGTAAATATTTTACAACCTGTTTTGGGAACCAAATTAGCACTTTGATTAATGAGAAAAATACTTACCTAGCAAACCATCGAGGCCCCCTTAGCATTTTATGTAACAAATATCTTACACAAAAACAGAATCTAATTTCAATTTACAGTACTTTAAATGTGGTCCGGGCTATATTCAAATAAACTACTGGTAGTCCGTTTTAACAAAAAAGTTTGTAGCATGGAAGCCGGTGTGCACAGTAAATTTTTTATATTTTCAGCTCATTTATTTATATATTTAAATTTCTAATATAGCATTAAAAATTTAGGTAATGTTAGTATTACTCTGGGCTACTAGTTTCATTTTGCATACTTTCAGGCGTCAATTTTAAATATTTCATTATATTTTGTTCAATTACTAATATCATTAGATATTTTCTGATTACAGATTAATAATGTTAAGATTTTTTATAACAAAAAAAAAATAAAAAATATCTAAAAAAAAGTTAAAAATTAACGATTAGATTAATTAAAATTCCAAGTACTTTTCTGTCTATTCTAATTGTTTTTAATTTTTCAAAATTTTAATGAATTAATAAATAATTAAAATAAATAGTATAAAGTTTTAGAACCGTTTGAAAAATATTAAAAACATCCTAATTAAAAATTTGAATAAAATTAAATCTGACATTTAGAATTTTTCAAAAAAAAAGAAGCAATTTTTAATTTGTATTGGATTGATGTAGATTAATAAATTAAATTAAATGTTCAATTTTATTTTTTTAAATGGCGGTTTTTAAAATCGCTTTAAATTGACACGTGTTCAAAAATCTAATAAAATTTTCTATTTGGGTTAAAAACATATTTATATTGTTGCAAACATGTTTTTAAATATATAAAATAATACTTTTGTTTTAAAAAAAAAAAACCTCAATGAAAAAATATTTGCAAAAATTAAAAATAATTTATTAAAATTGTTTTTAATTATTTGAAGTTTACCGTCACATATTTTAATTATTTTTCTTTTAGATGTTTTTTAATATAATTTTATATTTTAACAATGTCTTATTACAACCTCATCCCTTGAGTATATATACATACACACTAGCGGAGTTGTAACACATACAAACATAAATGAAACTATATTTATATGAAGCCCATAAATCCTTATGAAAATTCACTCATTGTTTTATTTCCTAAATTTTTTTTTTTTTTTACATTAATTTGTTTTTTCTTTTTTTCTAATTATTGTTTTTGTTTGTTTTTCTTTTAATTTGTTTTACTTGGGTAAAGGGCGGTTGACTTAAATTAATTTTGCAAAAGTACATTTTACCTAAAATATTTTCATATAAAAATTAATTTCTCAAAATTTGCAAATATAAAAATCTCTCTATGCGAGATATATGATTGGGAAACTTCAAAACATATTTTTAAGTCAGGGGCAGAGCGGGAATTTGTGTGATTAAAATTCAGGGAGCACTTTCAGTAGTACGGTATTATTTTTAACTTTGCGTGTTGAATTTCTTTATATATGTCTTGATCAAATCAAATAGAAAAATCGCTTTCAAATCTATTATTTTAGGTACACTTAATACATGGCATTAATATTCAATACATGGTGCCACATCTCTGATATTTATTTAAAGTCATTAGTTTATATTGTCAAACCAGAAACAACAGACACTTTTGAAGTCAACATATCCTGTGTTATTGGTGAGGTAAGACCTGAATTAAAGGTAATCTAAAATTTGTCTGATCGAATGCGGATCCTCACAACTAGTTGTGGTGGACTCTGCCAGAAATTTATTTTTTAAAACTAAATGCAATAGAAGTATCTGCATCTGTAAGTGTATATTTCAATTTCAAGTTCTATAATTCTAAAAAATCATCCATTATTATATAGAAAAATGCCTTCCTTTGGTATTCAACTCTTAAGCCCCCCTAAATTATTTTTCAAATATATAAAATGAGGAAGCATGTTACCTTTACCTGATTCCTTAATAATTTTTAAATAAAAAATTAAAACAAAGATAGTACTTAGGTGAAAAAGACGTCTATATTTTAAGTTTTGTCAAATGTTCGGAACCGATTTCTATATATCCTCTTTCTTTATAAAAAAATAAAATTAAAAAAAAAAGGATAAAATTAAATTCCTTTTACAAGAAATTCAATTTAAACTCTTTAAATTTTTATTTTAAAGCAAAATTACAACAAACAAAAAGATAACTGTAAAAAGTAATGAGCAAAAAGGAAATTTTTTTTTTTTTAATAAATTTCCACCAAATTAAAGTGCGAATAAAATAAAGTTTAAAGAAAGAGATAGATATACAGAGATAAAAAAACAGAATAAAAAAAAAACAAAATAAATAAACATTTAACAGTTTTTTTTTTTATTATTAAAAAAAATTTTTCATTATTTCTGTGTATGTTAACACACACTTACACAATGCTGGATAAATTAAATGTCTTTGTATAAAGGATAAAAGAAATCTTCAAAATAAAAATTAGTAAAAAAGGGCACGGTAGAATTAGAAAAAGTTCAGTTGTGTTCAGGTGAACTTTTTGAAAAGAATACATGGGGAGGATTCGACTTCAAATGTGTTAAAGTTGAAAATAATGCAAAAATTTATACATGTAAGGAAGTTTAATATGTTTTAATATTTAATTTTTATTCTTCATATGTTTGTCTTAGCTTTTAATATTACCAAAACAGCTGATAAAAAGCACAACTAAAATAAACGTGCGTAAGCGGACATACAAGTTTGTCTGCAAATAAATGTGTACTCAACTTAATTTCACGTTTGTGAAACCGTATTCCACCATATGTGTTCACCAAAGTTGATATCCCATCCAATTTTCCCTATCCCCAATAATCCAGAAATCCCAAATTCACCATAGTCCCATCCCATCCCATCTTTCGATATCCCCATCCCTGTAACTAAACTGTACATTTGTATCAATGATTCCTTCCTAAATTTTGGTTCAAAAGGACGTGGTTTTGATGTATTAAACCAAACACCGCACAATTTCAATGGGTGGCTTTCGAGCTTTCCATTCCTTGATAAAAAAAAAAAAAAAAAATTATGTTTAATAATATTCGAATGACTCTTTAGTATCCATATCTAAATTTTGACGTCATAGATAAGACCTTCTTAAATGACTTGCAATATTATTGTATAAGCAAAATAGAGAGCATATACTCTGACGCTAAAGAGCTCATTAAAAAAAGGTGCAGATTATGTGTACATAAGTAAAATGTACTTGACATAATTTTATTACTGTTAACTTTATAAACAATGGTTTTCGAATTAAGAATTAATTCTGTATTGTGATTTTATTTCTAGAACAGGAAGACGGACAGAATAATTGTTAACTTCTAATTCAAATCCTATTATAAGCTGTATAATTCTGTTAATTCAGTTTTAGTTATCCAAATTTCTTTTTTTCATTTTAAAAAATAAATTAAAAAAATAAATGGAAGTTCAAGTTAAAAATTGAAAAAAATTAAAAGAAATAAAAATATCATTATTTACTTCCTTAAAAAAAAACCAACTATCAATCCTACCTTAGTATCTATAAAATACAAGTGAAAAAGAATAAGGGAGTAACGAGATTTGTCAGTATATACAATAGTATATGTATATTTATATATATTTAGTTAAAATTTAATTTTCGTCTTAATTTAAAGCTCATCATCACCACGGTACAACTGCAAATCTACTTAAGGAATACAAGTAAAAAATAAAAAAATTGTGGCAGCTTTAACCGTTATATATTGAATAAACGGCATATTTTGGGTGGTATTTGTTCTTTTTAAATTAATTTAGAAAAATATTTTGAAACATGTTT
This sequence comes from Dolichopus griseipennis, assembly GCA_963082915.1. NCBI lineage: Eukaryota > Metazoa > Arthropoda > Insecta > Diptera > Dolichopodidae > Dolichopus > Dolichopus griseipennis. The sequence continues at coordinate 36,384,559 of OY720442.1, read as the reverse complement.
TTATTAAGTTGTGTTTGTTTATTTTTAGAATATTTTATTTTTAATTTTTAAATTTAAACTATCTTAAAACTTCTTAAAGAACTTTATACAAGCTGTATGTTGAAAACAAGTAGAGTCGTCAATTGATTCTATAAGAAACTTGAATACGAGTTTCTAAATTAAGAGTGATTAAAGAGCTGTAGATACAAAACCGGAGTATTTACTTTTTACTAAATATGAATATACATACCTGAAAATATATATTTATCTAGATGAGATTTTGGAGGCTTCTTAAAGTAAGATTAAAAAAAAGCATAGATATTCCCTTTTCCGGAATTTTGAATTAAACTTTAAAATCTCAACTAATTCAGAATCTCAAATGCATATATGCTAATATTCTGGAAAAGGGGAACACTCTGATTTTGAATACAATTCAAAAATAACTGACCGACAGCCCAGTGCTTAGGGTGACGACTTTTCAATCAAGAAGTCTCGAGGGTAAACCTATCAGATCATATCTTATAAAAATATATGTAATATAAAATTAATATCGCAAAAGTTTATATCATAATATTAAATAAAATTTAACTGCTACGCCTGACAAGGAAATGCGATTACACTCTCCTATAAAATTGTGTGTGATAAGGAATCAAACATAAAAAAATAAGTAAATAAATAAAACTTTAGACTAATATAAGGTTGTGGGGCCTCGGTGGTGCAGTGGGTAAGCATTTGGCTTATTAACCGAGGGGGTCCGGGTTCTATTCCCGGTCAGGTCATACAATATTTAATTTAAAAAAAAAAAAAAAGAAAATTATTGAAAAATAATTTTTCTTTACGAATCCCCATGGTGACCAAATATAATATAAATATACAAATATATAACATAAACAAAATAAATAATATAGTAGTTATAAATAAATAGAAAGTATTTAATGAGGGGTGCACAACGGGCCGCAAGGCCTAGGTGTAAGGGAGACTTGCTTTCCCCCCCCTATCTAAACAACAACAACAACAATATAAGGTTGTGTTTCTCATTAGAGGTGCTAGGCGGGTATTGTTTCTCATTCAATATGAAATAACTTAACCCAGAGGGCTCTTATTTATTATTTACTAAAACAATTATTAAAACTTTGAGATGACAGGAGCAATAAAGAGAAAAACGTTTAGAGATTTGATTTAAAACTCAATTAAATTTGAGTTCAAAAGTCAAAAAAACAAACGTCATCATGTCTAGTCGTCTCTCTAGTCTCAACCATCTGATGGGTACTTGACTTACATCTTAAAAAAAATATTCTTTAATTCTACTGAATTTTCCTACTTCGTGACTATAAAAACAAATTGAATCGTTATTGTTTCGTGACTATAAAGAAATTGTGTTACCGTTTCAATGAAGTCAAAATAAAGTACTAAAAATACTTCCTTTAAGTTTTTTGTTTTTTTTTTGTTTTGTTATTTTTATTTCTTTTGTGGAAGATATCCAAACTTTTGACTTGTGACATACAAAATACAAGACAATTTCTGTCAAAAATGTAACGGTAAATGAACAAAGCAACTGTATTTCGAGAATAAAATGAAGAATAAGCAAACAGTAACACTATGTTAAAAAAAAAAACAGAACAACAAAAAAACTTGAATGAAAACAACAACAAAAGAAAATCAACAAAAATGGAGAAAATTAAAAAAAAAAAATTATTTTCTTCTCTTTCTTTTGTTTTGTTTTCTTGTTTTTGTTTTTTTTTTTCAGTTTTAGAAAAATAATTTTTATTAAATCGTTTTGAAAATCATTTTAAACGAACAGAGAGCAAAAAAAAAAAAATTAAAAAAATGTTAAGCCGCTAACCTTGATCGAAAATAATTTTCTTTACTCTTCTTATTATTCCCTTTTTTTGTTTTGTCTCTTTCTCTTTTTTTCATGTTAAAAAATTTAATTCTTTTTTTTTTTTTGCTCTTTTATTTGTGTGTGTTTTTATTTGTTGTTTTTTTTTGTTGTTTTGATAATATTTTAGGTGTTGTCGTTGTGGTGGATTTTTGAGGATTCGGTTAGTAAATGAATGCGATTTGAACAATGGAGAAACGAACGAATGAATGGATGAACGGTAGAATGAATAAAAAACGATATATTATTTGTCTTGTATATTATAATATTGAGAAATCAGAGATATATTTTGTTTGTTTTTTGATTTTTATAAATGTTTTTTTATTTTTATGTTTTTTTTTTATTTTTTTTTTTTTTGTGGGTAAATAAAGTGAAATTTTTTACACGTTTTTTAAATAAACATAAGCATTAAAAAAAAAATGATTTAACCAAAATAAAAACTAAAAGATAATTAAAGAAAAGTTGACATGAAATCTATAAGGTGAAGCTATTAATAGCTAAACAATTTCTTTTATTGTAAAATGTCTTAAATTGTTCTCGTAATAAAGATGGTGAACTACATAAAAACGTTTATTAACACATTGATTAAATCTCTAATCATTTGAATGTTTGAATATTAACTTAAACTAGTGTCGTGAAGCGCTCTAAATTCGAGCGATTTTCGCACTTAAATTTTTATTTATATTTTTAAAAAAATAATTAAGCTGCAACCGCAATTTTGTGACCGAATAAACTGATAAATATATATGATATATTCCCATTTTAATATTATTTACTCATTACTTTAATAATTTTAAATTTATATACAACAATTTGAAAAAAAATTTTGATTTAATTATTACAACTCACAGATGATGTTTATAATTTTTTATATAAAGCATTTTGTTAGAACAAAATTTATTTGGATTTATTTAGGTAAGCCCAATAATAGTATAACCTCCTGAGGAGTCCAATATTATTGGATGGACAAAACACTTCAAATTGACTTTTTTTTTAAGTCAAAAATAAATGCTGGTTTTACTGGAAAGTTATATAACAATTTTATTTCATTAAGTATTAGGTTGCGACTGACTATGAAAGCCTAGAAGTATGTGCTTTTTAGTACAGATTTACTCTCATTAACATTGAAATAACATGAATTTGGGTGGACTTCATAACTAGTTCATTACGACCATAATCAGTCCCGAGACTGGTAATGTTAAACAATAAAATGTATCTGGATCAATGGAAAATTTCTGGAAATATGACTTGCTCATAACTATAAAGCCGATTGGTCTATATATATTTTCATTCATTATTTTATGGGTTAAATGCCTTGTATTACCAAATTGATAGTCTTGTAAAATATGAGACAGATTAATCAAATCAATTAAGTTTTTTTGAACGAATTACTATTAAGTGATTTGACCCATGTGATTAAACAGATTATCAGGTTTTATGTACATTTAGAGACATATAAATGCATACATAAAACCAGCATCTGACGTAATACTTTGATTGAGAATCGAATCTATGAACTGGAGATTATGATTGATCTCCAAACTTTATTTGATAAACGTCTAATTAATTAAAGGATTTTACACTCAAGTATAATTAAAATACAACACAATACAGTCAAATACAGTCAAATAGAAAAACCCTAGTGATCGAGATAATAAATCGTATTCAATTTCAAACTAATATATTAAATTGTATTATAAACGAATTTTATATATAAGGATATTTTTATTTAAAAGTCATTTCCTATTCTACATTTTATAATTTTTTTTTTTAAATGAAGCTCTAATCAAAAATCGGTATGAAAATTTAAACTCAAATATCAACAAACAAATAAGCAGAAAAAAAAACAACAACAACAACAACAACAGCAACAAAAATAAAAAGAAAAACAAAAAAATTAAATGTTGTCAAGGATTATAATAGAGTTGTAAAGAAAGCAGGAAATTGTTTGTTGTTTTTAATAATTATAAAAATCTTACATACAAAAAAGAATTGTTAATATATATGTATATATGTATATCCATTCATATATTTTACATACATACATGTATTTACGCAAATAATAATGGTATATAACAATTTTTTTTGTGGTTTCAGTTCAAAGTTAAATTTCAATTCAATTTTAACTTTAATACAATATTATTGTTAAATAACAGTAAATTTTTTTTTTTATTTTAATTTTTGTTGTTGTTTTTATCTTAAGAATTAATTAATTAAATTAAGAAGACTTTCAAAAGAATAATAGCGATAAAAAATAAGAGTGGGAAACATTATTATACCCGTATGACTATATAGTCAAAGGGTATAATAAATTTGCCATTACGTTTGTGACGCAGAGAAGGAGGGGGGGTAGATATAGACTCAAGTGTATGGTTCGGATCAGAATCGAAAAAAAAATCGATTTAGCTATGTATGTCCGTCCGTCCGTCCGTACTATAACTCAAAAACTAAAGGAGCTAGGATCTTGCAAATTCGTTTTTTTGCAATAGCCGTCATCGCTATTTAAATCCAGCCATTTTGGTCCATGGGTTCGGGTGGCTGCCATACAACTTCTTTTTTTTTATGAGTATTTCTCTGTACCTATTACAGCTACGTGTCTGAAATTTTGGCAAAGGTAGTTTAGTTTTATGGCCAAAGTTTCTGCAAAATTTGGTTGGTCTGTTGCAGTGAGTTCGAGTAGCTGCCATACAATTCCTTCTTTTATATGAGCATTACTCTATACCTATTAAAGCTGGGTGTCTGAAATTTTGCCAAAAATAGTTTAGTGTAATGGCCAAAGTTGCTGCAAAATTTGGTTGGTCTACTGCAAAGGGTTCGAGTAGTTGCCATACAACGTCTTATTTTATATGAGCATTACTCTATACCTATTAAAGCTGGGTGTCTGAAATTTTGCCAAAAATAGTTAAGTTTAATGGCCAAAATTACTGCAAAATTTGGTTCGTCTGCTGCAGAGGGTTCAGGTAGCTGCCATACAACTCCTTCTTTTATATGGGCATTATACTACACCTAATAAAGCTGTATGTTTAAAATTTTGCGAAAAGTAATTAATGTTTGTAATAATAATGATATAATGTTTATATAACGGTCATACGGGTATCCCAGAGTTGACACAGTCTACTCTACTACACTCTTCCTCGTTTTTTTTTAAATTTTTATATAATTAACAAAGAAATAAAACATATTTAAAAAAAAAATTGAAAGTGAGTTTTTAAGAGTTAAAATTAAATTAAATTTTAAGCTATTTAATATTTTTTCAACATTAAAAAAAAAACATTCCTTGTTTTCCTTATTTATTTTGGTGTTTTTTTTTTACTTTAAACGAGTGTTAAATTTAAAAAAAAATATTGAATGAAACAACTGTAAATCGATTTGATAGACTTTGTAATTCCCAAAATCCAAATTTAATTACTTGGAGGTTCGTGTACTTCACACCAATTAATCTCTGGTTTTAGGAACATTAAGTTAATAGGAGAGAACTACCTACTTCCAAACTATAATTTTCGAACTTTATTAATTCCGAAGATATGCTCGTTAGGTCTAGGAAAACATGTCGCAGCCATTCGAGGTAATACTTTAATTCCTCTCAAATTTCAGAATCATATAGGAAAGGGGACAGAACACTCTTGTACCAAAATTTTATCTTTATTAATTTCGAAGATAGGCTTTTAAGATCATTATAGGTGTTTGATTCCCTAAATATCCTCAAGAACCACAGCCCCTATTCATCCAAAATGTCGGGGTTATAATACAAATAGAACCGAAAACCCCATGTATGTACCAAATTAATGTCTTTATTGATTTCGAACTTATGTTAGGGTTGGGAGTTGTGTGCAATGAACCAACACAGTTTTTCATTTTAAATTTTTGGAATACACAAGAAAAACACGAAGAAACATCCTTCTATTAATTGTTTAAGGTTCTATCTTTAATAGTAGCCATTACTTTGATCAGAAGCTTTCAGAACTCTAAGCCATGGTCCGATCTCACACATTTGTAATCCTCACATTTTGCCATTATAAAGAACGCAGATGGTAACGCAATGTATCCTTTTCTTTATCTCTTTTGCTTTCTTTTGGTGGTTACATACACCGTACCAATGTTAATGTACCTCTATACCTATTTTAGTCGTAGGGTATAAAAGTTTGTTTAGGATAACAAATAAAAGTTTTTAATAATGAACAAATTATGTTTATATTTTTTTATAAAAAAAAAAAAAAAATTGTTTAAAAATTTATGTAATAAATTAAACAAACAAAATTTAACTTTTTTATTCAATGATTATGATGATTAAAAAAAAGAGTTAAGAAGCCGTATTAAAATAATTTGAAGCATTTTTTTTTATATATTTTTACTCCTTTAAATTTTTGTTTTGTTCTTAATAGGCATTTGGGGAAAAGTTATTTTAAACAGTTCAGAAAAGTTAAAGTAGTGTGTAGGTAGAGTTAATCTAATAGTTAAATGTTTTTGTATAGATAGAGTTAATCATTTAATTAAATGTTTTTGCACACAGGTTGAGTAATGTTGGTTTGTTTGTTATGGTGGATAGCCATCCTAACATGTAGACCTTACAGCCAGTTGTGCATACCAATTTCAATAGTTTCTTTCAATTTATAAATTATATTTGGTTTTCATAGGGATTTGTACAGAAAAATTATATTTCAGTAACTTTTTTTCAATTAAAAAATCCATGACCCATACGGGAACCCAATCCGCATTCTCTTGGTAGGTTCAGTAATAGTCAAAAAAAATTTTGAGTTGATGTTTTCTGATCAATTTTACGGACAGCTCGCTTAAGGTATCTTAAATATGGGATAATAAACATTTAATAAAAACAGTTTTTAAAGAAATTTAAATGGAACCTTTGAGGGTGTCAATGTTTCAAAATTTTAAACCTAATAACTGTATATTCATCTTTTAAGCCTAATAATATATTTTAGAAGAGGATAGGAGATAGAAGAGGAGAGTTAAGTGGTAGGTTAAAAACGAACTTATTATAGTTCTTTTTAAAACGTTGCAAATTGTATAATGGTATATTTCTATCAGAAGGGAACACATATATTGGATGAAAGCATGTTCCATATTTTAGCAGTTCTCACAATAAAAAAGTTTTCATAATGCGTTTTGTACCACCATGGAATTTCCACTGTAAAGAAATTAGAATTAGAGGCCTTTCTTGTTTTGCGTTGGAATTGTTTAAAGGGAGACATTGTTGATTTAAATTCTTAGAAGTAAATTTTATTGCTTCTAAAATAGGTTTGATATTTGATTAAAGTTATTGGGTATCGATTTCCTAATGCGAATCATGTTTTTATAAAGAATCATTATTTTATAAAATCATGTTTTTATAAAGATCTGGGAATAGAAGTCTTCGAAATTTTTAGCTTGTTTTAATTTCGTTTATTATCTTGTTCCTATGTAATTGGGTGAAAAATTTCAGGCAACCTTTATATAAACATTATGTGCGCCTCATAAAGGAACATACTAAAAGAAGAGGAAATAATTTAGGACACTAGAGATATATTCGATTAACATCGAAAATGATATAAACATAGAAATAAGACGTAGATAGCCGTTGCTATTTCGAGTTGTCAAAACAGCTTGGTTCAAAACTCCCATCGCGTAATACTAAAATGCAACAGTACAAAACGCTCATACTCCCAGTTCTTCTGTACGGTTCAGAATCATGGACACTGGCAAAAGCAAGTGAACTAGCACTAGACATTTTTGAAAGAAAAATTCTACGTAGAATATATGGTGCTGTAAACGATGGCGCAGTCTGAAGGAGAAAAAATAATGCCAAACTTTATGAACTATATAATGATGTTGATGTAGTCACGAAAGTCAAAATCAGACGCCTTCATTGGCTCGTTCACATCGAGCGAGTGTGAACCGATGCTCCAGTCAAGAGGATATTTGAAGCTAGACCTCAAGGGAAGCGACGCCGCGGGAGACTGAACCTCCATTGGGGAGATGAGACATCGGCAGATTTAAACAAACTGCAGATTGTCAATTGGAAAAGATCAACGCAAAACCGAGAGCAGTGGAAGGGATATTACATCAGGCCCAGAACCTTCATGGTTTGTAGTGCCTATCTAGTAAGTAAGTAAGTAAGAGATATATTCAAACCAAAAACTATTCTTCCCATTGTAGTTAATCTTTACGAATTCATAAGATTACTATTCCTAAAGCGGTATCGGATCTAAGCAAATATGGAGTATCTTTAATTGCAATTGAAATATATCATATTCTTAAAATAGTTTTTGTAGTTAAAAAAATTGTCTCAGAATAAAATTGATATGATCTCAAAACTGTTACAGTGTGAGTGAATGAATTTCATTGTATATAGAAGACTAAATTTAATTCGGAAAATAAAACGTGATTTAAATTTCATTATAAATTTGGGGTATAATAGACTAATTAAAATAAGTCTATTGTACAAAATACAAATTTCTACGATATTTGATATGAATAACTGAATAATATGTTAATATTTATTATACAATAAATTAACATTGATGAATAATAGATAAAATGTGCGTATAAAAATGTGATTTACATTACATAATTGAAAAATTTGTTTTCATTTTTTTTTTTTTTCAATATTCTCCAAAATAAATAAAATAAAAAAAAATTCCAATTTATCAAATAATATTTAATTAATTAATTAAATAATATATATATATATATATAATATTAACTTACCTAACAGCAATACCTAAAGCAACACTAGCAACAATTATTATTAATAATAATATTAAAGCAATTCCAATTAATATCCAACAGAATGTACCACAACGTACTAATATTTCTTTTGGATTAATATTATCCCAATCCCATGTTTGGGGATGTATTGGATATGATACATATAAATCAATTTTATTTTGTTCTAAAATTAGGAATGGTCTCCACATTAAATTACATTTCGTAGATTTTGTTGTTGTTTTATTTTTGAAGTTTTTCTCAGTTTGAATTTTGTGCGTTTGATTTGAATTTAATTTCTGATGTTCATTATTTTTATCAGTCGTATAATTTGTTTCAATACCTTGATTATTATTATTATTTTGTTTTAATTCAATTTTTTTATTAATACTATTATTACTACCAGTCGAGCTTATATCATTAACTAGATCAATATTTTCATCAAAATCATTATCATCATCATCATTATCCTGAAGACTATGAATATTAGGATTCGTACATCTTTGATTAATGTCTAGAACAATAAAATTAAATTTTGCGATCTGATTTGAGGCATTATTTACATTATTCTCATTTTTATTTTGATATCCTTCATTTTCATCATTATTATTATTATTATTATTATTATTACTATTATTATTAGTTTTATTATTATGAACGATTGTCTTCATATTATTAATATTATCACTTTCATCACTTTCAGTCATCGTATGTCCATTTAAATCCGAATATTTATTTTGATTATGATTGCGGTTTATCGTAATTTTTTTTATTTTGTTGCTTTTGTTGTTGTTGCTGTTGTTGTTGTCGGATGTCATATTGTGTAATTTTGTATTTTCTAATAAATTTGTTGCTATAAAATCATATAAATGAAAAAAATCAATTAATTCTTTAAGTATTTTTATATTATTATTCCATTTAATTAATTCTGTCTGTGAATTTTTACAAATATATTTAATAATATTTTCGATATCATTTAAATTTCGATTCTCGAAATTTAATTTATAATCATTATCATTTATATCATTATCATCATCATAATTATTTATTTTATTATTTTTACTTTTATTAATCTGGTGGGATTCAAATGTTGATACAGTTGCTGACTCCGATTCTAATAATGTTTCAGTAAATGTAGGTGTTGATATTGATGCTGATGATGATGAAGATGATGATGATGATGTTGATAATAATAAATTATAATTTGAATTATTATTGTTGTTGTTATTTTTTGTTAAAGCAGATGATGTCCTTTTATTTAATTGTATGAACTTTGTATTAGTATTAGCACTTGTATTTTCTATTGTTGTTGTTGCTGTTGTGGTTGTTGTCGTTGTTGTACAATCTTTGTTAGCATTTTCAATTAATTTTGTTAAATTTTCTGATTTACATAATTCTAATAATTCAACGGGTGTAAATGAATTATTTTGTTTTGTTTGTATAAAGGATGATGATGATGATGATAATGTTGAAAAATGTTCTGGAATTGATGATTCTGATGAAAAACTTTTATAATTTTTATTAGATTGCTCATCATTTTGTAACAGTCTTTTTGTATTCTCTTTTAATTTTTTTAAATTTTGGCACTTAAATGTTGTAAAATCTGGTATTAATGTTGAATCACTGTTACCAATACCAATACCAATAATACCATTTTTAATTATTCTATTTGTTCTAGTCGTATGATATAAATTTTTAATTGATTTCATTTCATCTTGAAATGCAATATCCAAAAATAAACGATTCTTTTCACTTAAACTTGTTAAAATAAAAATATTTGATAAAAATTTTGTATTTGGATTCATTTTCATTAAATTTTTATAAAATGAAATTTTTATATTAAATGCTGTTGCATAAATATCTATTAAAAGTATATTTGTATTCATTGTATGATTTAAAATTTTTAAAATTTCTATAATTTCTGGATCATTTAATGGTGATGTAACGATAACAACTGCAAATGAAAAGGAAAATATAAGGAAAATATTAAAATTTAAAGTTTTATAATAAGAAAGAATTTTATTAAATAAATTATTAAAGTTATTAAAAATTTTATTTTTAAAAAGCTAAAAGGCAATTCTCAAATATGAAACTGGAAAATTTGTACTCAAATATGTTTGATACCCCCTCCGTTCGATCTATTGAAAAAATTAATTTATATAGTAACTGCAGCATATCTCGAGCATTTCTCCAAAACTAATAGAGTTGGCACTTTTAAATGGGGTACAAAAATTAAATAAAAATACAGAGGCATTTCGGATAACTTTCACAAGCCTCCTAGAACCAAACTAGCACAATACCAAAGCTAGTAATATTTAAAAGACAGATCAATTACAATTAATTATGTTCTAGTAAAAGCTTTTGTTAAACTATATTTTACTTGCATGGATTTCATTTGCCTGATTTTGTAAAAGCAGGGTTTTTCGAATTTCTGTCATAGAATGTAAGGTTATGTAACTTTTTTACATATTAATACAACAAATTGATAAATAAAGTTTTTAAATTTTTAAACTTTTGTCAACAAAATTGTAATATGTAAGATAATTTCTTTTTTAATTCATATTGAACAGGTTTTAACGAGACATCTTTTATTTCGAAACATTTTTCAGTAACGTTCAATAACCCCTATTCCAATCCTTTAAAAAGTCATACACCCCTAATCTGGAAGACTCATCACTTTTATGATGCGCTTCACATCGCGGATCCTCTAAAAAAATTATCACGTCTGGCTATTGCGGAAGACTTTTTTTTTTGACATGATGTCATTTTTGTAAAGTTGGTAGACATTACAAATTTAGTGAAATTATTTTTGAACTTTCGTTATTGCCAAAAGTTATAAAAATAAATAGGTATGAGTTTTTTTTATTTGTATGATTAAAAAAAATATGAAAAAAAAAAATTAATACAGAATTTTAGAAAAAGTATAAGAAATAATTCAATTCCTTTTGAATTACCTACACCTTATAAGTAAGAAATTATGTACTTTTAATTTTCCAGATTAATAAGTTAATTAACATATTTTTAATTTTAACCTAAATTACATGTAACTGAAATTAAAATTTATTATTTTTTTTTTTAAATTTATGAAAATTTTTTATGTACCGAAACTTAAATGTTTATATGTTCAATTTTTTTTTTTAAACATGAACATTTTCAGGTACTTAAAGTAAATTGTTTTAATTTAAATTAATTTCTAGTTTTTGCATTTTTGTTTATTAACATTTAAAATTGTAAAGAAAAATCGAGACGTGGTACTTCTTGGTAGGCACATTTATTAGTGATACCCAAATGCTATCACTTCGCATGGTGCGCCTTCAAGAATATCCAAACGTAATGATTTCGTCAACACTGTCATTACGTCAAATCGACAACATGGCGTCAATATCACTTTGTGTCTTCCAAAATAGCCAATCAACACTTGCGATTGTCATTGTATGCTACGCCTCCCAGAATAAGGATGATAATGTAATAATTTTTTTTCTTAGAACAATTTCATTTTAACCTTCATTTAATCATACTCATAATTATTAAGACGGCCATTATTTGGTTTTTAAATAAAACAAAAGTTTCCTAAATACTTTGAATTAAACAAAATAATAAATACCAAAAATTGGACAACTGTTATAAATCAAGTCGGCAAAGTTACTTTATTATTTAAAATTTTTGTAAAATGGTAATAATAATTTTCATTTAAACTCACAATTTATAATAACTAAATGAAATTTATTATTTTGTTCCTTTAAAAACTACAGAAAAGAAGGATATTTATACCCGTATGACTACAGGTGAAAGGGTATAATAAATTTGCCATTACGTTTGTGACGCAGAGAAGGAGGTGTGGTAGATATAGACTCAAGGGTATGGAACGGATCAGATTTGAAAAAAAAATCGATTTAGCTATGTATGTCCGTCCGTGCGTCCGCCCGATAAGTCAAAACCTAAACGAGCTAGGAATTCGAAATTTTCGCAAATTCATTTTTTTTAATAGCCGTCATTGCTATTTAAATCCAGCCATTTTGGTTCATGGGTTCGGGTAGTTGCCATACAGCTTCTTTTTTTATATGAGCATTACTGTGATCCTATTAAAGCTGGGTGTCTGAAATTTTGCCAAAAGTAGTTTAGTCTTATGGCCAAAGTTTCTGCAAAATTTGGTTGGTCTGCTGCAGTGAGTTCGAGTAGCTGCCATACAACTTCTTATTTTATATTAACATTACTGTATACCTATTAAAGCTGGGTGTCTAAAATTTTGCCAAAAATAGTTTAGTGTAAAGCTAAAGTTACTGCAAAATTTGGTTGGTCTACTGCAAAATGTTTGATTAGCTGCCATAACTTCTTATTTTATATTGGCATTACTCTATACTTATTGAAGTTGGGTGTATGAAATTTTGCCAAAAATAGTGTAGTGTAATAGCCAAATTTACTGCAAAGGGTTCGAGTAGCTGTCATACAACTCCTTCTTTTATATGAGCATTACACTACACCTAATAAAGCTGGTATATTTGAAATTTTGCCAAAAATTATTAATGTTTATAATAATAATGATATAATGTTTATATAACGGTCATACGCGTATCCCAGAGTTGACAGTCTACTCTACTACACTCTTCTTTGATTTTTAATAAAAACGCTTATTTTCATTTTGAAATATAAACAAAACATAAAATGAACAAAAAAAAAACTTAAAAATAAAACAATAATTAATAATATCTCTTTTTATTGTTAGTAATTTTTTTTTTCATAAAAAATTTCATATTTCAAAAAATATTTGAAGGAAAAATTTAATTTAAGGGAAAATTCCATTCATCTCTTCAATATTGGTGCACATAATGGCGGGTCAAGCTAAATTAATTTCAGAAGTACTTCTCAAAAACCGGCATACTATATGAACAAATAATTCAAATATAATATATTTTTTACCGAAAAAGATGATATGAACTTTTGACCTTATTTATTAATGATTGTTTGTCTGGCTGTACTTGAATTGTTATTATGAGAAGGTGCATAAGAGTGAAAGTCACCGTTTTATTCTAAAATGAACAAGGGGGAAAATGTGTAAGTATTTATTATACTTATATTGTGTCATTAAAAGATATTTTAAAAGTATTTTTAAAAAATATTGCCTGTGTTTCTGTTGTATGGATTTATGAAGAATAAATCAAATTGAGGAAATGCCGTTATTATTAAGTCACGTTTATGTTTTTGAAGAATACCTGTTATTTTATAATACTTATAGTGTGTGTGTGTGTCTGTAAGCACGACAACTCGAGTAAATATCATTATTCACTGATTTTTATGCAATTTGGTATAAATTCTTTCTTCGTCAATAGTAAGGTTAAAATCGTGGATGAGCCAAATCGGATTACAGGATCAGGAGGCTTTATTAAAAAAATACCAGACTTTTGAGCTCTAACCGTCTAAATGAGTTCAAATTTAGTATATTGAATATGTGGGTACCCAAGTAGCTTTTATAAATCGATTATAGTTTCATTAGGTCAGAAAATTCTACAAATTTCGGGAATGTAAAGTTCTAATAATTCGTCAAAATCCCAACCAATATTTAATTAAATTTGGTATAATGCTTTTTTTCCGAAAAGAAAGAATAATTTCATAGATAGACAAATTTGGGCCTTAGTTATGTGAACACACAGCTAAATATGCCAGCCATGTTTTAAACTAATAAAAAATATGTAAAAGAAGAAAAGCTTATATAATCCATCTTGGATTTATTTCTACGTTTTACATTATGTTTCTTTTATTTTTTCCCAATTTCTTCGATTCTGCATGTATACTATGCATCCTTTATTACTTATAGTATTTTTACTAACACTTAAAGAGATTAAATTTTTTATATCATTATTTAATCATTTCATTTATGTGATGATGATAGGTTAACTTTTCAAACCCCACATAAATAATTGAATTCGTTGTAATTTTGTGTGTTGGTAAAATTATGATGTATTAAATAAAAAAATCCTGCACTCTTACAGTAATTCATACTTTAATTATATAAGTACTCCCATGAAGCTTTCTTTTTATTATCCATTTATATGCACAGTAAATGCGCAAAAAGTTTTTTTTGTATTTGACTGGGTACTGGGATATGAAACAAAAGTTCTGAAGACTAAGAGTATGTAAATTAAAGTAGACAAATACTGGAATATTTCTATTTTTCTTTTGAAAATTCTTCTCATTCCGTCAATGGAATTATTCTGTTCATAAAATAGAATCTATATTTTAATGTTCTTTTTAAGTTATTATATAACATAGTACATACAATTTCAGTCTAATTTATAATATAAACTTATATTTAATAACAAGTGTTAATTTTTTTAATGAGTTCTTTATCCCCCTATATGTTTCGTAATTATGTGATGGCGGTTCGCTAGTTTGGATTTAATACCAAATTCTTTTTATCAGAAATATCACAGTGAGTTTTTTCCATTTATGATGAAATATTAAAACAAGTTTACAAAACCTTAAATGAAGTGGAGAGGTATGAGTCTAGTAGATAGAGTCGGTAGATCTAGATTAAGTAGTTTTGTCGTTCCAGTAAACCTTAGACGCTCATAATATAAAAAGTTTGTATTCAACAAAAGGAAATGTAGAAGAAAAACGAAAAAGGCCTACCAATAAATATAATTTAAACATTTGGACAGTAAAGTAAATGACAAAGAAGTCTAAGAAGTGTAGTTAAAATTCATTTTATAACCTAATCAGTATCCTACGACAAAAATCACAATAGAAAATTGCATGGGATTATGTTTATTATACTACAAGGTTAAGATTTTATGAAAGACCTCAAAGATTATCCATAAAACTAAACACAAACCCTAATACAAACTGCTTAGTTGAATAAACAAATATGAAACACACATACTTCATCTTAACTTTGGAAAAAAATAGAATAACATAAAATAAAAACCAGCTAATTTAACTTTTTTCGTAACTCGTAAGAAAAATATTTATGAAAAATCTCAAAAGTATACAGAAGAAAATTATTACACACATATGTATACATTATTCTAACAAAAAGTTGAATAATTGCGGGTACTTACGGCATGTTAAGTACATTCTCAAGTCCCTATTACACAGTTCCCTTACATTTATTTTGATTCGTTTTGAAAATATTTTTTGTCGCATCTATCAAGGCAGCATTGAGGCAGTATTTTTTATTATTATAAATGATGTTGTTTTTTATTGTTAAGAGGAATGAAATAAAAAACAAACCTTACTTAGAAAGACTTAAGTGTACTTCAGTAAAAAAAGTAAAAACAAAGAAATTAAAATATTTTTTTTCGTTACAATGGTAACAGTGTTAAAAATTACATTTACGAAAATATGCAAAGTTTGAAGCAACAATTTTGTAAAATATTTGGTATGGTATTTCAAATATCGCACTATTTATATTGGGTATAGTGATAGGGTGATATTTTTAGATCTTGACCTTGGAACCCTTTGCGTATCCTAATGTGTAACATATTAGTTTAAAAGTAATATCATTTAAGTATATTTTAAGAGAAAATTGTTAATATCGCTTTTATTTTTAATAGTAAACAAGTTCGAGGAAATGCCGTTATTTTGAAGAAATTAAAATAGGTTAATTTCAATTTGAATTACTCTTAAAAATAAATATGCCGCATAACTTTCAGATTTCATAAGCTGTTTTATATTGTTTTACATAGTTTTTTGTATTTGTTCATTAAGAAAATGTGCTAGTTACATTGATCAATAATCTTCCTTCAAATTGAAGATTTATGACCTGTGCGAGATTCAAAATTAAGCGCGAAGTGTAATGTTTTAGCTACAAAAATATAGCTTGTCAATTTTTCCAGTACATTAACTTTAATTTTTAGTTAATCTACAACAATTCCCCACATATTATTAGGAATTAGTTCAGAAGGCCATGGCTAAAATATAAAAGTCATGGCCGGCAATGGGCTAATTGAAACGAATCAGTTTTGATGAATCAAAAATTTGTATAAACATCTATTTTTAAAAAGTTAGAGATATACAAAACAGATGTGTTACTGCAGTGACTGCATAATGAATTCACTTAAATCATAAAAAGGTTTTCGAACTTTCAAAAAAGTTCACAATAACAAAAAAAAAAGTAAAGAAATCAAAATATATTTTATTTCTAGATTTTATGAGTACTTAAACTAACATTTGTTTTTTTTAACCACGAATGAGTTCTAGTACTTTAGAAGCTACAATAATTTTGATTACCATTTCCAAGAAAGAAATTGAAATATTAATACAAATATTACATACAATTTGAGGACTCTTACCCTAAATGTAACATTAAGTTAATTGTCACAGCAGTGGCATGAGTCAAACATAATAAATTCAAATCTAAGTAATGAAAAATATAATACACAACCAAATATTTATGAATATATTATGTGTTAAAATTGCAATTATAAGTGTAAGAAATTTTTTTTTAATGACCAGCCATGCGTTTTTAGAGCATGATGAGTTTTCAAGAAAATAAACCGTGATTGTTATATTCACGTGCAAAATACAAAATAATGGAAGAATAAAATTGAATAATTTTAGGAAATCTAATCCGGAATTTGTATTTTCTTCTGAATTTTCATTGTAAACATTTCTAGAAATTATTTTATTACAAATAAAAATATAAACATGTGTGCAAAAATGGCTTTATGATTACTTTTGGATTTGTGAATGAATATATTATAATAATTTTGATAAATATTTATTTATACAATGTAATGTTAGATTTAATCTGATTGTGACACTGTCATGCAAGTACTACACACACAATGTATTCAGTAAAATAATATAATTTTATTGCTCTGCATAAAATAGGTTTAATTTCAAAATAAAGTGTTGTTTTAAATAATTATAATTTAAGTGAAAATAGAATTTTTAAATTGAATTTAAATTTAATTTCAACAAATATTGAAGTTAATTTTTAATTTATGTTTGGAAAGTTTTAGGCCATAATAAATCACTATAATTGAGACTAAAGACTTTAAAACACACTAGTATATAATTTCATAACTTAAAAATTTTTAGTTAAAAATTTGTTTTTAAAAAGATTTAATCGAAATATTATAATCCCTTGAGACATATTACGTGGAGTCTTATTGAATCGAAACAAATTGAACTGTTACCAAAGAACTAGAGAAGTACTGTAAAATATAATTTAAAATTTTATTTATTAAGATTTATTGCTTCCAATTTTATTTCCGAAATCTTGACCATATAAATGGTTGGACAAATTAACGGACAGACGTACAAAAATAGATAGATCCACCTACTTTTTGATTCTGATTCGATTCACACACTTGAATTGATACAGCATCACAAAAGTAATGGTAAATTTAGTTGTCATTTGAATTACGTTCCTGGGGATATAATTAGGTTAATAAAATAATATTTCAAGCTCGTTTGAATATTTTGAGGTGTCTCAGAATAAAAGTAAATGGATTTTTTTTTTTTTTTTTTTTTAACTTTTTATTTTTATTTTATTTCATTTTATTTTACATTAGAAAAAAGCCTTACAAAACTAATTTTAAATTAAAATATCTTACAACTAAATCTTGAACCTGTGGTTCATTTTTTTAGTTCAAAAATCTTCTTAATTATTTATTTTTATACATCATTTTTTTCTTTTTTCATATAGAAAATTAATTTAATTTTATTATATTTAAGGAAAAATTTAAAAAAACCTAAAATTACTTATTTTTTATTTTGATAAAAACTTAGAACTAACTTAACCTAGCCTTAAAACTAAACCTAAAACTTACCCTAAAACCTATGCTAATGTTAGATTTAATATCTATTTAATATGTTTGATTATTTAGCCACCAAATGTGACTAAAAGTAAATGGAGCTGTGTAGAAGTTGCTTAAGCCGGAGAGAGTACAAATAGACGAGCAAATTGAAAATTAAAATACTAGTGTAATATAATATGACAAGCACTTCTCCGAAGTTTTAAAGGTATGATTATTAATGCATCATTATACTCAAAAAGTTTTATTCTCTCAATACTTTAAAAACTATTTTTATACCGGTATGACTATATAGTCAAAGGGTATAATAACTTTGCCATTACGTTTTTGACGCAGAGAAGGAGGGGGGGGTAGATATAGACTCAAGTGTATGGATCGGATCAGAATCGAAAAATAGTTCGATTTAAATATGTATGTCCATCCGTCCGTCCGCACGATAACTCAAAAACTAAAAGAGTTAGAATCTTGAAATTTTTGCAAATTCATTTTTTTGCAATAGCCGTCATCGCTATTTTGGTTCATGGGTTCGGGTAGCTGCCATACAACTTCTTATTTTATATGAGCATTACTCTCCACCTAATGAAACTGGGTGTCTGAAATTTTGCCAAAAGTAATTAACCGGATGATGTAATGTATATGTTACGGTCATACGGGTATCTCAGAGTTGACACAGTCTACTCTACTACACTCTTCCTCGTCGTAAGTAAGTTGAGATTGTCTAATATTTGATTTCAGTTTTGAAAAGTTGTTTAAAAAGTTTTAACAGAATGAAACTTTTTTAAAAATCTGATGATGCATGAATAATCGTATTTAAAAGTTTATTTCAAAGTAAACATCGAGATAAGTTCAAGTGCACAATCAATTTTTATTTTTACAATACCTTTAATTTGAATAATAGCACTATTATTTACGATTAAAATATCTTTTAAAAATTTCCAACTTTTTTTCTTTAGGTATTGATTTCAATTCAAAGTTTTGATATACTCTCTATTGTTATATGAACTTTTGTAAAATTATTTAAATTGAAAATTCAAAGATTATTCAATGAAATAAATTTATTTGGCCAAAAAATTGGTAAAACTTTTTCAGAATTTTTAAAAAGAATTTTAAAGTGGTTTTTACATAAACTTTTTGAATTTAAAAAAAGTTTTGTTTTATTTTGTTAAAATTTTGATTTTACAAAAATATCTTTACTTTTATTGTTTACTTTGATTTTTAATAGAATTTTTCCAAGAAAACTAAATTGAGATATGTCGGTCATGAACTATAAAGATTATTTAATGTAATATAAATTTGTTTTCAGCTTTATAACAATGTGTGTTCAATTATCTGAATTTGAGTTAGTTTGAAATTGAAAAAATTGTTTGAAGACTTAAGATAATGATATTGAACTTTAGTAAGATATCAATGCAAAAGTATATACTTTTATGTAAAACTGTGTGAATTTTTCAATGATTACCACAAATTAACCAAAAGCTATCATATGATTAATTAAATGTCAAACCCAATGACAGAAACAAATTTCGCCGAAAAGTGTGCAATAATTTGTTAGTTTGTTGTTTTTCTTTGGTATTTCCAATTGTGACGTACGATATTCCGATTTAATATAATGTAAGGGCCAGCCTTATTGAAGAGCTTCGTAAATTTGAAAGAAAGCGTATATGACTATGTTTACACAAGTCACGTAAGCCCTTATCGGATTACAAGCAGTCTAATAAATACTTTTACAAAGAATCAAACACAAACAGAACCATTAGTTTTTGGATAAAAATAATTTAAAATCATTATGACTAAAGACTCCAGAAAAAAGTTTAAAATCAAATATACTTTTCCACAATGAGGAGTACATTAAAATGACAATGTTCACAGGGTTTATAATTCCTGAGAATTTCATCTTTTTAGAAAAAAAAAGCTATATTTAACCGGTCTCTCTAGTATTAGAATATATTATAGAATATAGTCCGGGCAATATTAACGGAGAAAATTTTAAATGTGACATGTCTATATCTTAAAAGTAGCTTTAGTTTGTTAAGTTAGAATAAATAGACAAGGGTAGTTTATGTAGTTTGAGTAGGTAATTACAAAGATTAGAAAACCATTTGTTTTTTAGTTCCAAAGCTTTTTCTAGACTTATTTGAAAATTAATAAATGAATTAATAAACTATTTAACCATAAATCTTAGTTCATTCAAAAAATTAATTCAAATATTACTATTAAATTAATATTATTGGAATCAATTTAAAATATTAAAAAAAATTAAATTTGTATATTTTAAAGTAAACCTGTTTACATAAGTAGGAAAATAATAAATTTGTGATTATTTTGAAATTGACTTACAACCAATAAATTTATGAAAAAGTCATACATAAATATGTTTATGTATTATTCATTGTTGAAAATATTAATTTTAAATTTTATAAAAGGTTATGAAAACTTTAAAAAATTATTCCTAGAAATTTACAAAAAAAATCTCAAGTTTTATAACCCCCCAGTAAATTTCAACAATCGATGAAAACAAAAATTAATAATAATATAAGCCTTGACCTTTGTAAATAAATGGTCAAATACATAAAATTGAGCTTGAACTCACAATACGTTGTTTCAAACCAAGATTAAATTTGGATTGGTATTTTTAATTGAAAAAGTTATATTTGAAGTTTAAGCTCAGCTGAATGTATTCAAAGTGTATCGAAAAGTGTATTAAGATTTGCGCAAAAGTATTAAAATATAAATGGGAAGGTGTACTTACAATAGTTTCATTATTCAGAAAAAATATGTAAAAATATTTCCAATGATTATTAATTTCTATTGAGTGACAAAAGTTTTATGAAAGTGATTTATTTTTAATAATAATAATAATAATGATATTCTTTTGCAAATATTGGCAAATTCAAAGATTATTAAATGAATTTTAAAACCTTAGAAAAGTAATCTAGAGAAGTGATTTCTATACAAATTAATTATGTTGCCTATACTTCAGCAATAAAAATCCCCAATAAACTTTGAACTTTTATAAAATTTATTTTAGTAAATATTAATCAATGCATATTTAATTTATTTTATATTTATTTAATAAAATTTTTAAAATTTAAATTTTCTTTTAAAAAATTAAAAAATATTAAAAATAAATTTTTGGCTTCTATTCAATTTATTTTAATAAATTATAAGAAGTTTTCTTTGTTGAAATTTTTATATTTTATGAATAATATAATATTTATAAAATGAAAATTTACTTGGGGTGTGTATATGATTAATAATATGAAATTATTTTGTCATTTACATGTTTGGCAATTGTTGAATTATTAATTGAAAATTTGCATAAAAATAATTTATATTTTTATAAAATTGGTTTTAATTTTAATGCAAAGTAGTTTTCCAATATTGAATAATTTCTTTTATGGAATTTATATTTTTTAATTAAAAAATTATGATTTTAGTCTTAAAATTCAATTTAAGAATTTATTAAAATATAGATTATAAAAACTTAATTGGTTTATCACAAAATCCCAAAATCCTAAATTACGAAATCTGAAATTACGATATCTTCTCTTCTTCAATTGAAGGGAGAAGTTGTATTTTGAGAAATCAATCCGATCCCGTGGTTCAATTTGAAAAAACCTGCGAATCCGATCTTTCTTTGTCATTAATACCAAATTTTATTAAAATTCCGATTAATCTTTAGATTGCGTAAACGAACCTTAAAAATGTATTTTAGATCATGGAAACTGAATTTAAGCTGGCTATAGTTAGAGATTGGTCTATCATAGATAATGAAATTAGGATTCGTGATATACATATTTTAAATTAATTAATAAATTAACCAATAAATAACCCAATAATTTACTTATATTATATCATTGTGTTACCAGTTGATATTAGATCTCTTATTTATTTAAAAAAGAAAATCTAGAAGCAACATCAATCAAAAATTTTTAAAAAAATTCCTTTTTGAATTAGCTTTATATTTTTATCTTTAAATTCAAATATTTATTTTTATACACCAATTTCCATTTTATTCCATTATTTCTTAAAATAATTTTGTTCCCACATTGGGAATATTTGATGTTCATCAAAATTTAAGCAATTTAATACCTCAAAACAAAATGTAATTACAAAACTCTTGAGAGAAAGCCAACATTGTATTTTTGAAGTTTAAATGAATGATTTGTTTTTTTTTTTTGGTCTCTTGATTATCCAAATGACATTTACGCCGCTATTTATAATAATTTATTTTGAAAGTTCCCTTAAGTCTTATCACTTATCAATGTCTCTCAATTGGGATGAAGTCTTTATAAAAATATTCTTAACATATTTATAGGTCGTCTTTGGTTTTTTTTTTGAAATTCAATAATTCCAAGAAAATTATAATTTAATTAA
This sequence comes from Dolichopus griseipennis, assembly GCA_963082915.1. Lineage (NCBI taxonomy): Eukaryota > Metazoa > Arthropoda > Insecta > Diptera > Dolichopodidae > Dolichopus > Dolichopus griseipennis. Next base: position 36,361,867 of record OY720442.1, on the reverse strand, counting down.
ATTTTAAAAATGTTTTTCTTCAATAAAGAAAAACAAATTAAATAGAAATGAAAAATTTTATTATGTTTTATGTCTTTTTAATATGAAATAGGAGATAATGCTATTTCTCCTTATTCTGTAATATTCCTTGGCTCTTGCTTTTTTTTTAACAAATGAAAAAATAATCGAAAATTGACCTTTTAAAATGATATGAGCTATTTTTATGGATATTTTAGGAGGTTTAAGAGCAAATATCTAAATGCTCAGGTTGGAACACAAACTTTTATATACTGCGTGAATCAAAAAAAGTTTTTTTTAACTCAAGATAACGGCTAGGTGGCACAGTGGTTAGCGTGCCGGCCTTTATGCGAAAGGCCCGGGTTCGAATCCCAGTAAAAGTGGAACTATTTTTCTGGTTGTTGTCTTAGCTACCATTCGCCATTGAGTTCGAATTAATATTGAGCTAATAACTAATATCTTTAATAAAAATATACATTAATTTAACAATATAAACAAATAATTTAATTGAATAATGTAGTTCACAGAAACACTTGTAGAATACAATATAACTCAAATACAACATTTGCCTATGGTATAGATAAGCTTATTAGCCTAACAGTTGAACAGTTAGCACATTTTGTTCCAACGTGTATCATAAGCTTAGATAGTCTCTTTGATCAAAGGGTTTAATATTTATTACATAAAATAAAATTGAATTTTAATATCACTCAAATTTATTACAGACGTCATATTTTGGAAGTAAACCCTTAAAAAAAAAATTTCTTTATTATTGTATATTTATTCAAAATTTTCTTTCTTTGGAAATTCATTTTTTGACTGGGCCTGACTAATGATTTAACTTAAATATTTACATGATTCCTATTTATTTAAATCTTGAAAAGAAAAATGAAAAGAAAAAATAGCAACAATAAAAAAAAAACAATAAAATAAAAGAAAAATAAAATTAAAAGAAAATATATTTTATAAAAAAAAAAGATTTAATATTGGTATAAAAATTTTTACACAAACATACATATTAAATTCTTATTTAATTTTTATGTCTAAATGTCTATCTGTCTATCTTTCTTTGTGTAAATGTATAAATGTAAAAATATGTGTATGTATATATATTATATTTATTATAAAAGGCAGAAAGAAGAAAACAAAATTATAAATTTAAAGCAACGCATTGACAATTTAAGTATTTATTGACATTTTGTTATGCTCATTGAAATTTTTTTTGTTTTGTTTTACTTAAAAAAAAAAAAAAGAAAAAAATAAAAATTTCAAAAACTCAGAGAGAAAATAATAGCCTACACTACAGACAGTCTTCTCCTCTTACTTCTGAGTTCTGACAGAAAAAACAAAAACAAAACAGAGTAATCTTCTCTCTTCTGTTACTCTGTATTAAATAAATTTTTATTTAAATTTATTTTTAAGGCTAAGTAAAAATTTTATTTTAATTTTATTGTAAAAAATGCAAGACAAGGACAAAAAATATGAGAAGGAATCTTAGTATAAGATAATTCAAATAAGTTATGTAAATTATTATGTTACGTTGGAACAATCGATTAGTAATTAAATTTTAATCGATTAGTAGTATTTTAAAATAATTTAGAATTTCGATTAGAATAAAAATAATGAACACTGTTATAAAATTCATAAAATAAATTTATTTATGAACAAATAAAATCTCTTAAGTGCTTTAGATTTAAATACAAAAATTAAATAATTGAAATTAAATTCTTTTGAGTTAAAAAAGAGAAAATATAGATGATAGTAAAGTTATATGAATATATTTCTCTAAAATTTAAAACTTTGTCTCAATTAGATTTATTTCAACTAAAAACAATTCAATTGAATAAAGCGCTTTAATGTTATAAAATTGCTTAAAGAAATTTAATACTGAACGCTTTTTTTAAATCGCTTCTTTACAAATTGCTTTATACATTTTGCAGTAATTGATTTGACAGAAAATTCTCATATTTTTTAATAATCACTCATGTTTTTTAAAACAAAACCACTGTAACCATAGATACTATATACAATAATTTTAAAAAAACATTTTCATAAATTAAAAATTGTAAAAAAAATCGCTTAAAAAAGGTTCAGTAAAATTGCATTTGTCGCTTCCAATCAAACGTATTCATTTTTTGACAGTTTTCTCTCCCTAAAAGTATGCAATCAGTTTTGTAGTTAAAACATTTTTTTTAAATAATAAATAGGATTGTTTTAACTACGTTTTAACTATGTTTTAAAAGGAATGGGAATCTAATACTATCAATTTAAATGATGAAATTAATTAATTGTAAATAAAAATTGTAAATAAAAACTGTAAATAAAAATGGTATGTAAATATAAAGTGTACTTAAAAATATAATGTAGCCGAGGGAAACAGTAATATTGCCTAAGTACATTTTTTGTAATATTAGAATTTAATTAAATAAATAGGAATGAATTAAAATCAGCCCTCAATGGACCTTGCAGCCGAAGAGATTTGCCAATATTGCCTAATTCCGTGTAATACGTAATATTCAAATGAATAATATGGAGCATCGGTAGGGTGGTGTAAGCAACCGAAGAAGTGTGGATTAGGCCTCTGCACAGGTTGTAAGTTTTTTAGGAAAAATTACGAAAAAAATTATTTGATCAAATATAGTAATATGTAATATAATTAAATAAATATAATAAATAGTATTGGTATAATATAACAATAGCATCCAAATTTATAATGTTTTTCTAAAAATAAATAAATAAATTTGTAATAAATTTCCTTCAGTTAAACATAACACATGTTTACTTTTACACAATATTTTAAAAATTTATTTGAACATATGTTATTTGTTATTTAAATTTAAATTCAGAATAGTTTCTATAAGCAGTTAATTAAATTTTAGTGACCTAATTATAAAACTATAACAAATGACTAGTAAAATATTCAAATTAAACTGTTTAACATAAATTAAAAATTAAGTTTTTAATTTCAGATTCGTGTTTAGTTGAATAACCGTAGAATAAATGGAAAAATGAAAAACTTTTTCTACATTTTTAAATAAAGGTATTTGGATAATAACAATAATGTTTCCAATGAAGTTGTTGATGATGATGATGTTGTTGATGAATAAAAATGATTATAACAAAAATGATGAATATAATGATGAGAAATATTTGATAAACGTGACTTTGAATACTAAATAAATAAAATAAGATTTTCTGTGTTTTATTTCAAATCTAAAAAAGTATGATGAATTCATGATTCTCACTTCAAAATTTTATTTTGTGAAAATGATTTTTTTTCTCTTTTCTTTTCTAATATTATTCTCGCTCTTTTTGTTTCTTATGGATGACGGGTAGGAAACAATTAAGAATAAAGCAGAAAATGCACAATAAATTCCGGAAATTGTACAACTTAAAATATAAAAAACAAAAATTGAACACTCCACAAGGAAATACGTGAAAATGGTATTTTAGAAAAAGAAGGAAGAAAAATCTTGTAATACTGAATTTAGTTTGGAATAAATCTTAAAAGATTTTCCGATAATCAAAATTATTGATTTTTTTTTTAAGGAAGCGAAACTACTTGATCTTCATTGTTTTAATGAATTTTAACTCTCTTAAGTCATGCCATCTATTAGCGGATATAATATTTGTTCAGCAATCTTCTTATTGGAATGAGTCTTTCGTAGAAAATTAATTAAAAATTTCGTAGACTGTGTCAACTCTGGGATACCCTGACGGACGGACGGAGGGACATACATAGCTAAATCAATTTATTTTTCGATTCTGATCCGATCCATATACTTGAGTCTGATCTTACCCCCTTTCTTCTCTGCGTGACAAAAGTAATGGCAAATTTAGTATCCCCTCTTGACTAATAATCATACGGGTATAAAAAAGAAACGATAAGTAAACACCTAATATAAATTTACTGGTTTTAAAATCTTTTAATTAAGGTGAAGCATAATTAAAACTCTTGAAAATATTTGTTTCCACGTTGATTTCGTTTTTTGTTCTTATTGTCCAAAAATTTTTCAGGGGTCGAGCAGTTTTAGTTTACCTTTTTTTATTTGGGCAAACTCAATATAGGGGGGAATCGAGGATCGTAAGGAGCTATCGACGTAAGCCAAAATTGTCAACAGAATTCTGAGATAACAGATTTGAAAATTCGTGTAGGTGTCAAGAATTGAAATTCATTATTAAATATTTTTAAACCAGTTATATTGGCATTTATATGAAACAGCGATACCAAATATCTAAAACAAATCTCGATAATCGAAATCGGTGGTATCACTCAAATTAAAATTACTCAGATTAAAATTGAGATTATGAAATATTAAGACATTTTTCTCCTAGCTCGAATGTTTTTTCTGCCCATCTCAAAAATTCTTAAAATTAAAACTTTTATTTTGCTTGTTTCGAGCTTCGAATTCTCGAAATCCTAAAACACGATTCAGATACTTGAATAAATAGAAATAAAATCAGATCGAAATTTTAATTTAAAAACCTTTTTAAATATTTAATATTAAATCTTATATTTAAATTTGTACAGCATTTAATGTATTAAATTTTTACAAGAACCTTATTCAAAACTTTCAAAAAATATTCAAACTAACCTCTTATACGTCTTTCTAAGAAACACTTAATTCAATCAAACTTTCCAACTTATAATCTATAATTTCGAATAAGAGATTTCTTTTAACCTTAATTTTAAAATTAAATACACTTATTATATCCCTAATATAATCTTTATTTTATACTTAAACGTTTAATAGGCCATAAAAATTTTTCAATGAATTTCTATCACTTTTCTATACTTGAATTTTTTTTTTTTTTTTCAACATCGAAGGGATTTTCCTTTTTTTTTTTTAAAATATACTTATCTTTTTTTTGTATTGTAAAGATTTGAGGTTATGGAGAATTTCTGTATAAAACATGTGAACACAAAACAAAATAGTAATTGAATTTTGAAAATTTTTATGTAAGTATCATTGTTAGATTTAAAATTTTCACACTTCAAGAGAATTGAAAAATAAAATAAAATCTGCATGTTAAATAATAAGTGTCTAAACAATTCACATATTTTAAAATTACTATCTATTGAATTATTAAGAGGATCCTTTATTCTTATTTTTCCTATTTTTTTAATATCCCAATTTTAGTTTCCAAAATAAATAAAAAAAATTGTTAGTTCGTATGTAGAACCTTTAATTTTCATATTATAAACAACATAATCTTCATTTGGTACTATCACAATTGTAATCAAAATTTATGTTATCCTGTAAGATTATAGAAAGGACTTTAAAGGTCGATTTTCACCGTAAAGAAAAGTGATGACAAGGTAGTGAGATTTATATTTATATAATTTTACATTGTGCTTATGATTAAGTTACACTGGTTATGACGTAACCTTGAAACTATACCGTTTACATGTCAAGATGATGTCATCTATAAAGTGCGTGCATCGTCCCGTGCAGTAGTAACTGGAATCAACTAAGTCATCACAGACAATTTAAATCCTAAATATATTTGCCTTTATTTTAGTCTTTCATCCTGATGTCGTCATCCGCATTAGTATTGAGAATCAATCTTAAATGTAAGCAATTACTTTGCCTTCACTATAGGTTGATATAACATCGTCATCACTTAATGTAGTAATCAGATCCTCCCTGACTTAAAACAATAACTTTGCCTTAGCCAGTATGTAGACGTCACATCGTTGTTACGTGCAGTTGTAATGGAAATTAACCTTAATTCTATACAGTCACTCTGCCTTTACTGTAAGTTGTCGTCATTGTGTCGTCACGTGCAGTAATAACTTGAATCTACCTTAATTCTATAAAATAACGAGTATTTGGTCCCAAATTATAATAATTGAAAATGGAAACTTTTGTTGATACTTTCGTTCTTCCTCTATATTTTATTACTATTATGTCTAGGTTTATATGAAATTGTTCTCCTGATCATTTGGATGGTCATTTTTATTTAGGGTAAAAAATTTGTTTAATTTTAAATTAGGAAAATCTATGTGAAAAACTGACCTACAAATAACTTTTGTATGTATATAAAGATTGTGTTACCAAAGTGATTCAAGCATAATTATTTTTAAAATATATTTCGTTTAAAATTTTTAGGTTTTAAATTCAATGCGAAATTTTTTAAATATTATAATTCAATTTTTGAATCATCTGATATCAATGAAAATCAATTTGAAAATTTATTAATATTGTTGTTGTTATATTCTGAGGACAATATGGACTTCTATTGAAGTCCAATTTTAAATTACACTTGAAGTATAGTACAGTTTTTATATAGTGCGAACTTGAATATGAAATTGATGAACATGGGCGAGTTAAAGATTTTAAGTGTTGATTGAATTGGAAGCCATACAAAATTTCGGTTTTCAGAATCTCGAGGCAAAAATTTTTCGTTTGACAAAATACCGGTGGAAAAAATCTTTTTTAAGTTTAACTTGAAAATGGCTTCCAATTATTTGTAAAAAATATTATTTGGAGTGATTTTAGAGGTGGATTCAAATTTAGGATAGTCCCTTTTTCGAAAACATTTATGTTTATGTAAATGCAAGATTTTGTTTATGTAAATGCAAGATTTTGTTTATGTAAATGTAAGGGAAATCTAACTTCAATAATTATATTAGCGGGCGTTTAGAGGCTGTAGAATCTATTGATAATTGTTATGGTGATAAAATCTTGTTATAAACATGATCAGACCAAAGAGAAACCAATTGTAAAAGTGAAAAGCAAAAGCAATAGGAATGAAAAGTCTGATATCAAAGGTCCCATGTTCTCATCTTATTCCAAAAAGAAGATAAAAATTTATATTATTATTAAAATTTAGCAAAGAGTATTCTCCTTCTTTTAAATGATTTTATTATTGTGCAATCATTGAAACCAATTAACTTTTTTTTTACTTACTTATTATTTAAGTTTATATAATAATAAAAATAATAATGAAACTTATTATTCTGTTTTTTTACTTACCTTTTCCAATTTTATCTTTATATTTTGATTTTTCTAAAAGATTTTTTGTACCAATTTCCATTTGATAGGTTATGTCTAAATTTGCTGATATTGCCAATGGCAACCCCCAATTTGTATCTGAAAAATAAAAACGAAATGAAATAAAATGAGTATAAAATAATAATAATAATAATATAGATAAATAGATATGATAAAAATTTATCAGAAAATTATAGTATTCAATGAATTTTTTTTGAAAATAAATTAATGACAAAAATATGTATTGAAATTGATATTATTATCAGAATTGAATTATATTTAGCCTGTCTCTAATAAGGTTGATTCTGAATTGATTCAATCTATTTTTTTCAAAAAAACCTAAAAACTGAATTCGTGATTGATTTTCATTGGGTAATCAAAGAGTAATGGTCCTCACAAGTATGTAGTTGGGATTCAATACATTTGAAAAGGGGACCAATTTTCTTGATATTCAGTAGTGACATGATGGCATTACTTCGTGCAATTATTGTAAGGGAGTTTTGATATCTTATACCTAACCTCAGAAAGAAACCTGAAAAACGTTAAGTTTATAATGTATTATCTTTAATCCACAAAATATTTAATCCATTCGAAAACCATTTATGCGAACGGTATCGAATAGAATGAGAACGATACGAACGGTTATATTTGTACGTTTATTTTAAAGAGCGAGTAAAATGGATCAAATATAATAATCAAAAGGGTTAATAGGATGCAATCTTACTCAAAATTCACACAAAAGATGTTAGGAGATACATTAGAAAAAAGCATGTTTCAAATATTAACAGACTTACAAGAAATAACTTCCCTTAATCAAAACAAAATCAATCTAGGAAGTCTCTCAGAAAAAAATAGGGACTTTTAGTCCCTCTAGCGTTAAGTTGGAATTATAAGGTGCAGCTCTTACTATTTTATATTATTTTCAAAAGTCAACAATGAATCTTTACACACACTTAAAATTACATATGAAAAGTACCAACTTTTCATCAGCATTCATAACACTTTCAATAAATTTTTTTTAAAAATTGTTATTAAACTATTCAATGGAAATTCTAAACAGAAGAATTTTACGTTTATATTGTGAAGGTATTCTATATTGGTTATTTTATTCTAATTAGAATTAAAAAGAAATTCAACAAAGGATACAAACGAAAAAGGATATTAAAATAAAGTCCTTATATGACATTCTCAAAAAAAAAAAACAAAAATTAAACAAGAAATCATTAAATAATATTATATAAAAAAAAGGAAACATCAAAAATTCAGAAATCTTCTAATTTTTATTTAAAGATTCAAACATTCAACCATAAAAAATCCAATGAAATTCTACAGCCTATAATATGTTTCCTTTTCATATTCAACGTAAATGTAATTGACTTAAAAAAAATGCTGATCAAATGTATATTTAATTTTTTACAGCACATTTTCAAAAAATTCTCTGTCTATTTGTTTGTCCGACCTTCCGTCTGTATGTTTACTCAGTTTCTACAAAGTTTGGAAAAAAGGATATGAAACTTTAATTATAGGTACAAAAAAAAACAATAACTAAAAGAATCAATTTTTTTCTGTAGCCACACCTACAACCAAAAGCCACACCTACCCAAAAGTTCGGAAAAGCCACATATTGAAAATGTCAAAACTCAATTCAAGGTTTATTTTGACCATGGAAACGCCAAGTGATACCTTCTGCTATTAATTTTATTAATATGTGTATAACAAATAAATAGAGTTGCCATGTGGTACTGAATTTACCGTTATGCGAAGCGAATTTTTTTTTAAAGTTTTAAGCCCTGATATCTTTCAAGCAGTTTAAGTTAGAAACACGAAATTTTGACAGTTGATTGACAATTAATAAGATATGAGTAAAAATTTTAAGACATCCCTTGCTTAGGGTGGTAAAAACCGGCAACTCTCTGTTTTTAAATACGCTAGATTATGCAATTTTTTTTGAAAAAATATAAAAACAGTTTAATTCCAATTATTAAGAAATGATTTTTAATTCATTTTTCAATATAATATGCACTCTTTACCTAAAATATTATTACAATTTTTTAATTTAGGAAATCTGTTCTTTTACAAACCCTTGGTTTATTTTATCAGTTGTTTATATATTATTTTCTACCAAAAATTCTTTAGTTGTCTTTTATTTTCCTATAATTTGTATTTTATTTACCTTATGCATATCTTTTTGTTTTTTTTTTATCCCTACTCCAGATTTGAATCGGCAAATTCTTAAAATATTTCTCGAAAAGGAAACAAAATTTAAAAAAATCGATTATAAGAACAATCCGGCTTTTTTTTTAATGGAACAGGGTGATTCAAGGTTTTCATATAATTATTTATTTTTAAAGATATATTTTAAGAATAATAAACCTAGTAAGTACAAAAAGTTTATTTGATAAATATTATACTTTCAAATCCCAGTAAATGTGAAAACTTGAATATGGCTCGGGTTCAAACAAACTACAGGTATAAGAGACCTAATGAAGAAATAACTAATTTAATTTGTACATATAACTCACAGATATAAAAATATATTTATATTATTTTTAATGAAATTCAAGACATTTTATACTTATGAAAAGCTGTACTACGTCTCAAGTGGTATTGTATGCAGAATCGATAAGATTAAACTTCTTATAATCCCATATTTTTTTTATATCTTAAAATAGCGATTTAGTTCAAAAGTTAACGATTTCATTAACTCGTGAAAAATAATATAAAAAATAATGATAATTTCGAATGGTGTAATAAAATTTTAAAATTTTGTAATTAATTCAAATAACGGTATATTATCCTCTTCTTGAAAGAATAAAATCTATTACAAGCTAACGTTATCTCATCTCAGGAAACGAAGAGTTAATTTAATTCCCCAAACTCCTTTCAGATTTATAAATTTACTAGTAAAAAAGCCTGTCGGACGAAAGGTATAATTTTAATTTCTCTTTTTATATATATTTTTTTTCCTGCTATTGCGCTACTGAATCAATAAAAGGAAATTCGTTACCTAAAGAACATTAAGTTAACATTACAATAGTTTGTTTTAGTTTTGTAAATGATAATAAAATAGAAGTATACATACTAAAGTGTAAAAAATTTCTTATACGTTTTTATTAAAATTTTCTGTATCTACCTGTTAACAGATTTCTCATACGTTTTGATTTTTTTTTTTTTTTTCTGTTCATAATTTACATTTTATAACTTTAATTTTTTCTTTCTCTTTTGTATGTAAGTATTTGTAATTAGAAGTATGTTACATGTGTGAATAACACTTAACATTACCATAATGCAACAGCAGCAGCGTCTTTTATTATATTTATAACAAATAAAAACTACAAATTGTAGTTAGTTATTAGTTCTGTAAGTGATATTTAAATAAAATTATACATACTGAAATGTAAAAAATTTCTTTATACGTTTTTATTAAAATTTTCTGTATCTACCTGTTAACAGATTTCTCATACGTTTGATTTTTTTTTTCTGTTCATAATTTACATTTTTCAAGTTTCATTTTTTCTTTCTCTTTTGTATGTAAGAATTTGTAATTAGAAGTATGTTACATGTGTGAATAATACTTAACATTAACATAATGCAACAGCAGCAGCGTCTTTTATTATATTTATAAAAAATAAAAACTACAAATTGTAGTTAGTTATTAGTTCTGTAAGTGATATTTAAATAAAAGTATACATACTGAAATGTAAAAAATTTCTTTATACGTTTTTATTAAAATTTTCTGTATCTACCTGTTAACAGATTTCTCATACGTTTTGATTTTTTTTTTCTGTTCATAATTTACATTTTATTCTCGTTTCATTTTTTCTTTCTATTTTGATTGTAAGTATTTGTAATTAGAAGTATTTTACATGTGTGAATAACACTTAACATAACATTGGCACGCTGGTCAGCAGCAGCAGCAGCAGCAGCAGTTTGTCTTTTATTATATTTAGATATTTCACCCTGTCCTTGTATAGACAAAGGACACACTAAAAATTGCTCTGCAGATGTTAAAAACAATTTTATATATTCACATATACATGTAAAACCACTTTCAGATTTATAAATTTATACTCCACCCTGTCCATATATAGACATAGGACACAAAACAATTGAAAATATCTACTGTTATTGTTGTTGTTTTTTTTTAAGATATGTGAAAAAATATTTTTCTATCCCTATTACGAAAAAAAAAATTAAGAAAAAATTACAAGAATCTAATCTTGAAGTTATTTAGGAAATTAAGTAATATACTCTATACTTTCAGTATCTTTTATCTACTTTTTTTTTGTATTATTTTTTGAGAATTGAGAATTTAAGAACGTCCTCAATATGGGAACACCTTTTTTTTCCAAAAAACAAAATTATTCTCAAAATTCATTAAATAGTAAATAGAAAATAAATATGTTGAATATAGAATTTGTTAAAACATTATATTGTTTGATTTTAAATTTTATACTTATAAATCTATTGGTTTATGTTAAATGTCCTTTTTTTACCGTTATATGTCCGAATTAATTTTAATGAAATTTACATTCTGACAAAAAAAACAATGTTGAAAAAAAAAAGATAAAAGAGAATAAATAAATCTGATCAGATATCAGATGGAGTGTATTTGGAAATTAATCCTTTAATCTCATGTATGTAATTCTAATCCAATAATCCTTTAATTTATTGACCTTGAATTTAAGAATGTATTATTTTATTATAGTTTAATTTATATTACTATTTAGTATTTATATATATATATATATATTGTGGTGATGTTATTCATAAACTTTTTAAGTATCTATGAAATTTAAATTTATTCGTTAGTTAAGTTTTTAATACTATTATTTGATATAATGAAAAAATTAGTTTTAATAAGGTTTAATTTCTATGTAAAAAATTTATTCAAGATCATTTAACCTTTATTGAGAAGACAGGTTTATTATAAGTTAGCATTTTCATTTGAATCGAATTTAACCATTTTTACTTTGTTCTGTGAAGCTTTGTAAATAAGAATAACCATCTTCAAAGTCAAAACTAATTTCCATATATTTTATAACAGATTTTGTTAAAATATGTTTAAGACCGAATTAAGATTTTACAATTTTTAATTTTATAGCAACATCGAACAGTAGCGGCTTTGATAGACAGAGAAGATTGACGACCTCTTATTTTAGGGGTAAGCTATGTTTTAATCCAAATGAAAGTAAAAAACTTTTTTTTATTCGATTCCGATGCCATTTGTCATTGAGGTCAAATTAATGTCATAACAAATAATGGTGCATTGTAACCAAACGATTTGTAAATAAGTAAAATCGAAGCCGTTTTATATTTGATTAGGTCTAGTACTATCTACTACGTTGTAATATATATGTAAGAACAATTTCCATTATATAAATATAATATATTTCGACCAATGGCATAGTGGTTAAGATGCTAGATGATAGAAGATAATAAATGTTATATTCATAATCCACTTATGCAATAGCTACAGCCGATTTATTAAAGGCTTATAGTGTATACGACAATAAAAGAAACTGAAGGCTAATGAAACGATTTGGTGAATGCTCTATAATCCTTAAAGGAATATTCCTTCTCTTCTATTCCAAAATGTGTCTACATATGGTGTAGGTCCTAATAAACCCTACACTTTTTTGGAAGCACATCATTCTCTTTACAGGGTTCGTATTCTTTGAAAGTTCACTTTATCAAGAGTTTTTATTCAGTTTTGAATTTTAAAAGTTTGAATTAACGAGCCCCGCATAAAAACTAAATTCACGTGTCACTAAATTTACCGAAAAAAGTTACTTGGTTTGGTGTATTGAGATTAACAATGTTATACAATGATTTGTTATGGATCTTCAAATGGCATTATCTTCAACATTCAAAAATTCTAGAGTTAAATTATTGAGAGTGTCTATTCAATATTCACTAATATTTAGTTTAGTAAAATGCACTTATTTTAATGCTACACTCAGCACAAAAGTTCAAAAGTTAACTTTGTTATTGTAAAACATTTTTTATTCACATCTACTCTATTAATATATTTTATAATTATGGACTTAATGAAATCTAACCAAAAGTAACTACAAGAATATTATATACTTCTGTGGGAAGAAATCTTATTTTATACTTATCTTATTTTATAAAATTAAGTATAAAAAAAGAAATAAGATTCTGTATTATATTAATTTTTCTTTTAAAACATAGCAACAACGCCAACAGCAACAACAACGACAACAAAAGAAAACATTTTGTTATAATAATATTAATAATATAAATGCAAATTGACTTTACCACTAATTGACCTTTCATTATATAAAATTTAATATAAATTTTATTCATAATTTAATATAATAATTAATAATATATTACAGGATTATATTGTTATAATTATTATTATTAATGAAATTAATTTGAAATTATTTTCGTATATAAATTGATCAATTACCTTAATTATTGAAAATTAACTTATATATTATATTTTTTTTTAATATTTCTTTGGACCAACAAAATTATGTCATTCTGATACTAAAGGAAGTTTAATATTTGTACGCGTGCTGCATTCAATATCAGTATAAAAATCGTAACGGATTTTTATGAATTTTTGGTTTTAACAATTTTAATTTTACCACACTTAATTTACAATTGCACATTATAATTAAAAATTTTTGGAATTTAGTTTAAAATTGTAAATTTATGATCAAAACCCGTAAATTAAGTTCTAATTTGTAACTAACTGAAAAGAGAAAGACGCTATGGAATTTTCAGTTAAAGTCAAAAAAACGTATTTACGGTGAGGATAATAAAATTGTACACGTTGATCTAAATTGTAACTGTAATTTTTCGGAAATCAAAAAATGTAAAACAAACCTTAATTTGTAACTAACAATTTACATAAGAAGAAAAATGTCAATGTGTCAACATGACATATGTGACGCTTGCGGCGGATGGAAATGATGCGTATTTTCGAACTGTAAAATTGTAAATATATGTGATTTATAAGTCTCAAACATATTAACATTTTTAATCTCGACATACTCAATTTCAATCTTCTGCCTGAATTTTTCAACAATTCTAAACCTTTTTTAGATCCTTGAGAATCAGCATAAATTTACTCAGAAAATACTTTGGAGCCTTCCTTATTCCAGGTTTATTAGAACTTATAAAAATTAAAATTTTTGATTTGTAATAATCAGTAACTTAGGCATTCTGTTTATATATTTCCAAAGTTGAAGTTGAAATTGGCATTGAAGCCATAACATTATATTTCGCTTCGACACATTTTTGATTGTATTGGACTTATATTTAAAAATAGATTTTATTTTTATTCCTAATTAGTAATGAATTTCGGAAATAAATAAATTATAAAATTATCAATTTTTATATAATATTTTTTTATATAATATTTTATAATATTTGAAAAATTGTGCATTTTGGAAGAGTTCTTCTTTAAAAACTCTTGGTTTATTTATATCACTTGTTTCCATTACTTGTTTTATATATTTTTATTATTTTATATTATATTTAATTTTTTAAACCATTAAATAAAATAAAATAAAATAAACAGTAACATAAAATAAAAATTTAAACACTTATTTGAAAATTTACATTAGTTAACAACAGTTTTAATCAATTTTATTAATTTATTTGGTTAACCAAATATCAAATTGTATTTTTGACTAGTGACAATACAAAGTAAATTCTGATATAAAACTTGCCCATTTACATTGAAATGACAGTTATCAAATTTGTTATTGTAAATGTTACTAATAATACATGAAACCAATTGTAACACTTACAATTTAATTAAAATTAAAATTTATTAAATTTAATAATAATATTTGAACATTTTTAATAATACAACTAAATTATAAACAATTATAACTATTATATTATTTTAAGAAAATCATTTAAAAGGAATAAAAAATTTAAATAAAAAATAAGTAAAAAAATTTACAATGTTGAAAAAATGTTTACAAAATCAGATTTAAACAATATTCGAACACCCAATAGGATTAATCTCAAAATAGTAAGTTCATTTAAAATTTTATTATAAAATCTCAAGAAATATTTTGATTAAAATTGAATCTACAGAAACTTTCTTTGGAAAGTATAAATTAATATTTAGACAAAATGGATATTAATTTCGTTGAAAAATTTTTCTTCAATTATTTATTGGACTGTGGTGAAGAAATAAGAGTTTTCATGACCACAAAAATAAAACTTAACTGACAAAAATTCAAATTAAAACTTCAAAATTCAAATAACTTTAAATTTTTTTTTTGTGTATCCAAAAAATTTTCGATACTCAATTTAACAACACGCGTCGTGAAAATGGGTCGCGAACACAATGTAAAATGAATTTACGATCATGAGACAATGTGAAATTTTTAAGTTTACATTTACGATCATGCGACAATGTATTCACGACGTCGCAAAGACATTTACGATGTCAGGGTATCTCTATAAAATATTTTACGGTATCATTAGCATTATATGATTTTATCTTTAATATTTGTTGATGTCATTAAACTTGGAGAACATTTCATTAACAACCTATTAAATGCACGATTATCAGTTTGGTAAATATGTTAATATTATTTTAATAAAAAAAAAAAACTATGTTTGCTGTCAACATTTTCTCAATTATGTTTAGTTTACAAATAAAAACACATTCCCAAACATATAACATAACTACCTACACATACATAATATTTTAATTGCACTTATTTTGTGTCATGTGTGTATGTTTACAATTATAATCTTCATAAGAAAGTTTGTTTTTTTTTTATCTTGCATCCTTGATATAAGCAACAAAAATAACATGTAAAGAGTTAGTTTTGTTGCTATAATCATGTGCTGCTAAACAAATTGGTCTCAAAAGTGACATTTGTAAATAAAAATGTTGCTAAGGTAAAAAAAAAGTTTTTTTTTACTTCATTTATGCTTTTGCATCATAAAAGCTTTGTAAACAATTTAATCTCTTTTATAGAATTGTTTGGTTTTTTAGTTCTGGGTTTTGTTTGAGAATTTTTTTTTTATAAATTATACTTATATTTTATGCTAATAATAAATATATATATATATATATAGATAAACAGTTGCTTTATTTAAAACTTTATGCAGTTATCTTTTTATTGCAAGCAAAATGGTATGCAATGTTTCTGTGAATGAAAAAGAAATTGTTTGTTTAACCCGAAATTAACAGATGTTGTGTAATCTGAACTTTATTTGTTTTTAGCAAAACATTTAAATTTCGCTTCAAAGAATCTAAAAATTGTTGGATTTAAAAAATAATATTGAGCAAAATGCATAAGGTATTTTTAAATGTAAAAATATATATTGTATTATTAACAATTAGCTCCTTTAATTACCAGTATTTCTTGATAAAAAATTAAGAAATAAGTATCATTTGAGAAAACAAGTTAAAGCTCTTAAATGAACACGTTTAAGTGCTTAAAAGAAGTACTAATCCAAAATTTGGTTAATTAGAATCCATGTATGTTATTAAAGAAATTTTTTTAAAACGATTTTGCTAGGGTTATTCTAGTAATTTTTTAAACTTTCTGTAATGTAAAGAAGTACTAACTACTTTTCAAAATTGGACGTAATTTACTTCTAAAAATTTTTTTTTACCAATCGTAGGACCGACATGTGATACAAACACCAAGCCTGTTAAAAGACTCAACTCCATTTTCAAGGTGCTTCAAGCATATAAAATTTGCAGTCAATCGGTCAAGTCATTTCTAATTTAGAGTCAAGTAAAAGCCTCTGTGCCGCATTGAGTTAACGGAACTCAACAAAAAAATTTTTTTAAGCCTTTTTTTGGCCAAAGCAGTACTGCGAAAAATTTGACGTAATTTGCTTCCAAAATTTTTTTGGGAAAATCGTCGGGCCGGCATGGGTTAACAAATTCCAAAGCTGTTAATTGTGCCACTTTCAAAGAGGAACTCATGTACAAAATTTGAAGTCAATCAATCAAACTGTTCTAATTTTTAAACAAAAAAGTTTAAATACTTGCACCATTGCCCCTATTGGCAATCCGTTAGAGCACAATTTTTAGCACACGATTTTTTTCCGTACCCGAAAAAAACCTCTATTTACAAATTTTCATGATAATCGGCTGAGCAGTTTAGGAGTCTATTCGCTACATTCAAACAAATAAACAATCAAACTTTCGCTTTTATATATGTAGATTGTGATTTTCCTGTAAGAGCGGTTGCTTCTGTGGTGGACACAGCATATTATTTCAATAACAAAAAAAAAATTTAATAAAAATTTTAAAAAATTTTGACGTTATAGCTTTTATAATATTCTTAAATGGAAATTTTTCAATTTAAATCAAATAAATTCAATTTCAATTGAAAAGTAATATTAATTTGTTATTGAGTTGTAGTTCTTGAATAAATTGAACTCAAGTGAATAAGTATCATTTTATATTTTATTTAAAATAAAGAGAATTAGAATGTCACAGATATACTTTTACACGTAATAGAAAAAAAACAAAGAGAGAGAAAGAAATAGTGTGTAAGTGTATAACTTTATTTTGAATAAGAAATTTTCGTAAATCCTCTTTAAAATTTATTTTTCTTTTTTTGTTTCCAAAAAGTAAACAAATAGAAATTTTAACTTTTCATACTGAAGATTTATTTTAAAAACAAATCATTCAACGCGGTCAAAAATATTAAATTTAAATGAATAGGTTGTTTAAAATTTGTTTAAAAAGTAGGAAAATTTAAAAATTAAAAGTAGGAATGTCTACCATAAAATGGCAAGTATTTTTTTAACAATTTCATGGTTGATGTTGGTTTTCGTTATATAACTTGCTAAATTCAAAGTCGGGGTTTAGTAATTTTTTAACGTGGGATTTAGTTAAAATATCCTTTTATTCCTGACTAAAATAGAGGCATTTAAAATAATTATACCATCACGCATCGCCCAAAAAACAAATTATTAAATTTTAAAATAAGGTCATTATTCGTTCGAAGGTTTACTTTTAATTAATATCGAGGGGTATGATCATAAGAACTGATATCAATTAATATTTCAAAGCTCGTTTATAAAACTTTACGCCTTAAAATATGTAATATGGTAATTTAATTTTGTTACGTTTTAATAGAATATTGATATAACAAGATAACCTCGGTAGTGAACTCATTATGAACAAAGATTCTTAACCGAGGATCGAAATACAAAGCCTACACAGCCTGCACAAGTTCCAAATATGCACAGGTTGCACAGGTTTTTTCTTAAAAAATCGTGCTTGCGTTGAAATATAATATAAATTAAATATTGAGGACTCGGTGGAAATTAGTTGTAATATTTTAACTTTTATCTTTTAATAATTTGGACCATAAAATACTTGAATCGTTATATACGGTTCTAAGACTTAATAAAAAGTAATAAATAATGATTACAATAGAATTTCTAAATAACACAAGAGCTTTAAATTACAAAAATTAATTTTCGAAAAATAAACAAAAAATAACAAATTAAATTACTAATTATTTTAAAACAAAAGAACTATTTATTTTATTTCTTAGAATTCTTCATATTTACTAATTTTTGTGCTCGTGATCTCTTTAAAAAAATAAAATTTTTTTTTTTTTCAAGAAAAATCACTTTAAAATTATTCACGTCCCTAAACCACACACATATCCTTCCTTATGTAAATTTTTTTATTTTTGAAACTTTACCCTTACTACGTGATTTGCTTAATTTACTCAATCGGGAAAAATTATTTTATCAATCGGCCCCATATATACATTCATGTACACTTACTCTGCTTTTTTTAAGCAGCTAGAGCATATCAACATTAACATTATAACTGAAATGTAAATTTTGTGTTGAAGTTGAAGTTTAACTTTATTATGATTTTAATCTAACATTTTCGAAAAAAAAAAAGAAATTTTATTTAAGGGGGCACTAGGAGTAGGTAAAGGTTTATAAAACTTCAAAAGTAGGAATAACTGAATTTTGTTGTTATATTGACCTAGTTTTTTCTTCTATTTTTGAAAGTGAATGAACTGCAAAAACAAGTAATGAATAGAACTAACGGTTTTTGGAAAACACATTTTTAAAATTGAACAAAGGTCCATAATGAGTTTTGAGTAAAAAGTTTATTGAAAATAAGTTTAAAATAATTTTTTAGAACTTTTGTTAGAATTTTAATTATATAAGAAAAATTGTAAAAAATCAAGATGCACTTTGCTAAATTTTAAGAAAGATCCGTTATAATAAAGCAAAGTTCATACCTCACATTTAAATCTAATGTTGGAGCTTTAATTTTTGCATATTAATTCAAAGAAATCTTTACAAATATTCAAGTTACAGTAGTTTAAAAATTAAAAATTTTCATTTCTACCTCTAAGAGCTTAACCCCCTACAGCTCCAAAATAGAGGCATGCACTAAAAAGTTTTCTTAAAAGATTCCTACTTATCATACTCCTAGTATACTCATAAGATAATTTTCCTATCAAAGAACTTTTAAATGTTAAGTTCCTGTAGCTCAAACTTTTTGGAATAATTGAATCTTGATTATTCAAATTATTCAAATCAAAAATTTCAGGTATCGTCTGGCAACCCTGTATTTTGGTGTTTTGTATATATTTATAAAGCTCTTAAAAACTGCTGTTATCTAATGTTTCAGATTTTAAATATACCTTAAAGAACCTTATTATTTATATACCTTATTTTGTTGTAAAAATTTAATTTGAGGGAAAAGGGTCCTTTAACGGACAGTAGCTCCGTAACGGATGGGACTGCAAAAAAAAGTTCTTTCATGAAATGATTTTTTGTAGTACTTATCCGCAATTAAAAACACTTTTCTTTACTTCAAACAGTGTAAAAGTTTTGTAAACAAACGGAAGCGGTAGCATAATGGACAGACGAACAAACTAAACTCATAGTCACCATTTTTTAAAAAATTTTTCTGAAAACATGCTTAAAAAATGAAAGGGAATTTCTAGTTTTCTTTTAGTTATATACTACTATAGGCAATAAATTCCTTGTAAAATTTTCTTGTTTATTTTTGTATTATTCCTTTTCTGAACCTCTCTTCTTCCTCCCTTCCTCCAACACCCAATTCTAGATTTTTAAAAAGAAATTTGTTTTTCTTTGTTTTAGTTTATTTTGTACTTAAGGGCATAAGAGTATCTAAAAGAAATTGACATTATAAAAAAAAGTAAAAAAGGAATCTGTTGTGTGGGTTGTTGCTTCAAAATATACTTGTATTACTTACTCCTATACCTATTCTCTTTCTTCCGTCCTCTGATCTTTTGCTATTCGCTTTATCTTGTTTGTTTTTATATGAAAATTTGTGTTCTTTATGCTCCGTTAATTATGCAAATAAATAAAATAAAAAAAAAAATAAGAAAAACATAAGCAAAAAACAAAACAAACAAACGAATAGAAAAACAAAAATAAAAAATTTTCACAAAAGAAAAAGTAGAATCATAAAGGAGTCATCAAATGCTATAGGATATTTGGAGAATATATGAGGCATAGTTCGTAGAAGATTTTATGATGAATCTTATTTTGGGTGAATTGAAAAGAAAAATCAAAAAAAAAATCTCATATGAAGTGAAAATACTTCCAAAAAAACAAACCAAATAAAAAATAAAATTTAAGAAAAATATTCATTGAAAATTATTTGAAAAGTCTTGAAAATATTCCAAAACAAAAAGTGTAGGCAAGTAAAATTTTGATTTTTTCTCATACTTGAAAAAATGGCGAATATTTTATTTTACATAAAAGTCGGTATATATAATATATATATATAAAATGTATAAAAGAAAAATAAACAAGTTGTTAGAATAGAAAATATTCAAAGTTCATTCAAATGCTAAGCAGATTGAACTTTAACAGACCTTGATTTGATAATGCCATTGTCTTATAATTTTAAATTGGATTGGGAAGTTTATGAAGATTTTTTACAACTGTGAATAGGCGAATAAAATAAGGAGGGAGTTTAAAAAATAAATATATCCGCTTCCGATACAAAACTGTACTTATACTAATACGGTAATGTATCTTTTAAAAGAAGAATTTATGGAAATGATTCAATCGAAATTCTATCAAAATTAGTACTAAAAACTATATCCTTCTTCTCGTATTGGACATTGGTGATCGTGCCCCGTTTTTTAGAAAATTCTTGGAAAATTGAATCAATCCGACAGTATTTATGTGCGTCAAACATCTTTTGTTTTGTACAGATGGTCAGCATTTAATATTTAAAAATCTTTAAACTTATTTTCTAGAAATAATCATTTTGCCTTTAATTATTAACTGGCGCAATCTTTTTAACCCCCATAACGAGACTAAAAAAGGCTTGTTTTCGGCAATTGATATTTATTAGGAACTCTATTTCAAATTTCTGCTATATCAAAGATGTTTTCCATTGAAAAATTTCGGTCTATGTTATTTTTAACACCTTCTGTAAATCCACACTTCAAAAGTTTCAGGTTTTTTTCAAATTCCTTACTTTTAAGACTTAAGCAAGTGTTACTTATAACTATGCAGGACAAAACGTAACAAAGGGATATCTGGGCTCTTTAAATTTGCCGAACCTGATTTCCTTTTCACTTTTCCAGTTATATCTCTCTAAAATTTCAACATTAGTATATACTACTTTAAAAGTGCATGAAAGAATTGTTTCATTTAAACTGTCGCCACATTTAATTTTCAATTTTTACAAGACATTATAAACTTAAATTATAATCATTACTGACATTTTGCTAATCCTTTCTAAACACAGAGAAAGAAGAGCTATACTCTTTAAACTTAAAATATAAAATTATTTAATTTGACATTGGTGAAGTTTAAAGTTTTATTTTTTTTTTTATTTTTTTATTCTTTTGTATTTTTCACTGTTTTTGGAAAATTAATATCATAGTATGAGTGCGAATACTCATTAACTTATCATGTTATACCACTTCATACCGCAATCATACCATATTATAATATACGAACAGTTTGTTATAAATTAATTAAATTTTTAAAAATATTTACGTTGAACTCATTTGTTACAAAAAAAAATAAAAAACCAAAATAAAATAAAAATTCAACAGAATAGAAGTTTCATAAGGGATCTGGATAAGTTTTTGATTTTTTTTTAACAGTTATGAAAATATATTTCAGTAAAATTAAATGGAATTATTAATTTCCCCCAGTTCTTTATTAAAAAATTACTTCTTATGTATTTGTAAATCCACCACTCTAAACAATCATTTGTATGACCAACAATTTTTATCAAAATTCAAAATTCTTCATATTGAACACGTCAAATGAATAGACCAAACCCGTCACACACATCAATCAATGCGAAAACGTTTATTTGATCAAAATTGTCGAAAATTGATTTTACTTTAAAAAGTTTTTTAAAACAAATTTGGGATAAAATGTAAATGACATTTTTGATATCATTGATTGATTAGTAATTTTATAAAAGTAACAGATTTTTAATTGACCTTTAATATAATTAAAAGTACCCAGATAATTTTAATATGCTTATTAAATTTTTACATAACTCCAGGCTCCAACAAAAAAATAATTCCAAACCCCAGTTTTATACTTCAACAAAAAGTTTCATTAAATTATTTCAATTTTCATTAATTTAGGACTAGAGTTTACGGCATTTTTTAGAACTTTACAGCGTTGCACGCGTTTATACTAAAAAAAACCTTATGGCATCAGAAAACCAAAAAGATTGTATTCAATTAATCGTTTTTAATTAGTCAAACCATTTTTAATTGAGAGAAAAACTTGTTTCAAAAAGATTCTTATAAATACTTCAGGTTTCTTTTTTTTTTCCTGCAGAGGGCTTCCACAAAGCTTCCGTCCGAGGCTCCGTTTGTCTAATCATTTGTTCACTCAACTAGATGATGTGTCTGTTGTAGCTTTTTCATATGATTTAGAATCCTACGCCTTATGGACGACGCCAAATATCTCCGCACGATCTTACAGCATTTTTCTAGATTTCCTGCAAGGTGTCAATGAGATTTTGCATACCCCTATCTCTTGACGTACAGAATAGATGTTTGTTGGGTTATGTCATGTCGCATATGCATATGTCAATAGTGTACAATTGACAGATGCATATATTTATATAGACAAAGTTTATTTTTTATTTACTATTAAGCTATAGGTTATTTCGGGTACACGATTATAGGTAATATTTTATTTGTTTATTAATTATTATTTTTCAAGTTTTTAAACTATTAAGTATACTTATAAGTAACTTATAATTTATTTTTATATAATTTTGTTTTTTTATATTGCTATATACTATTTATTGAGTTTATGCAACCAGAGATCCCGGGAGACCCGGGACTTTTAGCATGTAAGGCCGGCACCACAACGACTGCGCCATCAGCTGGATAACTTCGGGTTAAAGCATAATATTTAATAACATATTGTGATCTTGCATAATTTTGTTCTCATCTTCGGTTTTTTTTTTTGAAGGAGTCTCACATTTTCCAACTTTTATCTTGAAATCCTGAACAATTTAAACTAAAAATCCTACAAAAATCAAAACCCCAGTCTTAATCCAGTTTTTATATTTAAAAAACTATAATCAATTTATAAATTACACAAAAAATCCCAAAATACTTAACTAGAATCTGATTACCTTTACTAAGAATTGTTTTTTTTTTAATAAAGAATTTAAAGTTTTTTTTATATTTGACCCAGAGAACACTCAAGTAGATATTTAGAAAATATATTTCGTTTAAATTAGATACTAAAGAGCTCAGTAGGATATTAATCATGTGATAAGGGTTATACACAAAATGATTCAAACTGTTTTGAAATAATTGGTTAAAAAGTTACCCTGTACTATAATTTTTTTAAAATTTTATTTTTAAGGTGAAATGCTGTAGGTGGTATTTAAAAGAATTTACTTTAAGAATTTTTGAAGGTATGAAGTAATAAAAACTCATAAAAAATTAAAAATGCAACCAATAAAAATTACAAAACATTAAACAATTTTTAGTAATATGTAGCATTTGAAACCCCTCTTTAGAACTTGTTTGTTTTAATTTTTTGGGGGGTTTGTTTTGTTATTAAAAAAATTTTCTTTGAAATATTTATTAAAAATATTTGTTTTTTTTTTAATTCCCCCATCTGAATAAATTTTTTGTTTTCATTTTAACCAAAACAAAAAAAAATTTAAATTTATGAGAAAACAAAGTAATGGCAAAAAAAAAAAACAAGGGTTTTTAAAAAAGCACATTTCCAAAATAAATGTTGGGGCTTTTATTTTTGTACATTACTTTAAAAAAAAATCTCTCACAAGTATTTAAGATACAAGTTAATTAAAAATTGCAAATTTTCAGTTTTTATCACTTACCCCTTACAACTCCTAATCGGAAGAAGAGCTGTTGAGTGAGAGCTGCAGTTACAGTTAAAAGACCCTGTGAAAGCTTTTAGAAACGGCAATTGCAAATTCAGAAACCCACAAATCATATAAGTCGGATTACCAAAATTTTAGGCTTTGGAGTCAGAGTCGGAGTCGGAACAATTTTTGGCCGAATCTACAGCCCTGCTAAAAAAACACAAACATTTGTTTTTTACTCATATTATAGATCAAACTCTCTTTAAAATTTTCAACTCCTAATTTAAATTGTTTAAAAGATATAAAGGGTTAAAAATTTTGCAAACACTGTGTGTATTACATAGTGGTAAAATTAAAATACCGTATGGCAGCCCTGCATTTGTGTAATTGCTATTTGAAAAACTTAAAAAAAACAGCTATCGTTTGGCGTTTCTAGATTGTAAATATTCTAGTTCTATAACCCTATAGAACTTTTGTTACAACAATTTAAATATAAGGATTTACTGTACTTTAGAGGAGTGTAAACCCATAACAGGTGAGGTTATAATAAAAAGTACTGCCTTGTTATTAGTTTTTTGTAATACCTTTCGGTGGTTAAAAGTTATTTCCTTTCCTCAAAACAGTGTATTTGTAGCAATACGAATGGACAGAGTCAAACCATATAAGCACATTTTTTTCAAAATTTTTTGAAAATGTGCTAATAAACGAAAAAAAAAAAACAAACAAGGAACCTCCAATTCAACACCCAATCATGTATTTTTATTTTGATAAAAGAAACCGTATTTGAAGAAAACCACCTTTGTTAAAAAAAAAAAACTGTAAAGTTATGCAAAATTATTCATGTATTCAACCTTTACCCGATTATTTTGTTTTGTATTTTTATTGTTTTTGTTTGTTTAAGATCTAAGGAATACCTGAACACTTTTAAAAGGTCAGTCACCATTTATTAAAAAATTCTAAATTTTTTTTTCAAAATTAAAATAATTTTTTTTTTTATTTTAATTTCAAAATTTATGTATACATTTATTGCGGTTTTATCTGACATTTGTAGTACTTACCAATGACTATGTATGTAAATAAATTTTTGCATATTTGTAGGCGTTGATTGTTGTGTTCGAAAGGAAAACAAATTTTTGGAATGTTAAATTGTAATCTTTTTAAAATAGGATGAACTAATAAAATTTTAAATGGATCTTAGGAATTTAAAATGGAATATTAAAAACTTAACTAATTTGATGAATTGTGTTTTCAGATTAGGGCGTTTGAGTACTAGGTTAACATAAAAAAAATGTTGTAGGTACTATTAAAACAAAATGAAGTATAATTTGAGCTTGCTAATACATATTTTAGTTCTATTAGGTATATATACAAAATTAATTTAATGTGTAATAGAAACTACCCAAAATAATTTTAATATTTGGTTTAATATCAAATATATTTTACTGGGTGCAGAGTCAATCAGGGTCATAAGTTTAGCATACAGCCATAACTTCCTAAGGGACTTGTGGTGAGTCATAACTCCCTTATACAGTTCTCAGCTTAAAAATTATTAGTAATATTAAAAAAAATATTACCAATTTTGGGGTTGGATTCGAAATCAGAGTATTCTCTTTTTCCAAAATTAAGAAAACAACCTTTATTTTACATTTTAACTACATGAAAGGCTATTTTACAAAAAGGGTAATCCTGATTTTGTAACCAAGAAAAGACTTTCAGATTTTATTTCAAAATTTTGAATTTAATATATTACGCTCAATCACACAATTTAAGTTATATGGTTTTATAACTCAAAATTTAATAGAGGGAGTTATTACCCACTTGTAAAGGGAATTATGCCCTTCGTAAATATATTTGGGAGTTCTGACTCTGCGCTATTTTACTGCAATGTCGAGTATATTAAAAAACTTTTGAAATATTATTTTATAGCTAAAATAAGTTATTCTATCTAAATATAAAATTTTATATTTCTTATGCAACTTCTAAATCTACAAGTATGTCAGATTATGAGTGTGTATTAATCTGGAATTCCATTAATAAATATGAAACTATAGTATTAATAAAATTTAATATTTGGGTATTTATCCTGTATACTAATATAATAAATAGGAATATATTTTTTCACAAGGTTATAAATCTAATTATAACTTTAAATAAGTTTGTTCTTTTAGGTTAATTATAACTATTAAATTACGTTTATAATTATATAATAATTATAGTATTAAATTACGTTATATCTCGATACATAATTTATTTACAATAAGATTATGTTATATAATTTTCTTTGTAAATTGTAACTTTAATAATTTGATTTAAAAAATTAATAACTAATTTTAAATAATAATTAATTACCAATATGATTAGTATTAACACATTAAAATTAAAATTTTTAGATTAAATTAAAACCTTAATTAATTTCTTTACTTTAAAATATAATATGTATCTGAATGTGTCAAATAAATAAAATATTGTATTAAAATTAAGTACATGAAGCATATATAGGTTATTGAAAATTCACAATTTATTTATAAAAGCAAATTGGCAGTAATGATTTTTACAACTATTGTTGTACCTAATTTGAATACTAAGTTTACTTCAAATTGGAAAAATCCAATTAAAATTATGTTTGGGCCCTTGGACCTCATACGATGTTGCGAAGATATTTAACCTATATATAAAAATTTCGCAGAATGTTCTAAAAATAGATTCAAATTGCACAAAGATTTTTAAAAGTGATCAGATATAAAGTGCTTGTTTAATAATTAAAATTAAAAAACGATTTTAATTGTAAACAAGAATGATTAAAAATGTTTGTCAAATACTTAAAAAATTTAGTCAATGAATTTAAGTTTAATACTTAAAATTACTAATGAAATTTTAAGAATATTATATTCGGGTAACGCCATCTTAAGGTTTTAGGACATCCTTTTTTTAAAATGTTTTTTTTTACAAAAAGGACAATTGTTTATTTTTACCGTTATCTAAATTAAGGTTAGATATTTGTGTCATTTAGGTATAAGATGAAGCAACAAAGAAAAGCAAAAACAAAAAGACAAATGACTTAAAAAAAACATAGGATCAGATAACTACAATAGGCGTTTAACCTAAATATAAAATATTGTTAAACAAATATTTGGTAACAAGATGTTTTTTTTTTTAAATTTAATAAAAATAAAATATCTATTTATTTATTTATAAATAGTTGTTGAACTAATACTAGGTGATGAGGGAGCGATACATTCCTTTCCTTTTCTGGAACCTATTGCAGCAACGCTTATCACGAATTAAATTAGCATTTTTTGATAACTGAGTGTTATTTACTAAAAAAATTTCATTGCATTCTAGACAAGTAAAGCTTGGGTGCAATATTAATTTTGATAATTTCGTTATTTGATTAGTGATAAGTTGCTGGTTCAATGGGCCCTGATGTGGTAGATGTAGTATTTATTGATTTTAACAAATAAGAATATTGTTTCTTCTACGACTTGCAGACTTCTTCCGTTTTTGTACTCAATTAAGATATTATGGCCTATGTCACTTACATTAATGACTTATTCTATTTTCTAAACACTCAGCTTCTAAACTCTCAGCTACTTATAAATTGATTACTTTTTGAATACATTTTAAAACCTAAATATTTTCAATAGTTATAAATGGCTATTCTTTATCGTGGGTTCCACAAATTTTGATCTAAATTAAAATCACTATTTGAATCCAAATTTGTAGTCTTGATTACATCGTTAATGTGTTCTTTAAACTGAATGTTTAAAGATCCTTTGGTATGATCGAAACCTAATGTTTAAAGATCCTTTCGTACGGTCGAAGAATAAAATCCTGAAATCCACATGTGTGTCTGTTGGCCTAGATGTTTCTTTGCATTCACCTTGGCGGTTAAAAACCATGACTGAAAAAATTTAACAAGATACGGTTATCTATGCATTAAATAAGAAAAATATAATTTCCAGATTCCTTTTCTGAGAAAACTTAAGCTTTTGTAAATTAGATTCCCAAAGAATAGGATATATTAGAAATCTCTGATAAAAAAATCTTTTAATTAATAAAATTGTACTAACAATGACTTTTTGCTATAAATGGAAGTAATTGTACCCTAATGTCCTATTATCAAACACTTTAAATATTCGCTTTCTTCTACAGAAAAATTTTTTTCTATAGTTCCCAAACTTAGATTAAATTAAATATATACAACATATATTCCATTCTACTATAATTTTAATTCAAATATTCAAACAAAGTCGGTTTATATAAGTAACAGCTTTTTTATGCAAAAAATGTTGAAGCCTACATTGTGTTGAAAGTTTCCTTCTCATTAAAATTTTTATTTAAAAATTTACGCTTGTGTTAAAAATTAATTTTTTTTTTATTATAATTCAAATACAATTCTACTCCAGGCTTCATTCAATCTAATGACCCACCATTTCTATTTTTAAGGATATTTTCCCTTAGGTATCAAATATTTTTCTTTGACTTTTAATATTAAGATGCATTTAAATTTGATTGTAGGTATTTAACAATATTTGATTTTGTTTTTTTATTGTAATAAAAAATTTCGATTTATAATTGTTATAATTTTCACCAGGTTAAAAATGTTTAAACCTTGAAATATATTTAAAAAAAAATAGAAAAAACATAGCTATTAGCTAAAAATATAAAGTATACAGTATTTAATTCTCAACTAAAGAAAAACAAGTGCCGATGTTAATCTCTTTGGTTTTTTAAATCAAAATTTTCCATTAATTTTTATACAAGATTCAGAAAACATTTCATTTTAATTTTGTTTATGATTTAATTGAAGGTTACAGTGTTGCCAAAGTGGAATAATAAGTTTTTTTTGAATATAATTTAATACTTTTTTTTTGGTGAATTGCTTATAAAATTATTTTTCAGAGGTTTCAGTGGTTAAGTGTGGCTCACTAACCGAGTGGATGTGGGTTCGATTCCCTTATAGAAGGTCATGAAATATTTAATTAAACAAAAATAATTTTATTTTTCAAATCTCCTTGGCGACCAAATGTAATACAATAAATATAAAGTATACAATATAAACAAAATTAAATAATATTACTTATAAATTAATACCTACGTGTTAAAATGGCACACGATACCCCATATAACAAAAAACAACAAATTGTTTTACACCTTCATTAAATGATTTCTTTAGAAATAAAATTTTTGATTGATTCTTATAACTCACAGGAAGTTTTCGTAAAATTTCTTATAAGTTATAAAAATAATGAAATTTTAATAAGGGGATTTTAATAAGCAATATAATCATATTCCTACTGAAGAGCATTAAAGGAAGAAGCACTAATCAAATTTAAAATAACTAAAACTAAATAAAATATAAAATAGTTGCATTCTAATATTACATGGTAAAATAGATAGATATTGTACTAAAGATATTTAGACAAATAGCAAATCAAAACGGCATTTATTGATTAAATTAAATTTAAAAAATATATCTGATTCAAAGTACCGGACCATAATGCGGTAACTAATAGGATTACGCTATCCCACCTTAGGATATTCCTTTGCCCTTAGAACATAGAAACATCGTTTTTACTAAAAGTTTAAAAAATTAGTATTAGAGGAATTTATACGTACAAACTATTATTTTTTTTAATTTTTACTTTTATATACACTTTTCAAATCAGAGTCTAATAGTTTTGAAAACTGTTTTATAATTTTACAAATGTCTAAGGAATTATTTCGAATTTTCTTCAAAAAAACTAAAAATTTCCTTGTTATAGCATAATAAAAGAACACTAAAGTACCAGAACAAACAGTGTTGTAATAACAAGAATTTAAAATAATGATCAAAATCATTATTTGTAATCAGTACAATTCCCTACATATATTCTCTCAAGTTTATTCTACTGTTTATATCTAATAAAAATATAAATAAAAAATAAAATATATTTTAAGAGAAAAATAAACAGTAAACTTTGGCATTTTAACTTAATATATTTGTTTCACTAAGCGGAAAATTTATGTAAGTATATTTTTTCCGAAGGTAAATATGATGTAAAAAAAATTCAACAGAAAAAAATTTTCCATATTAAAATTGAAGGTAACCTATCCAATACATATTTTAGAACTCGAAAAGATACTTATTTTCTTACTTAACACACAAACACTTACACACACTTTTTTCCAAATAAAAACAAGAAAAAAATTTATTTACTTTTAAATATAACATGACAGATACACTTGAGATATTTTACCGTTATGGTAACTATAAATAAATAAAACATTTTTTTAACTAACACTGCCCCCTAAAAATATGCAAACATAATTGTAAATTTGAAAATCAAATTTTTACAAAAATAATAATAAAAAATAAATTTTAAGAGTTTTAATACAAAGTAGTATTTTTTTTTCAATACCATACTTTTATTAAAGTAAAAATTTATGGTAGATCTTGGATGTTTATTACTTTTATAATATGAGAGTATATTGCTTGTATAAGAAACTGTTCTTTTAATGCTTTTATACTTTTAAGCTTAAAATATTGAAAATTTTCATTAACTAAAAATTGATAGGATATCTGAATTTGAAAGTGTTTTAATAAAAAAAAGTAAATTGCTGGACTAAGGTTAATGGGAGGGCCTCGGTGGTGCAGTGGGTAAGCATTTGGCTTATTAACCGAGGGGGTCCGGGTTCGATTCCCGGTCAGGTCATACAATATTTAATTAAAAAAAAAATTATTGAAAAATAATTTTTCTTTACGAATCCCCATGGTGACCAAATATAATATAAATATACAAATATATAATATAAACAAAATAAATAATATAGTAGTTATAAATAAATAGAAAGTATTTAATGAGGGGTGCACAACGGGCCGCAAGGCCTAGGTGTAAGGGAGACTTGCTTTCCCCCCCGGTCTAAACAACAACAACAACAAGGTTAATGGGAAAAAAACTGTTTCTATTTAAAAAAAATTTTTATCTTTTAACGAGGGTCGAACTTAAGCTTTTTACATCCGAAACCACTTCGCAAACTTCTACTTATTAATTTTTGGTCAGACTTCTAAATTTAAGAATTCACAGTGTGACAAACTGAAAAATAAACCGATAGACACCGGCAAGTTAATATTATAGTATATAATAAGATGATGATTGCGTTTAGACACCCATCATGTCTTATCACATTATAGTTTAGTTTTTTGCATCGAATATATAATATCATTGCATTAAATTACTAAATAGGAATACTCATAGATTTCATCATCAACGATAACTCAGGTCAATAACACCTTTATGAATATGAATTTTATGATAGCATGTATTTTCTAAGTGAAAATATATTTACTACTAGAAGTAGATGATCGTGTATAGATAAAATTTTTTCAAAACATGAACCAAACTCTAATTTGAAAATAAAAAAAAAATGAACTGATAGGTAAGTCATTCAATCTCTCAGAAAATTATAAAATACTAAACTGAAAATTATCCTGTTTTAAAGTGTTTAATAGTAATCTGAAATAATTAATAAGATACTTATATAGGGTGTTCAAAATTGAGGTATCATTTTAATTTTAATAAAAAAAGATTTTTTTTTTTTAAATATTAAATATATTTTTATTTTATTTTTTACAAATAGGTTCCGGTTAATAATGGATAATTATGTCGACCAAGTGGCCCCCCTCCTACTTCGGCAGGTTTCCAATCTTTTACCAAAATTCTGAATCACGTTGTTTAATAAACTGTTCTCAATGGTTGAAATCTGCTCGATAATGTTTTTTTAAGCTCTTGAATTGTTGTGGTATTGCTGTACACTTTCGATTTGACAAGATCGAGTTTCTAGAAATTTATAAACCATCAGCTTGATGACAGGATTAGTTGGATCATTTTCTCTACCAAATTTTGCTCGAAATTTCCTAATTACATCTTCAAAATTTTTACCATTTTCAAAAAATATTGTAATAACAAAAACTCGTTGTTCCTTCGTGTAACGTTCCATATTAACTAACCGGAATGTATTTAGAATATACCTAAAGAAACCTCGTCTAAAAATTCCTGGTAAAAAAAAAAATGGCGGCCAAATCAAAATGATACCTCAATTTTGAACACCCCTTATAACCTAATATTCAAAAACTTAAACTTGTACTGGTTTGTAAAACATAGTGAAAATTCGTTAAGTATTTGGAAAATTTTATTTTAGATCATCCTAATGTAGTTTTGCTCATTTTGATTAAATTGTTATAATAAGTATAAGAACAAAATGACAAGCATTTTTGATTAACATCTTTAATATCGATTAATAATAAAAATATATGTTAAGCAAAGGGCGCGCCAGTTAAAATTATTGAACTTATTACAAAATGAAACCCTGGAATTTATAAAATTTTATGAAAAATAGGATAAATTAATTTCTACGGAAATAGTTTTTCTTTAAAATTCACGAGAATTTTGAATTTTTAATATTTTTTATTAAATAACTTTTCCTTGAAATTTTAATTAAATTAAAATAATAATCTTAAGGTTTTTGAAAAGGAGGATAGATTGAAAGTACTGTAAAAGTAACAAATATTCTCTTATCTTCTCTTAAATTTTATAAATTTATATCAATTCATAGTTAAAAGTCGTTTAAACCAGTTTGACTAAGCCTCTACATTTGAAAGTATTAGTTAATCCTACCTTTAACTTCCTTATATCGTAGTCAATATAGTGAAGCAAGGTGTTTAATACGAATATATTTCTTAGTCAGTCCAAATTTGCAAGTTAATATAAAGGATTAAAAATGATCTTGAAACTTATAATTTTAAACAAATGGCCAAAGTATGATAAAATATATTTATTACTTTAAAAAACTACTTTGGAAACTCTATCTGTTAATGATTCAAGGTATATCAGATAAATATGAATTTTGAATTCAATTATTGAGTTAACTTTCAATTCTAAACCATTAGTCAAAAGGGATTTTACAATTGTCTATTTTTGCAGACATCTTCCTCTGGACTCAAACTTTTCGATATACCTTTATTACTTTTTCGTTAATTTTATCTGATAATAGATGGTGTACAAATTAATATTTGTGCATTCATAATCTTATTCTATAGCTACAGCCGAGCTTCGTAATCACAAAATTTAATTGTTATAATCATAACAATTAAAGAAACTGAAACCTAGTTTAAAATATATTGGTGAATGCCCTATACTTCTTAAAGTAGGAATAAAAAAATGGAAAAGGAATAAAAAAGAAAACAACATTTTCGTTAAGTCGGTTGATGAGTTTTCGTTAAGTCATTTAATTGGCTTTAGTATATAGATAGTCAAACCTAAGCTGATTAAGTTCAATATTCCTAAATATGTAGCTCTTTTGCATATAGTAACAAATACTAAAAATATTCTAAAGATAAAACCCAAATTTCATTCCAATCAAATATTACTAATCATAAAACTCTTTTCATTTTAAAACTATTTCAACAATTTAATTATTAAAATCCGATTTGAAAGTTTCCAATCCTGAAACAAAAAAGAACAATACATATATAGGGAACCAATTTAAAGCTAAAAAGTATTTTTATTTTAAAAACTGTCATACTTAACACTTAACAGATTAAAATCTTTTTTGTATCTCTTTCTATTTACCTTTTTAATATAAATTTTTAACTATAATATAATGGTTATATTCTAACCATATATTCTCTCAATGAACTAAAACTAAAAGGATTCCATTTTACAAAGTTTAAATTAACATTAACCGAACCGCATAAGAGCATTAAAATAGTTTTGTATTGTGTTTCATGATATTTCGGAAAATGTAAAATAAAAAAAAAACTTATCATAGGAAAATACCTGACCGTGTTTCGATTCTTTTTGTTTTTAAAACTTTTTAAATGTATATATTGTTGTGTTAAATATTATTTTTTAAAAATTTTACAAAAATAAAAATAAAAACTTTTCATTTGCCTTTTTTATTGCCTTATATATTTGAAAGTAAAGTTTTGTTGTTCCTAAGAGAAATTTCCGCAAAAAAAAAAAAAAAAATTTTTTATTAGAAATTTCTATTTCTTTTAAGTTTGAATTGGAAAATATAGAAAATTTTTGGAAAGCACATAATATATAATTCTAGAGGTAAGAAATACCCAAAAATATGTGGTTTCAATGGTAAATTTTTTATGTTACATCAATAGAAACGATAAGAATGTGAAATATATGAGAATAACGGAATTTGTATAAAAATTTGTAAAAAAAACTCCGAAAAGTATGCAATATTTATAAATCGAGGAAAATCCGTTATTTTATGAAGATATCACATTCTTTAAAGTTGAAGGTGAAGAATATGTTAAATATGTAATTTTATTCAATTTATAATGTATAATTTTTTACTGTAATTCTCAGAAGGGTCCTGGAAGTAATTGCTTTATTATTTATAAGGATGTGTGAGTTTGATTTCGCATTAGTCGCGAGAATTTTTAATGGCATGGGAAAGTACTGAAAAATTTAGAATGTAATTTAAATATCCTGCCATATTTTAGACTAAAAAAATTATTATTATCCAAAACTCATTTTCATAATACCTTACAAAAATCAAAATTTTTAAAAAATTTACACGTTAATAAACAAAATATGAAAATCATTTAAATAGAAAATCAAAGGATAAAATTTTGACTTTGATCACAAGCCTAGGATAAATGTATATAGAGTTCAAGTGAAGTTGATTCAATTTTAAGAAAATCAATGTACCTAAAATATTTTGTGTCTTTATTAGTGGTTCTGTTTTTGCTTGTGTCGTTCCAAGATCTGTTTTTTATTCTATGTACTTATTTCAAATCGGAAAGGATACAAATAAATATATATGTATACTCTATATGTATATTAATATACCTATATTACATCATTTTATCTAATGGTATATTTTATGGAGCTTCGGGATTTTTGAATTTAATTTTAAAGTTTAAAATGTCCTTAGTTTTAACCACTCAAGGTATCCTTTTATATTTGCTTTTTACAAAATAGTTTCATTTTAATGTTTATACATTTTATACACATTTTGTATACATATATATATTTATTTATACATGTGTAGATATTGTATTAATATTTATATATAGCAGTATGTGAAATAAATATAGAATCATGCAATGTTTCAAATACATGCTTCAAAATAAAAATAAATTAATTCTTTTTTTTTTTTTTTTTTTTTTTCAATTTTCAATTTTTAAACACGTGCAATTTTCTCACATTTGAGAGAAATATAAAAATCATTTTACAGTTATATGTTTCGTTTTTATGGGATTCTTTGAATGGGATTATATATATGACAATACGGAGCATTTATTTTATTTTATTTTCTTGGAATGGAATTAGCTTCTATTCAAAGAGTTAATAGTTTTTATAAGCAAAAGCTGTCCTAATCTTGCAAAACCAGTACTCATTTTGACTTTCATTGTGGGGCAAAATATCAGAGTCGCACCCAGTAATTTGTAGATGTTTTAACAGATCACGATAACTAAAATAATTTAAAGTGAGCAAGAGTGTAGTAGAGTAGACTGCGCCAATTCTGGGATATCTGTATGATCGTAATATGGACATTATATCATTCGGTTAATTATTTTTGACAAAATTTTAAATGCATAACCTTTTAGACATTGTGTTATGTATAAAAGAGTTTATAAGTTAGATGGAGTGTCATTTCATTGAAATTGGTCCAGTAGTTTTCATTAAAATGGTACTTGAAATTGCAATTCAAACTATTAATACTCATTTTAAATTTTTTTAGTAATTCTTTATTTGGAGATGAATTATTATGTTAACTCATTGTGTCTTGATACTACGAGATCCTTTTAATAAATGATTTTCAAAAAAACAGCAGAACTAAACGCCTCTTCAAAATAAAAACCATAAGTTATGCAATTCCAATTCTGCTAATAACAACACAAATTTTTTAGAAAGTAAACTTTCACTGAGGAAATATTGGTTATGCGAACATATATGTGACGTACTGTATTAGGCAGGTCACATTATTTATTTTAATAAAAACTATTATCAAAATTTATGAACTGAATTTTTAAACAAAAACTAGAAATTTTTTACTTTAAAAACCCACAATATTTTATAAATACTTATTTACAAACAAAGACTCAATGTGGATATATTTTTCCATTACATAAAATAAACAAACACGTTTACATATTTAACAAATATATAGTCATATTAAGTATGAAGAAAATGCATAAATAAATGAAATTTTTTCAAGTTTAATGTTATAAGACACCCTCACATTTTATTATAATAAAAGAATAAATAAAATAGAATTTTCCTTAAATGTATATTTTGTTTTTGATAGTTTGGATTTTCCTAAAATGTGAAGGGAAGACTGGGAAAAATTGAATTTGACTGTAAGTGATATTTATTTTTCATTTTAAATCCTCTTAAATTTAAAACTTTTCCACAAGTTTCCTTGACTATATGTACATAACATTAAATATATTATCAAACAATCTAAGTATATTGTTAATAAATTATAACATAAATTAAAAATTTCATTAATAATTATTCAATATTGTTTAATTTGTGTTGAAACTCAAGAGCTTTAATTAAAACACCGGTGATTTAAGTTTTAACTCAAAAATGAGTTAAAATGACTAAGTTTTAACTCAATTTATATAACTAAAACTACTTCTCAATACTCACGTTATTAAAAAATGTATAACAGCAGAGACGTCGAAAAAAGTTGTACCGCAGCAGCTTTGCATCCTTATATTTTTTATCAGGGGTGAAAAACACTTAAATTTCACCTCAACTCATTACTTGAATGAAAATGAAATAGTTCGCTTCAGATGTGCTCAAATGTTGAGTCCTTTCTAAATATTGATTTGAGCTCCCTTAAGTCTGAGTCTATTTATAATTGATTTCACTCAAACTTTTAGCACATGTGAATCGATTAAACTATGAGCGGACTCAAAATTTCATATAAATAATATTCTCATATAAGTGAGTGCATTCTATATAAATGTCAAAATGACGCTTGACGCAACGCTCTCATTGAAATATTGTCTTAATTCTTTTAAAAGTAACAAATATATTATAGAAAATAATGAATTTTATTATATATTAATTATATTTATATATATTGGAAATACTAATATTTATAATTATATATGTAACTTTTAAATTTATAAAAAGATTTTATGAAAGAAGTGTGGGCGTGTTTTATTATGTTGATTTGTACTTGCTCACATTTGAGTCCATTCATAATTGAGTTCACTCAAACTGACACATTTGCTGACACTGTTGTGAATCGTTTAAATTATAACCAGACTCAAAATTTGAGTTCAGCGACATGCATTCTATATAAATGTGAAAGTGACAGTTGACGCGACGTCGTCATTGAAACAATTCTTTAATTCCTTTAAAAGGAACTAATATATTATAGAAAATAAAGAATTTAATTATATATGATTATTCTATTTTAAAATACTAAAATTTATAATAATATATGTAACTTTTAAACTTATAATAATATAAAAAAAGACTTTACGAAAGAAGTGTGGGCGTGTTTTATTATGTTCCAAACAATGACCGGAAAACAAAAGAAACAAAAAAAAAAAACAATAATTTTATTCAAATGGAAAATTCTTATTTATTTAAGAAAAACAGTAAATGAAATCTCATAAAGGTAATAAATACGTTTATAAGAAGACTTAATTTATTCAATTATAATAATTAAAATAATGTAATTTTCACCTTTAATATTTTCTTAAAAATAAAAAATAAAAAAAAAAATAAAAATTAAAACATCCGCCCTAACAATTTCAACATTAAATTGTTTGTTGCTTTTTTTTTTTTTGCCTTTTCTTTAATTAAAAATTATTAAAAGGTTTCTTTTTCTTTCATATAAAAATAATTGGATTATTTATTATATTGTATACACATTAATATAAAATATTTCATGTATATTTTATGTTTTTATTTATAATATTCTGTAAATAAAATTATATATAATGAACGGATTTAAAAAAAAATTTATTTAACCAGAAAAAAAAATAAATTAAAATGTAGGTAAGAAAAGAAATTCAATAGAAATTTAAGGTCTATTTTAAAATTTCAGTAGGAATCAAAAAAAAAAAGAAAATAAAATTTAAATTAAATTATGTATTCAATTACATAACTTAAGGCGCAAAATTTCAATAATGCTTTTTAAAATATTGAAATTTTTTTTTTATTTAAGCTTCGTTTACATTTCCTATGTAATCATTGTAATCCCAAAATGAATAATTTTGAATAAGTAAATTTATAGTTTAGTTAGACTTCTTGTTGTAGTTAATGTGTTTTTCACAATTCTAAATAATGTTCAAATTTTAAAGAATGATACATCAGGAACAATAGTATTCTATTATATATACATGTGTAAACGATTCTTTACATGTATATTAAAATTCCTTGATCATTCAAATAATATGTATCGTTTCTTTTAAGGTATATTGAAAATTAATTTGGGTTTATGATAAGCATGAAAGAGTAAATCGATTAAGCGGTCATCTGTGCTACAACTTCAAAATTACAATTCCAAAACTATTATATATCGAATCGCGTTTTAGAATGATTGCTAAATGCTACAGAAATTTGTGAAAAAAATTAGATTGTCTTCGAAACTAAAAAGACTAAAGGGTAGATTATTAAATTGCACAAATTCTTTAATAGGTCCAGCTCTTTAGTGAATATTATAATGGAAGCCTATAGCTTCAGCTAGCTACTGACACTTAAATGGATCTTCTATATTTTCCAGAGGCGAAGATATTGTTATTGTTTTAAAAAGATTACGAAATTACTTTGTAGGCTGTTACCTTGGAAACCGTTAGAAACAGACCTCTCTTTCAGAAAAATGTTTGCTCGTTATGAACTTCTACATCATCTTTCTGAACTCTGATACCCAAATTTATATTTCCATGATATATATTTATTATATATCCGGATACCTTGATTTATATTTATTTTAATTATTTGCTTGTAAATAACTATTAAAATATCATATTCGCGTAAAGTTAGGATTTAAGTGTAAGTTTATTAATATTAAGGTCAAAACGTACAGTCAGTGATTAGTCGCTCTTAGCATTCGCATAATTTGTTCAAACGTAGTCTTTCGAACGGCGTGATTTATTGAAGAGTTACTGATAGTTCTTAAGTTGCTCGGATTATCACTAAATTTCACTGGTTCACGAATAAAGGGTGATATAATTATAAATTATAAATAAATATATGGTGAGAAAATATTTGCAACGAGATGGTGGGAGTGAAGAGAATTGAAGAATTATAAGGGAGGATAGGGGACTTTACAAATTGTTACAAATTTTTTCAGTGTCTTAGACTGATTCAAAGCGACAAATATTAATATCGTAATACGCAGATAATAATATTAATTTTGCCAGAAAAATGCTTTAAATTAATAATTCACTTAAAAAAACAACAAACTTTTTGAGAAGTCTCGAGTTTTAAACGTCGTAGTAGTTTCGTGAATGTCAAATTCAATAATTTATCAAAACCTCAACCGACTTTAATCAAAAATGGTATAAATGTTTTATTTTTAAAAGAAAGAACGACTTTGCAGATGAGTCAAATTAAACCATAGTGCCAGGAGAACTACCATATAGAAATAACTAGACTTCACAAGAAAGCTCAGGTTTTAATATTCCAAAACCAGACTGGTGTTTTTAGTGTGTTAATGTCTCACATAACTGTGGTTGCGAACGTTGATTTTCATCAACCTAACCCCAAGAAAAAATATATATATACACAAAACAAGCCAAATTATGGAAAACAAAACATTATATGATTCCATCTTGAATTTATTTCTACGTTTTTAAATATATGAATTTATAAATCTAATAAATATAATAATCCTTGAACTTTATGTAATTTTACTTCTGGTTATTTAAGGTTTAACTCAATATAAATCTTTGTAAAATCATAATTTCATCTTGAACTACTTTAATACATATATTATCTATATATATTTATATTAAATCTTTATTAGTATATACTTTTTACAATACAACATATAATCAAAATTTTAAATATTAACTAAAACAATAAATTTCAGATAATCTAACAAAAATAATCCTATTATAAAATTAATATTTTATCCTAATTATTATTTTTTATTATTATTCTTTTAATCCTTTTTACAAATACAAATTATAGAATATAAATTTTTGTATATAATTATGTAAACTATACAATAAAATAATTTTTCTATAATATTTTTGAAAATATTTTTGAACTTCATTTATTGTATTTTATAATTAGGATAAAGATTATACAGATATGATTAAATAGGATTTAAAGGACTTGTTCAAATAACGGAATTATGAAAATAATTAAATTATTATTTTAGTAAAATTGTAAAATTATAATCAAAAATTTTACTTTAATAACTGTAAATTTTATTGATTAAATATTTAGAATTGTGAGTGTTTCAGGGTTAAATTTATTATTTTTTAAATTTGGATTACGTTATAATAAAATATAGAAAGTTTTAGAAAATCTTCATTATACATAGGGTTCAGAGGTCAGTGGTCATTGGTTAATGAAGCAGGAGGTAATAGAATTCGTATCTAATCTTCAATATACAGACTGTTCAGAGGTCAGGAATTAATAATGCAGGAGGTTATAGAAATGGTGTTTAGTCTTCATTCTACAGAGTGTTCAGAAGTGAGTGGCTAATAAAGCAGGAGATGAAAGGGTCGATGTCTAATCTTCATTACAAAGAGTATTCAGAGGTCAGTGTGTTAATAAAGCAAGCAGGAGATGAAAGAATTCGTTTCTAATCTTCATTACACGGGGGTTCAGAAGTCAGCGGTTAATAAAGCAGGAAGTTATAGAAAGTGTGCAGTTGAATAAAAACATGCATGCAATTATGTATACTATTTTGCACTTCACGACTTCGAAACTTTATACCTCTAATAGGAGGCAATACAGGCTCCTCCTTGTAAAGCATTTTATACTTCGTCTGGTCACCTCATTCAAGTCTATGGAGTACTGAGCTCCTGCACATCCTGTATTTTTTTTTTATTTTTTTTATTCCTTTTCCACTCCTTTAAGTAGGGCAAGTTTTTATTTTAAACTAGACTTCAGTTTCTTTAATCATAATATTCACTAAGCCACTGATTACTCGGCTGTAGCTATTGTATAAGGTTATGAAATATGATTGCACAAATGTTAACTTTGTGCGCCATCTATAATCTTACACAAGAATTATTTATACATTTTTATTAAATCTTATTTTATATTACGATATAAACTATTACGATATAATTAAACAATTTTACGATATTTTTTTATTGGATATTACCTGACCGGGGTTTGAACCCGAGACCTTCCACATGAAAGGCGGCGTCTTTACCACTACGCCATTCGTCAGATATCCTGTATAAACTATCCAAAAACAAAAGGAATTAGTATTTAATATTATTTTATTTTTTTTAACTTATAAAATCAGAATTTTAAATTATTTCATCTTCTGTTTCAATCAAATCCTGGTTCATTTTTGTTTTTTAATTGATTAAAATTTTAATATGAACTGGCACTTATCTCATAATAAAGTATATAAAGATATATAATATATATATATATATATAATGCTAAGTTAAAAAAAATATGAAGAATTATCAAATTTTTCGTACCAGTAATAAATCTTATCATATTTTTTATTTTATTCTTATTTTTCTTTTGTTAAAATGCTGTTTTCTTTTATTAAATTTTATTTTTTCATCATTTTTTTGGAAAACTTTTTTTTTTTAAGTCCTTTGCCTTAGGTCCTCTTTACAAAATCATATTGATCAATATTGGTATATTGAAAGAAGTTTATATTGTAGACTATAAATTATATAGATATATAGGTTTATATGGATATGTGAAGATAAATGTATAAAACAATAATGAAAT
Source organism: Dolichopus griseipennis (assembly GCA_963082915.1). Lineage (NCBI taxonomy): Eukaryota > Metazoa > Arthropoda > Insecta > Diptera > Dolichopodidae > Dolichopus > Dolichopus griseipennis. Next base: position 36,319,643 of record OY720442.1, on the reverse strand, counting down.
GAAAATATTAAGGGAAAATTATTATCCTTATAAATATGGTTTTTCCTTTTTTTTTTTTTTGTTAAATTTTTTGTGATTTTTTGTCCTGAGTCTTTTGTTCCGTTTGGAGAATCATTTTACAAATTGGGAACTAATTTAAGACTTAGAGCTTTGTAAAATAATTAATTTAAATTTGAAAAGTTTTAAGAAGCTCAGTTTAAAGGGCTCTTTTGTATAAACTTTATACTTATACTTATCAGTTATCACTAACCGAATAATCATTAAATAATACTATTTTAATAAGTGAATATCCACTATCAAATCCTAATAAGAACTTATCAAAATTATAATTACTCAATTATTTGGTTAATGACAAGCGACTGGAGCAGAGCAACAAAGCTCTGATTTTTTACAAAAATAGGACCCTATTGAATAAATCACTTTTAATATAATCACATAAAAATTTTATGATAAATGATTGTTTTTTACTAAGCAGATTTCACTGGTTTGTTTCAAAAAATGATTATAAAAATCTTATTATTTGAAAAGTGATAAGTTGTTTTGATTAGTGATAAGTTGTTAGTGCGATAGAGTTTAGACAATTTATTATTTTTTTTATTCCTTTTCCACTCCTTTAAGGAGTATAGGGCATTCACCATGTTTATTTTAAACTAGGCTTCAGTTGCTTTAATCATAATATTTACTAAGCCGTTGATTACTCGGCTGTAGCCATTGTATAAGGTTATGAAATATGTATGCACAAATATTAACTTTGTGCGCCATCTATAATCTTACACAAGAATTATTTATATATTTTTTATTAAATCTTATTTTATATTACGATTTAAACTATTACGATATAATTATACAATTTTACGATATTTTTTTATTAGATATGATTTGACCGGGGTTTGAACCCGAGATCATCCACATGAAAGGCGGCGTCTTTACCACTACGCCATTGGTGAGATAGATAATTTATAATAGCCAATGCATATCTGGTTTTTAAACAATTGTTTATAAAATATATAAATAAACTTATATGTGTTTAAATAAGTTTTCATACTGCCAGGATCGTCCTTTAAATTTCAAAGTTCCTTAAATTAAGGCACTTTATTACATACAGAATTTTTCAATTGAAAAAAAAATCATTTATTTTTTTATATTATCAATTTTTTTTTAATTTTTTTTTTTTCCAAAGAAGCACTCTTAATGTCCCAAGAGCTAGTAGCTGATAACGAATTGAATAGAAATTATTTAAGAATGAAAATAACAAATAGAAAGAGACAAAAAATGAGAATATGAAAAGAAAAAAAAATTATAAAATAACACATTCAACAATTTTGTAAAATATGAATTTATTCATTCGCCTTTATATTTCTTTTTTATTTTGTTTTTTTTTTTTTTGAAGAAAATCTTCCGAACTAATTCCAATTTTCCTGATATTTTCATTTATTTTTTTAACAGACTTTTTTATTAACTTTTTAAATAAAAAAAAACAAAATTAAAAAACTAAAAATAAAAAAAAAAAAAATGATTTCAAATAAACAGGATTTTTAAAAATAAACACATAATAAAAGTTTTATGAAACATGGGAACTTGAAAGTTGTAATGAAGCAATTATTAGTTTTTTTTTTTTACTTTATTAAAAGTTGATCGTTTTTTTTTTGGATTTTCTATTCGTTTTTTTTTGTTGGGAATCATTCAAGATTTCATTATTGTTAAAAATAAATCGAGATTAAGGTAATTTATAGGCGGGGAGGGACTTTTATAAAATCTAATGATGGTTTACGTATACTGGTGTGAAATTGGTTCTAATGCGATACAAGAAAATTAGAAAAGAAATTAAATTTTTGATATTTATTTATTTATTTAAAAAAAAGTCCCCAACCACTGCATACAATGTGCTAAGCGAGTTATTCAGCGTATCTTTTTCAGATGGGGTTTTGGGATTACTATAAAAATTTTAAATTATAGTTTTTTATTAATTATGATCTGACCAGGATTTGTACCCGGGACCCTTCGATTAAAATACCGAATTGTAAAAAAAAATTGAGAAAATTCACCTTACATTTATTGTTCTGGATCCGAATGCATAATACACCAAGTCCTGAACTTTAACAACTTCCAATCAAACACTGGACTAATAGTTTGTTTAAACACTCAATGATTTTAACATATTTGTCCCTGATTTACAGACAGACTCAGACTATACACTATTCCCTTCACAATATTAAAATAAAATACTGCTATAGAATCAAAAAGTAAACGGACATTTCGAAAATTTGTAACAAAGTGGTATACCATAATTGTTCAATGATTCGAATAATTGCATACGTCTCTAAAACTAATCTAATATTGAAAGTTACTTTAATCCTAATCTTTTACAAATATATATTTATTTATCAATTTATCTGATAATTTTGTCCTTATAGAATTATTGCAAAATTTTATTTAAAACTTTAGTAATTTTTTCTTAGACCTCTACAAAAGAGAATTGTAAAGCAAAAATTATGTAATGAAAATAGCCAAGGATTTTTAAATAAGCACATTTCCAAAATTTAACCATGTTCCAACATTAAGTAATAAAGATATATAAGTCTCAAAGAAATATAATTTGGATATATTGAAAAATACATTAATATAAATTTTCTAAGAACTTTTATTTGAATTTTATTGCACAATAGCATAACTGTTTTCCTAAGTGCTGAGACCATGAGCCGCATTAAACTATTTTCTTAAAAGACTTATTCTTACTTCGAAGGTTTTAATTTTACTTAAACTATTTGGAAGATATAAGATGTCTAGAATATCAATAATTGAGATTCGTATTTACTGGTAAGTTAAAGTACCGTATGGCAGCCCTATATAGACCATATGGAGTGGAACCCCTAGTAGGAAGCAGAAGACACGTCCGCTCAAGTAACACCTGCAGGCGAACCTGAATAAGCAAGTATGGGATAATCACATGGAAAAATTCAAAAAAAGCTGCAGCAAACCGTGTGAGATGAAGATGACAAATGGAAGTCATATGCTCTCCAGCGGAAAGAAATGGACAAAAGCTAAAAAAAAAATGGTAGCCCAATATACTTACTTATAAAATAAATATAGCCCAATATAGACTTATAAAAGTATCTGTCTTTTCTAAATTAAAAACAAGGAACTTTTTCTATAGCAATTTAGGACCTTTCTGAATTTCAGAGGGCTACAGTTCTTTAACGGGTCCGACTCAAGAAAAAAGGTGTTCCATAAAATTAATTATTTTTTTGCAATACCTATCGTATTAAAAATTTCAGTTCTTCATATCAACCGGTGTAGAAGTTTTTTATCACAAGGACAGACACATAGACGGACAGATTAAAATTCTATAGCTATAAAAAATTTTTTAAAATTTTTTTTAAAAATTTCCTAAAAACAGCTAATCAATAAAAAATCAATAAACAAATCCACTTGAACATTAAAAAAAAAAAACCTTTCAATTTCCTTCCTTTTTTAACCGCTGATTGTCGTGAATTATAGACATTTGCTAAATTAGTTGTAATATATTTCTAATTTCTTTTCCAATCTGGTTTGATTATCAGTGATTTTATTATAACTATATATATATATATTAACACTCTATATATATATATACGAGTATATATATATAAATTTCAATTATACAATAACGGTACTACAGTTAAAGTAATCATGTTTGCAGAATATTGATTAAAACTGATATTACAATTGGCATTATTTACATATTGTACATTGTGTATCCTGTGTCCTGGAGAAATCTTTAATCAGAGATATATATCTGTATATGTATATATGTAAAACTTTAATATTCGCCGTTGTTTTTCTTTTTTATTTTCATTATTTGACAAATGAAAAAATAAAGGTAAAGAAAAATTCAAATTTAAAAAAAGAAAGAAAACGAGGAAGAGTGTAGTAGGGTAGACTGTGTCAACTCTGGGATACCCGTATGACCGTAACATATACATTATATCATCCGGTTAATTACTTTTGGCAAAATTTCAAACATTCAGCTTTATTAGGTGTAGTGTAATTCTCATATAAAAGAAGGAGTTGTATGGCAGCTACTCGAACCCCCAGCAGTAGACCAACTAAATTTTGCAGAAACTTTGGCCATTATACTAAACTATATTTGGCAAAATTTCAGACACGCAGCTTCCATAGGTATAGAGTAATGCTCATATAAAATTAGAAGTTGTATGGCAGGTACTCGAACCCGCGGACCAAAATGGCTGGACTTAAATAGCGCTTCCGGTTTTTGCATAAAAACGAATTTGTGAAAATTTCATAATCCTAGGCCCTTTGCTTTTTAAGTTATCGTGATGACGGACGGACGGACTGACGGACTGACGTACGGACATACATCGCTAAATCGATTTATTTTTCGATTCTGATCCATACACTTGAGTCTATATCTACCCCCCCTCCTTCTCTGCGTCACAAACGTAATGGCAAATTTATTATACCCTTGGACTATATAGTCATATGGGTATAAACAGATGATAAAGAATTCCAAAGAATACAATTTAATTGAATTTTACTTTTTCTGAAATAAAAAAATACAAAATTGATAAATTCCCTGTAAATTAAATTTTGCCCAAAAAAAAAAGAAAATCATGATGGAAATTGAAAATTTGATTGCGCAAATAAAAAAAAAAACAAATAAAATTTTTAGTGGATATTGCAGATGAATTCACGTCTCGATATGCCCAAAGAATAAACGAAAAATAAATTTATAAGTAAACAATGGAGGAAAAAAATTGGAAGTGAGTAAAAAATTAAAAAAAAAAAAGGATTTGCCAAAAATAAAAATATGTTCCGATTTTAATAGGAAAATAAAAATTCAAAATGGATCTAAAACTAATATAGCATCTTGGAGTTGTTCCATAGAGAAATAATGTTTTGGTTTTAAAATTTAAATTAATATTTAATAAAATATAGGGGCCTCGGTGGGTAAGTGGGTAAGCATTTGAACGGGTTCGATTCACGTACGGATCATGAATTTTTAATTGAAAAATGATTGAAAAATAACTTTTGTTTACAAATCCCCATGGTGACCAAATATAATTTAAAACATAAATTATACAAGTACAAATATAAACAAAATAAATAATATTACTTATAAATTGAAAGAAACTATTGAAAGTGAAATGCACAACGGGCAGCAAGGCCTATGTGATAGGATGGCACATCTCCTATAAAAAACAACAACAAAACAACAACATTTAATAAAATGTAAGTTAAAGTCTTTAAATTATATAACGCATATCCTTTAATAAATTACAAGCCTCTTTTATGTTTTAAAGGAAAGGTAATTAAAACCATCCTTTTAGCTCTCTCTAAAATCTATAAACTCGTAATTAAAACTGGATTCAAAGGATTTATTATTACCGTTGTTAACCGGCTTTTGTAACTTGTTTCGAAAACTTTGTTGCTAACGCTAGCTTGGCTCACTTACTAATATTTAATTTCATTCTCATGGTCTAATTAGTTTCAAAGCAATGTAACTGAGAATTTTAAGTGATATCTTCCCGGAAATATAATCGAAATTATTAAATATTTCGTACTGACACATTGACGGAATCTCAAAGAGTTAAGATGAACAGATGCACGAAAACTCATAGGTAGATTAAATATCTTTTCTTTAATGATCCGATTTTTTAAACTTGAACACATGTGTATCATGTCTAATTGGATAAATTTAAAGCATAATTCGAGTATTGAACTCATATCTGTTCTTGCCTAATTCGATTAGTTACAATTAAATAGATATACTTAGGAGTGCATATATTATGCCCAGTTTATAAAATTCAGATACTGGTAAATATAGCGGGAACATGAACACAAATAATTTTGACACCGGCAGGTTTAAACTTTTCTAACGAGGTACAATTGAAAGGATCAAAAGAACCACATTGAGCTTCGTTGCGTAACGTGGGACTTTATATTAATAAAACTATGCCCTTTTTGAACCAAAACCATACATGTTACAATTGCGCTTTTTAGAGGTCTGAAATTTATCAAATATTCTCCATTTTCCACCGTATGTACGTTTTGTAGATATTAAAAAGATTAAATGGGGAGAAGTAAGTTTAGTAAAGCTTAGAAAATACTTCAAAAAATTTTTAATAGCGGCTCAGATAATCAACTTTTTCTCAACTACGAATAGGATAACTAATTTTCGAATTATTCAATAGTATTGCTATACTTCGATTCATTCAAAAAATGAATATTGAAAATAAAAGCTTAAAGTATGTTTTCTTTATTTTATTTTTTATCTGAATGAACTTGAAATTTATTTATTTTCAAATAAAATCTTTTTATCAAATCCTTTGAATAGTTTTTATAATTGAAATTTAATAAAAGAACATAAAATTTTAGTGTTTAAATTAAATGAAAATGTATGGCATATTTTGATAAAATACAATATCAAATATTTTATTTTAATTTAAAAATAAGTGAAATATAAAAAAAAATTAAAAGATAAATAACAAATTGTATCTTAATTTTGAAAAAATTTTGAAAAACTAAAAAAGTATTTTGTGATGTAAGCTGATAACGAACAAAATAAGATGAACTAATAGGCTACACGATTTCTGCTGCTGCTTTTATAAGATTTTTATATATATGTAAAACAAATTGTACGGGACTTAAATTTATCGTTATGCAAAAGTCAATTATTGCTAAATCCTTTACCAATTATCTCTTCCAAACGGTTGTAGTTAGAAACTTTAAATTTATAAGAGGATTGAAATGCCAAGAAATATGTTATGTGTCTTTAAAAAATGTTTTTTTTTCTGATAAGACTGATAGCTATAATTAACCATCAAACGATCTTAAGTCAAAAAGCTCGTAAAATTGTATGGAAAAACCATCAGAGTAACGGAATAACCAGCCACAATTAAGTGTTGTTAAGTCCCTCGCTATTATTCGTAAATCAAAAGTGTTACAAAAGATTTTACAAAATTAAACACAGTGTTAATGTTAAAAGTTAATGTTACTGCACATTTTAAATTTCAAATTATTTATACATATATTATTTAGCAACATTCGTTGATTTTCAAATCAAATGCTTATTATTTTTATAATTAGTGCCTTTGAAACGTTCAGCTTTACAACTAATTCAAGTATTAATTTCAAATCTTAAAACCACTTTAACAAGATTTAATTCCAATCAAATTGTCTCAAACCAAATAATTTTATAAAAGTGCTTAAAAATTCTTTAACAGAATTTTATGTCGGGAGACACTTATTTCAAAATAGAATTCATCTGAAAAACGAATCATGTGGTCTTTACAATTTAAAATATGATTCTCAAAAAATTTATAAAGCAACAATTTTTATTTGGAGGTTTTTTTTTTAAATTTACAGAGAAATATTTAACGGTATTTGTGTGCTCTGCTCGAATTAGCAATTGTTTGATATCATATGTTTCAAATAATCTAAAAACAGACATACATGTCAAGGATATTTGTATCTAAAGTAATGCCAAATCAAAATTATTCAAATAAAAATTTTTGAGTACGGAAAGAGTTTCTGGGTTAAACTATTTTGCTCGAAAAAATGGACCGCGTAGTTTAGACTGTCTGTGGATAGAAGTCTTTAAATTTTTTTGCTCTAAAATAAAAATGCTTTAACCGATTGGTATTAAAATGATTTAATCGATTGGCTTCAAAATGATTTGACCGATTGGCTTTAAAATTTTTTTACCGATACTCTTTGGCAATAGAGTTGACTATATTGACATACTGGGAATTCATTAACCCATTTCGGCTTGTCGATTGGTTAAAAAAAATTTTGAAAAGGAATTATGTCCAAGTTTGCAAAGTACTGCTTTCATCCAAAAGAAAGTCTGAAAAAATTTTTTAAGAGTCAGGTACCGGTAATTTATTGCGGCCGAAATTTATGAATATTTGCAATTTAAATCATGTGTAATTTTTGTGTTAATTATTTTCAATAAGATCAATTTCAATTAAAAATCTATTGAGCAACGCGCGTCGTATATTAAATAGTTTATTATAATATAATTTTATTATATTAAATATGGGTCCAATTATAAAATTAATCTGATAATTTAGAAATGAATAAGTAATCAGCTTGTAAAAGAATTACTATGGGAGCTAAAGTAAATGCATTGCCTAGAAAATAAAAAATTAAAACAAATTTAATTATTAATAAGTCGGAGCTGTCTTCATAAATTATAAAACTCATATGCCCTAAAAAGTTCTCTTTACTTTTTTTTTATTTTTTAAAGTAAGTAAGTACTTATTTAAAATTTGAGATCTATTTAAAATTTTATTCAAATACCTAAAGTCTTTTTTCAAAAAAAGAAGTTTAAACACCAACACACCATATAACCATTGTCGGATTCTTTAAAATGTTTTTGAAATTAATCAAAGTTGTATTTTGAAAAAAATGTAGGATCAAGAAATTTATGAACACTCAAAAAAAAAGATAAAAATGAAAAAAGAAAAACAAATTAACCAAAAACCTAAAAGAATCAAAATAAAATACATAGAATCGCTTTGTTCCCCTAACACCAAAAAATCCCAGGATCAAAATCAAAAAAATGAAGGATCATATAACAATACGCAATTTTTTTCAACAACTAAAACAATTCTCTGAAATTTCTTTCATTCATTAAAAAAAAAAAAAACCAAAAAATAAATTGCCTTTAGGTAAGAAACAAAAATTTCAGGAAACAAAAATTTTTCCGGGTAAAAACATTTCATCCTACTGTTTTTTCCCCTTAAAATGAATGTTAATAGATATTCTACTCTTTCTTAATGGTTCCTCTTTCGTACACAGAATTTTGTAAAAAACTACAAAAAAACGATGAAAAATTTTTTAACAGTTAAAAAGACTTCCAAATGATGAAATTCATGATGAAAGTTGATTGGATCAACCCTAAATTCCAAAACAAGACAATGAATACTTGGAGCAAATAACTATAGTAAAGCATACAATAAAAAAAAAAACAAAAACTAAACTTTTCAACCTAAATTTAACAACAATAGTATCATTCAAAACGCATTCACCGTTAGAGCTAATATTCTATACAATAGAACTCATAATCTATGCCAACGTTCAGATAATGCATTGGAATTAATTGCCTCTCAAACATAAAGAATAGAAGCTTTGGGAAACAAAATGAAACAAAAGATGATGAATCCTGGTAATGAATGGTAATAGGGTTGACAAAATTAGAAATACCTTGGGAAAATGAATACTATGATATTGAAAAATTGTTAAATGAGGAAGATTCCTTAGAATTTTGAATTTTCTGAATCTGTGACGGTGTAATTAATAAATTGTTTTAAAATAATTATTTAAATTTTAGGTGCATTACAGAATGCTTCATTGTTCTTCACTGGAGAGTAGCTGAAGAGGGCGAAGTTGTGGAGAATTAAATTACAAATCAATGAGGGATGCGCTTTCTAGGAAGAGCTAGCATAGTGTTTCAATTTTAGATGCGTCGTAGTATGATTCATTGTTATTCAGTTAATAGGTAGTTGTGGAGAACACAGTTGAAGAGGTTGGGATTTCAAGTGAATGGATGGATGGGTTTTCTAGTATATGGGTATTCTTTTCAATTTTATGTGCGTTCCAGAAAGATTCCTTATTCTTTAATGTAGGGTAGTTGTAGAAGACACAAATTTGGAGGTTCAATTTCAAATGAATAAATAGTTGAGCATACAAGGATGGGCTACAATAGGATTTGTTTTAGAAAAATACTGTTATAAAATTAATAGGAATAAAAAATGGACACCATCTTGAAAACCTTAAATCGATTTAATGTGGGAAATTGACTATGCAAAAATTTGTTATCTAAAAGTTCGAGAATCATTTACCGATCTAATCTGCATCGCTTCTTCCTCTAGTTTTAACAGGCGAAATTAAACCCCGTTTCAATTATACTATTCGATTACATATATATATATAAACAAATCAATTTTATAGTTCTATAATTTTAAAATTCTGGGTATTGAAAAATCAATATTTAAAAAGGAATGAACAAAAAACACTATTTCATTGTTTTTGTTATTCTTTGAAGTACTTGAGTACTCATAAAAACATAATGGTAAAAAATAATAATGATGCGATGATATCATCTGTCCTTGGGTACAAGTTTTCTTCAACTTAAGATGAAGTGTTCTTTTAAAAGATGGCAACAAAGTTTCATTGATTTGATGAGAAAAAGTATATGCAACACAGAATCAAATCAAAAGGAAATAATTGGTATTGTATACACAATAAACAAAACTGGGGCATTTGGGACATCTGTTGCATAAAGTTTTTGAGAAATATTTTGCATCGATGAAAATGCAACTAAATTGCAAAATTTTAAAGGAAAACTTTGTTCTAATTGTTTAAAAATTTAAATTTTAAATATTTTACAGGAGAATTTTATAGAAAGGGTGAAATTATTTAAAGGTATAAACTTAAGACTTTAAGAATTTAAGTACCTACGTGTACATTAGGTATTCCAATAGCTCCTTTTTCTTTGTAGCATTTTTTTTAAGTGGAGGAGATCAAAAACTCAACTTAAAAGAGTTTGGAATAAAAAGCATGATTTATAAATAAATATTTAAAAATTAATTGAAAAACATTTTAGCTGAGAACAATTTCGAATCGAGAATAGGAAGCAAGCGTTTTATGAAGAGACGTGAAGTTATTGCAAAGCCGCAAAGTTCTTGTATATGAGGTCGCCAATTAAGACATGACAAGGCACAATTATAATGAAGTGATTATAAATAGATCCGAGTGTATTGGACAGTGTAAAATTCTCAGAACCAAACTGAGCTCGCCAGTTAAAAAAGCAGTAGCAGTTTTGTTTAAAGGAAGTCAATAGATAGAACGGCAAAAGAACTGGGTTTGTTGTATTCTATTTACATTTATAATTAAACAGATTGAAAGAGGAAATTGAAAAATATTTTCATGCTAATTTTTTTACAAAAAAAAAAGTAAAATTAAAAAAATAGGACTCTTTGTATTTCTTGCACTTTGAAAACTGAGAAATCAGTGAATTCCTCTTAGATTCCATGTATATAAACCCTTTATAGATATTTTTTTTATTTAAAAAAAAGAGAAAGATAATTTGATTGCATTTTTAATTTAATTTTTCTTTTCATTTTTTTAACTTCCGCTTTCACAATAAAAATTAATTTCTTCAAATGCAAATTACATTCTTTTTTTCTTTTGAATTTTATGGAAAATGTAATTATTGATGAAAACTTCATACAAAGAACATTTGAATAAATAAATGGATTTAATGCATTTTGTTCAGAACATTTCCTGTTTAATTTTTTCTTCAATGCTATTTTGGTTTTGGTCTTTAAAAAAATTATAGTATTAATAATTTAAGTATGAATATCAACAGGTTGAGTTTTAGGTAGATAGATGCATAAGACGCTATTTCTTAGAAATAGTTCAAGATCGGGAAGAATTCCAAAATAATTAAAGAATAATAATTTTTAGAATAATTGGGTAAATTTTTAAAAATGTTTTCAGAGAGAGTTGGAGGAGTCTTTAATTGACTTATCAGCAAGAGGAGTTTATCAGGAAGAGGAATTCAAATATTTGACATCTTTTTGATAAAAAAATTTGAATTCTGATCCCATAGAACTATCTAAAGCAAAAAATTGGCATTAGAAGTTCGTATAACCATACCTATATGCAACTAAAAAATATAATTAAAAAAAAAAAATTTTTATATAAATTTAAATTATTTTGAATTTTTATGAAATAGTTTATTCAGTTTTTAAAACTCACCGAACATTTTCTGGAAATTTAAATAGTAAAACATTTTGATATTAAAGATTAAGACTATGCTTCACAAAAACAGTTTTGTAGTAAGTCTTCAATATTATCATTGAAAATCTGAAATAATGGCGAAGGCCTAATGTACGCTTTGTTGCGTTGCTTGCTTTGCTTTGAAAAGCAAATAAACCAAGCAATGTAACCAAAACAATTTCAACCCTCATCCCTGAAATAAGACCAAATAAAATGCACCATAGAAATCGAACCAAATATTTTTTTGTAACTTAATTAGGTATAACAAAAACAATCAAAAAGAAATTTTTATTTTTCATTTGATAATGCAAGGCTCAATTCAAATCAGATCATTTATATAAAACAATTTTATGTAGATATAAATAATCTCAACATGATTAGAGTAGGTGCATTGTAGAATATTAACAACAAACAAGTATTTCGATTTGAATCTAAACTAAGGTAACGAAACATATACAAAAAGTTAATAGCTGGAGAACTAGATCATTATTAAAACAATATAAATCTATAAAGAAATTTCAAATCTTTTGTTAACAAACAAATTTATCTAATTTAATTTTAGAAATTTAAACAAGTAGGTACGTAATTAAATAAAAAAAATAATATTACTTAAAATTAAAAAACAATTTCATCAAGAACGGATTTGAGCCAACGATCTAAACATTTTATAAAATTTTAAACATACAAAAGGTAATATGACATAACTTATTCATCTTCATATTTTTAAGATACAGCAAGTAATTATATAAGTCCTTTCTTTTTTTTTTTTTTTGTGTTTCTATCACTAGAATCGAAACATAATCTGCGTAATACAACATGTAGTGGTTGCATTTTCATTTAAGAATATATTATTAATATACACTAAATGTATATGTATATAATGAAATTAAAATTTGTTCTTAATTAGAAAATGTTCTTCTTTCAATTGGCCTTCCGTCATTCTGTGACTGGACAACAGCTAGTATAATATACTCTTGTTGTTTATATGCGTCAACTACTGCATAATAAATTTTCATACCTCGTGCTTTCTAGATACAAAAAATTGTTGACAGAATGGAACTAATACGGATATTTTTCAAAATAATTTGAAAATTATCAAATAAACCAATTATTTTGTACAAATTCATCAATGTAATGTATTAGGTTGTTAGGGAATATTAATATCATTTTTACTTATCAATTATTAAATATTTAAATCAATTAATTACTTTAGCAATATTTACATCGCATTACCATAATTCCATCTAAATTTATTTTTTTTTTTATTTTAGATATTAAAGATACCCTAATAATTTTTTTAAAATAAGTTTTATTGATTTAAACTTATAGACCCATAAATTTTGCTTTGAAACAAAAACTCATTGAACATAAATCAAAGAACTGTTGAAATAAAATATTTTCTTGTTTGTTTTGTTTTTTAAAGAATCTTTTAAAAAGACCCTTAAATTTATTTGAATAAACTCTTTGAACTTATATTGATAAACTAAAAATTGAAAACTTTTTAAGAAACCTTTAAGTTTTATTTTGTACATACATATTTATAGAAATTTATTGAACAAAAAAAACTTATATAGATTTAACCTTGAACAAAATCAAAATTTGTTGGTTTCACTCTTTAGTCTTTTTAAAAAACTGTAAATGATATAGATCGATTTTATTTAAATAACTAAACTTACATAGAGATACATATATAAAGATGTTAATCAATATATGTACAAATTTACATACATGGGTTAATTTAAAAATAATTTTTTTGTCAATAAACTCATAAACATATATATCTATCTCTTTCTATTTTTTGTTTGTATATTTATCTTTACCATAGTTTTTTACCCATTTATAATATAAAATCATCTCATCCATCATAATTTATTGAAAATCATTGAAATATTTAAATAATATCAAAACAAAATTAAAAAAAAAATTAAATTTAAAAAAGATTGAATTTTTTTCTAAAAATATTTTTAGTAATCAAAGATGATCTCATATTTAAAATAGGACATTATAGGTTAGAATTACAGAGAATTAAATTTTGATAAGAATATTATAATTTAAAATATTAAATTATATAAAATTTTATTAAGAAGAACTGGCTCTATTGATGTATTTCAATGTAAAATCATTTTTTTAAAACAATTGTGTAAATGCTTGGTCATTAAGTGATTAAGTGATTAAATATTTAAATTTATTAAATTTAAAACTTTGGACAATTGTGGTAAGGCTCATGACTTATTACTCGACGTAATGTGTGTTCGACTCTTTTTTCTTTTCTTTAAAAGAATTACTGGGAACACTAATTTTCCTTATAATATCGCTTTTGTCACCCAAAAGGTAATGATCTGAAGAATATTTTAGTGTTTACTTGATGACGATAAGGACTGCCGTTTTTAAGAAATTTTAGATTTTTGATTTTTAGAGAAAGATCATAAACAATTTCCTTTTTAAAAAAAATTTTCAACTTTAAACTATAATATCTTTAAAACGGCAGCACCTTTCGTCATTAAGTAAACGTCAACAAATTCTTCAGACCGTTATTTTATTAGTAAAATATAATATTACCAAATAGCCCGTTATAAATTCCCCAAATTTTGTAAATATAAAAATATAATTAAAATTAAGTACATGATCAACTTGATGATCAACTTTAGAATATCGATTTATATATGGATAAATAAAAAAACCGATTTCAAAAACCCCTAGTAATTTTTGCATGCATGTAGGCGTTTCAATATTATTATAAGCATATGCTAACCATTTTGCATTTTTAAGAAGCCCGTATTTTATTAGACCTATTTAAAAATCACAAACTGCAGTTAAAAAACCAAAAAGTTTTAAGAAATTTAAGATGGTATTTAATTATATTATTAAAAATTAATGACTTTATTTGTTATAAATATAATGGAAATTTTCATCAACTTTCAGTTTCAATTAAGGTTCTTTGTTTTGAACAGACTTATTGGTTTCAGATAGTTTTAAGTTCTCATCTTTATTAAGTGGCAAATTATTTTATCTCGATATATAAATTATTACAAAACTATTTTATTATTTGAGATTATTTTCATTTGCAAAGATTCACTCCAATTATGAATTTCTGAATTTAAGTACTGGTAAATAATTTTATTCTGAAAAAAATCTGTAGAGCTCGCCAAGGCCTTTTCAATGACCTAGCTAATATTAAGAAACAACAGAAACCTGAAAACTTGATTTTCAAACAATGGTTTATCGAGGCCATTTCAGTGATACATCACATGTTGATATAACTGACTTTTTTCATATTAATAGCATTACAATCCGCTCAATAAAACCATATCGGTTGTTATGCACCACCCTGAATAACATGTAGAAACGTCTTAGATTTTTAATATTTTTCATAACTTTTCGTAATTTTTGATCGCTGTTCTGTTGTGTACTGTTCCATTTCCAATTCCCCAAGTTTTCTTCACTTCAAAATTCTGAAATAAAAATTAAAAATATAAATGAATTTAAAAAGTTATTAAACATTCGAACTATATCGGTCGTTTTGTGCCACCCTGTATAATTAGATAATATAAAAATATCATAATAAAAACTATTTAGTAATATAATTTGCTAATATGATTCAGCTAATTATATCTTAATTAATTTCTAATCTATTAGCTTTACATATAATCGTAATTTTTACAGAAACAACAAATTATTAAACATTTATTTAACAATATAATTTTATTCAAATTTGAATGAATGAAATAAACTGTTTGACAGAAGTTAGTTAAAGCTTCTCTTTTCATTTCTTTTAAAACCACTTTTTCATTCTCACCCGTAGTTTATTTTTTTTTTTTTATTCCCATAAAACGATTCAAATTATGATTCTTTAGTATACATATGTATACATATATATATATACATGTACTTACATTTAAAATCATAATAATAATGACATTAAATGATTGATGAGAATTGTTTCTTTCTCTTTCTTTGCTTTTGTTCATATTATTCTTTTTCATAAAAAATTATGTTGTGTCTTACCTATTCATGTAGAAAATTTAAAAAAAAAAAAGTTTTATTTATTTTTACCGTTAATATGCTTTTATACTGTTATATATTTTTAAGCAAAAAAAAATTTCCTTGAATATTTTGATTGAAGTGTTCTTAAAACAGAAACAAAACAAAAAATAAAAATTTTTTAAGATTCGTATCAGTCAAATTGAAGTTTAAGATATAAATCGAAATGAGAGAAGATATTATGACATTTTATAGAAGATGGAGTCATTTCAAAAGAATTATATACTAATTTGTATATTATTATATGACTATAACATTTTATTTATATAACCTGAATATAATCGAATTTTCATGTTTTTTTATTATTAATAATGACATTAATATTACAGCCTATTCTTTAGAAAAAAAACTGGTGACATTCTTTCATTTGATTTTTATACATTTTTTATTTTTTTAATTTATTTTTTTTTTTTTTAAAACACAATTTGTGTAACAATTAAATACAAAAGAAAATACATATATATGTATTTATATATAAAATTTATATAAATTATATTTTAATATATAAATTTTTAATTTTTTGACAACTTGTCTGTTTCTAAAATTGATAATGTATTCTGTCAACAGATATTTTATCCTGTTCTATGGCAATTTTTATATTTTTGAATTAAAATTAAATTTATTTTTTCATCGTCATTCAACAGTTTTAAAATAATTTAAATAAAAAATTAATTATAATTTATTATTGTTAGAGATATGTTGTTTTATTTTTAATTATAAACTTTTAAAATATATTTTAATGGATAGCTGCCAACATGATTGTACAAGTTTGGATAGTGCATAATTTTGGACGTGTTTTTCATTGTTTTGTATACATGGAAATGTATGTTAAAATAAAAGAACAAAGGTTATAACTTTTTATAAGTTCTAAAACTATTCAACTGTTTGGCATGCAGGTATATAACCTGTACTAGAGTTCACTTTTGGAATAAGAAACAAATTTGGAGAGGAAATACTTATTCCTATAGGCTTTAATGAATTCCATATACAATCACTTTTGACATTTTTATAAAGAAGCTATAAAATGTAAAGATGAGTTTTAGATTTATAATTGTGTATCTGTGAGCTATAAGATGAAATTAAATTTAATTTTTATTTTATATACATTTTTAATTATTGGCAACGCCTAGTAGAATGAAGTTGAAAACAGGATAAATACTTTAACTTTTATTGACATCTGAATCTGGGATTTTCTAATAAAATGTCAACATTCTAATCAATGTCAAACTGACAGATTAAAGGAAGTTCAAAATACGCCTATATGATTTAATTGCGTATTGATGGATCCTCCAAAATTATAGGGAGCAAATGGGAGTTATAACACTAATTTATATCCCTATACGAACTCTATTGTCTTACATGTTGGTAATTGTCACATCAGATGCAAGAAATTTATCAAAGACAAAAAAATATTTGAAAGGAACAATACAAATCATCTTTTTAATAAGACACATTTTAAAATCTTTATATTTACATTTAACTTTTATTATTTTATATATTTTATTACTTATATTTTTACTTTTAAAAATGTTTTAAAAATCTTTTAAAAGTAAAAATAAAAAATTGTCATAAATTTTAAGAAAAAAAAACAAAATTAAAATTTTAGAAAGTTTTTAATAAATTGTCCTTGTAACTCAGGATCATTAAACATGAATGATATTTTAATATTTCTAGCAAACAATAGAATATTTGAATTTTGAACTTCTACATAAAATTATTGTTTAAAATATTTAATTCAATGGAAATAGAAATCATTACATAAATAATATGTCCAAAATTTTTAATAAATTTTATAATTTAGTATGCAATGCTTTTTAATATGCTCGTTAATGATCTATTCCAGTCGGTTTTTTTTTATCTTACGTCCCATATAGTTAGAGTTATTAACGAACTTTATAATAAATATCGCTTATTATAGGCTGATACACTAAAGTAATATCATAGCTAATTTGGTTCGATCGATGCAATATTAGAATGAATAAACAAACTTAAGAAGTCGAAGATACAAATCAAATAACCAAAGGTTAAGTTGATCCTTTCTTTGATTTCGAGATTCTACTTTTGAATATAATTCAATCTTTTAAACCGCAGTGATTTTTATTTTATCCTGCGCAACGAAAGTGTTGAAAAATGCAGAAATTTAATACGATTCACATATAATTTAAAAATTTTAACTTTATGGGCAAATACAAGGCGTAAAGTGGTACGCGAACATTTGATTTTTACCCGATACGTAAAAATGTTTCGGCCGAATATCAGTTTTTATTTATGATTCAAAGTGGATAGAGATGCGTCCGCAGCAATTATTTTATCGATTATTTTAAATAACATAAAAAATTAATCTTAAACTGTGGACTAAAGATTGGTATTAAAAAAATACAAATTGCCTTGTCAAAATTTGTTAAATAAAATACGGTTATCGTCGTCATTGGATTTTAAGAACTTTCACACAATGGACATCAAAATACATATTTAAAGAATTCTTGATTTTGGTTAAACCATTGATTTGAAAAGGGAATATAGTTATGAGAAAACCCATAGTTATACTTATGATTGAAATTTTATATCAAAAATTCAATTGTTATGCGAATGTTACCACATTACCACATATATGTGAACATGTTCGGCAGAATTTAAAATTTTCGTAAAATATAAGAATTTTTTTGATTTTTGGCGAACATGCTACGTGTTTCAGAAAAACATTAGCACACGCGAAAAACTTTTTTAAGCGATCATAAATGTCAAAAAAAAATATATAGAACTTAAAAACTGAGTCTTAATTCCGAACAGCTAGTTATGCAAAATGCAAAGAACAAAATGATAAATATTATAAAATAAGAAAGAAAAGTTATTGAACAATAGCTTTATTACCATTTGTTCTACCTAAATAACTTTTTATATATAATTTAATACATATATATTATATTAAACACAAAAGAGTAGATACACCTAAGAGTAAATAAATAGGTATATATTTTCAAACTTAATTTGAAAAAAAATATTTTTATGTACATATAAAACACATAATTGTAAAATGTAATAAATTGAAATTAAGTCCATTAAAAATTTTGTGCTTTAATAACTTTTTAACAATTTTTTAAATATGTTTAATTTTTTTTTGGAAATATTCAATATATAAAAGAGTTTTTGTATTAAATTTTATATATAAAATAAAATACATATATTATACACACATATATATAAAATAATGTACAATATTTAAACCAAAATTATCAATAATATTAATTAAATAGGTATTTTATTGGGGTATAGATGTTAAAATACGAATACCTTTAAAAATATATTACGTTAATAAAACGAAATTCTAAATTTATTTAATATTTATTTAAAAATGTTTAATTACTTAAAAAACAGCAAGTTTTTTCATTACATTCCATATTTTTTTTTTTTTTATTCCTTTTCCACTCCTTTCATAGGGCATTCACCAAGTTTATTTAAAACTAGGCTTCAGTTTTTTTAATCATAATATGTACTAGGCCGTTGATTACTCGGCTGTAGCTATTGTATAAGGTTATGAAATACGAATGTACAAATGTTAACTTTGTGCGCCATCTATAATCTTACACAGGAATTATTTATATATTTTTATTAATATCTTATTTTATATTACGATATAAACTATTACGATATAATTAAACAATTTTACGATATTTTTTGTTTGAGTTTGGGTTTGAATCCGAGACCTTCCACATGAAAGACGGCGTTTTTACCATTACGCCATTGGCCAGATTCCATATTAGAACTTTAATAACTTTGAATAAAAAGTTTCTAACTAATTGTGTGAAAAACACTTTTGTTAAAATGTCATTAAACCTTCGTGAAAGAAAAATGTTCACTTAAATTTCTTTCTAGAAAAATATTAATAAAACATAATTATATTAATAATATTAAAACTTTCCTGACCCTTGTCGAATAACTTTCGAAAAGCGGTTTCTTCAACGTTTTGAACTATGGTTATTTTCTTCTGTCTTTTTGTTCTTAAATTTATTATTTTTTGTTCTCCGTTTATTTCAGAACATCCTATTTTTTCTTCCTGAAGATTCGATAAGGGTGTCTGGAGGCACTGAGATTCTGTTTGGCAGTGGAATCTTTGTCTAGAATATGCCCTATCAATTCTAGTACGTCATAAAAGAATACTAAATCTACAAATATAATTTTGTATGATCCAGCCTCACTCAATATATTCCAAAACGGAGTCATTACAATACCTATAAAGCTATATATTTTTTTTCGATTTTTCTATTATAGAACCAGAATAAAACATAAACAACGCATTTCATAGGCACATTCGATAGTAGGTATATATTTTACCTATTAGATCAAAGGATTTTAAACATTTCACCTTAATTATAGGTCTAGAATTCACGTAGAAAATTTAAAAAAAAGTTTTTACCAATTTTTACTAAAATTACCTGGAACTAAAATAAGTGCTTCTGTCCAATCTAGTTTCTTTGCAATACTTTTAACAGCAAACGATATTGCTTCATAGGATGGTAAAAAATTAGAGCTACCAGAATCCTGCAAATAAAAAAGAAAACAAAATTATGTATAATATAAATTTTGTTCACTATTATTAAATAAAAAAAATCAATAAAATAAAGACAATGGAATAAATGGTATTGTTTTTTTAAATATTTAATGATAAAATTTTATATGATAAAAAGAACCGATAAATTACCAAATAACTTTAAATTGCATAACTATAGGATACAAAATCATTTACTTTTAAAAAACAAAAATATATTAATTCATTCTGTAAAATGTTTTACAAATTAATAAAAATTATTTAAAGAAGGAAGTTGGTCAATAATTATCAACAAGTTGGTCAATATATCAGCAGGGAGCTGTAAACTGGTATAGAAATATGTTTTTATATTATTTATATTCAATTCAACATAACTTAATGCGAGTTTAGATAACTTTCATATAATTTTGTAGAGGCCTGGTAAGAAATTAAGGCTGTGATCGTTAAAATGCAATGTAAAACATAAAAATTTATTATCTCTTGATTAATAATATTCTCTTGATCATAATATTCAGCGTGCCGAATAATTATTAATTATATAATTAATAATTATTCGGCACGCTGAAGTAGCAAATTTATGAGTTTAGAACTTTTATAGTCTATTACTGTAAAACAGACTTATATTTTGGCAATGGATTAGCACTGCTAACTTAAATTGCCAAAATATAAGTCTATTATTTTTATAACATTTTTAATTTAAAAATGGAAAATAAACACTTAAACATATTAATTTTGTTTCCTTTTCTGTATCGTTCACTTTTAAAATAAAAAGTTTTCTCTAAAAGTTGATTTGGAAATTGTTTTATTTATTATGAATATTGAAAATGAATATTGAAAGTTTCAGTTATTACTTCTGATATATTTTATACAGAGTAAAGAAAAAATTTTTGTGATTAAATTTTTCCAATTCTGTTTCGATTTATTTAAATATTAAAAATTTCATTTCTAATAAATTCATTCAATTGATTACACTTTTCTATATTTAATAAGTACTTTTTTGATGAAGTAAAAATTTTTTTTATTAAAAGTTATTTAATAATTACCTGTATTTTTAAACAAAGTTTTCACATAATTGAAATATTCTAGGAATAAGTTTTTTAGAAAGTATTAAATAAAAATTTTGTAATTATATATTTCTCAGTTAGTTAAAAGTTATAGGAAAATATTGAAATGGTGTTATGTTTAGTTTTCTTAGAAATGAAACTTATATAACCACAGCTCCAATGTATGTAAGAACTTAATTTTGATTAAATTTATAAAATTTATTTGAGTATAAAATTTATTTGATTGGCTTCTCATCAATTGATAAGTAAATCTTTCGCTTTTATTGAAATTGGTTTTAGCAGTCAAGCTCTTAAGTAGTGAAGATTAAAAGGGTAAAATATAGTTTTACACATATATACATACTTGTACGTTTATTTGCTCATCACCATAAGTATTCATGAAAAGTTACATTATTCTAATTGCCAGGATCTAACTCCTTTCAAAAAAATTAAATTTTTACTAAAACCGTTTAGAAGATATAAGGAGTTCAATTTTTTTTTTAAATCTTTAAAATTGAGTTTCGTATAGTCAACAGTTTTAATAAATTAAAACAGTGTGGCAACCCTATATATTTTTATATGTCAGATAATAAATGCAAGGAATTAATATAAAGTTGCAAAGAGTTTTTTCAATTGTCGTATCATGGGGTATGATGGAAATCGGGTATCAATTTGGTCAATCATAACCCTGATCATTATAAACTTTGCAAGACGCATTTGAAGGAAGATTATTCCATAACCGTGGTGGAAAAATGACATGGAGATTTTTTGACAGATGTATACTTATAAAATGTACCGAGTATAATAATGAATTATATAAATCTTAATTTTAAATTTTATATTTTAATTATTTACCAAAATTGTAGCTGACAATATTAAGAGTTCAATTTTAAGTTCAAAATTAAGAGAAATTCATTTAGATGCATTAAAAACTTTACAACAATCTGGAAATATCCCACTGTAATTTTTATTAAATGTCAATTGTAACTTCTCGGAATATAAAAAAACCACAATTAACACTATAATGTAATATTTTCCATATAATATAAAAGTGACAATTGTTTCACAATGACAAAAGATGGAAATTTAAATGAAAAGATAATCGTTCATGGAATTATCGTTATTATTTTTGTTTTATTAAATATAAATAAATTAAATATTCTTTTGTTATACATTTTGTTTTAAATAACAGAATTATTTTCACGGAATTAACAATTTTTTTTATTTTAATTATTGTTAAATATTTCAATTTTTTGGTTTTTTTTATTTAATATTTAATGAGTTTTTTTTTTTTTGTTCATTATTGATTGTTTTGATGCAATGAATTAAAAAACATTGACTTGTTCGTGATTTTTCATCGAAAATTTAATCTATAAGATAAAAACAATGATTTATATTGTTATTGAGTCAGTGAAAATTATTGAGTCCTAAAAATCTGATAAATTTGAAAACAAAGAAACTTTTTTTTTGCTGAATAAAACCAAATGCTTTAATACAATTCAATAAAACAAAAAACTAGACATCAGTAGATAATTGAATTAATTGAAACAAAACTTTAGGATTATCTGTAGATTATATTTTAAAGTGTACGGATTTTGATGAATAGTGTATCCCTTAGTGAATGACTTTTTATTAACCGCTTTATATGAAATATAATAAGTGGTGCGAATTGATTTTGCACTTCTTCTTCTTCTTCTATAGCTTTACAGTCCTTGATGAACCTGAGCTTCCGCTATAATTATCTTCCATACATCCCGATCTTGTGCAACTCTCTTCCAATTTCTTATTCCTAAAATCCTTATGTCATCTTCAACAGCGTCTAGCCATCTTTTTTTTGGTCTCCCTCTACCTCTAGTACCCTGCATTTGGTTGAGAAACACTCTTTTTTTTGTTCTGTTATCCGGCATTCTTATAACATGTCCTATCCATCTTAACCTTTGCGCTTTTATGAATCTTATTATGGTTCTATGTTCAGTCAATTGTTCAAGCTCGAAATTGTTTCTTGATCTGTAGGTACCATCTTCGTTTCTAACCGGTCCATATATTTTTCGAAGTATTTTACGCTCAAATATTCCCAGTTGTCTACAATCTGCAGTTTTAAGCGTCCATGTTTCACATCCATATGTTAGAACCGGTCTGATTAATGTTTTGTATAATTTAAGCTTTATATTTCTCGACAACAGCCTGGATTTCATAAGTCTGGAGTATGTATAGTAACATCTACTTGCAGCTTGATTTTGCACTAAAAATTTTAATCCAAAAGCTAGCTTCTCTTGGTTAATTTTTAAGAATTTTATAATACTAATAAAAAACTAAAACTGTACGATAGAAGTATTTTGATCCGATCTGAACTTTAGTGTCATAAAAAAAATTTGTGGATTGCCATTTAATGAAATTTTGACATTTACCTTTGCATTTACATTATCTTTAATAAATAGTTTATTGGTGGAAACAGTTAAGTTATGATCAAAAAAATATTATTATTATTCAACGTTATTTGAATTATTTATTTCAAAATAAAAAATCTTTGAAAGAAATTTCACACTATGCATTTTCTGTAATAACGGCTGGTTGCTAGTGGACACAACATATTTGTTTTCTGTTTGTTAACCCATTTCGGTCGCATAATTTTTTTAATTTTTTCATTCTTCAAGCTAAATGGTTGACATTATTTACTTCAATTAAAATCACTAATATCCAAAATAGGGGAAATAATTGTATGTACGTTAACCCGTTGCTGCATGAAAATATTTTTTTACTTTCTTTTGTTTTTGATATCAAATGAAATCGGTCCGAGCTAAATAATTTACGTTATTGACTTCAAATTTTTTAATGGTGTGGAGCATGGTTCTAGCCAATCAAAATCACTAATATCCAAAATAGGGGGCATGATTGCATTACACGTTAACCCATTACTTCTGGAATATATTTTCTTGATTTGTTTTGTTTTTGCTGCCAAATGAAAACGGTTCGAGCTAAATAGTTTAAATTATTGACTTCAAGTTTTGTAATGGTGTGGAGCATGCAAAATGTGTTCTAAAATCAAACATAGAGCACATAATTGTATAATACGTTAACCCATCGCGGGATGAAAATATTTTTTTATTTTGTTTTTGCTGTCAAATGAAAATGGTTCAACCGAGCCATTTTAAATTTTGTATAAGTATTGCTCGTGAAAAATGTAGTTGACAACTTACTTGGAATTTGTTAACCCCATTCGATCCGACGATTGGTAGGAAAATGTTTGGTAAATGAATTTTAGCAAATTTTTTGCTAGAATGTTTTGGAATTGGAATTTTTAAAAAAATGTACCAATGTACAATAGAAAATTAGTTAAATTAAGAAAAAAATTATTGTTTTTATTATATAAGATAATAATATCTTATATAATCTTATAATTTATATAAGAGAAAACTTTGAGATAAACTTTTTTTCTTTATTAAAAAATAATACTTTGGAATTAGAAATTTTTTTCCTGATTTTATCTTTTGAATTAATTACATTTCTCATCATTTATGTACTATATATATTTAAGTTAATATGTGTTTTAGATACATGTTATATAATATTAATTTGAAAAGTAAATCAAGATTTTTTTCTTAAACTGAAATTGAAGTTTTTTTATAATTTCTAAAGGAAAACCTCAAATAAATTGCAAAGCATCAAAAAGAATTTTCTCTATGGATAATCATTTTCTTTCCAATCATTTGCAGAAACTTTTCATTGAATTAAAATTTTTTAGAGAATTTCCAAGTCATTCCAATTAAATTGATAAAAAAAAAACAAAATAAAACTAAAACAGAACTAATCTTTAAAGAAATTTCATAAAAGTTTTATTGATTGTAATTGTTTTGAAATTTTAAAATTCATTTCAAATAATTAAATAATTTCAATTTGATTTTATTTGAAGGATTTCCTTTTAATTTAATTTTCTTTTTTGCAAATAAATATTAAAATTTAATTTAAACTTTTAAATTTGAAAGTTTTAAATTCGGAAAATAAGAAATTAGATAATCGTACAAGATCCAATATAGGTATGAGGAAAATAATCAGGAAATCTTTTTAATAATTTAAAATATTATAATTTCTATGTGAAAACTGATATTTCAAACTAAAATTTCAACTGGGAACTTTAAAAATATGGTATGAAACATAACTAAGTTGATGGAAATAGCTTAGTAATACCGTACATCTGAAAAGCTCAATTGAGGGTTACATGAGTACTTACTTCAATTCATATTAGATTTAAAAGACATTGAGGAAACGGGACAGAACTACATTGTACCAAATTTCGCATTTAACTTTGTTAATTCCGATGCTTTGCTGGTTAGATTTATGGAGGCATGTGGCAGCTATCTGAACCTCTCATTTAATTTTTCTCATATTTTAGAAAAGTAGAAAAAGGTTAACAGAACAATTTGTACCAAATATCAATTTCTATCATTCGAATATATGCTTCTTTGGTATTCGAAAGGGTGTGATAGGTATCCGAAGTACCACTCCAATTCATCCCACATTTCAAGGACAAAATAGAGATGGGCAGTACACTCATGTACTAAATATTAAGTTTCTATCTTTATTAATTTCGAAGAAATATTTTTAAGTCTTGAAAGGTGTGTAGAACTGCAATTCATTTAAAAAAATCTGTCATTATACAAATGTAGTTGTTTGGTCATAAGGGTGTGTGTTTCTGATAATGTAAATGAAGTGAAATAGACATAGACTCAAATCTCACTTCATTTACATTATCATATAGACATAGACTCAAAAGTTACGGATTTTAAACTGTAAAAAATGGTAGCTTTTTTTGTCAACAATTTTTGACCGATCCCAACCTGGGTTATAGGAACTTGTAGCTGCTACTTAAATGCGACGTTTATGATATTTCCAATTGTGTGTCGAACAAAGGTGGGTGTCTGAAATTTTGCCTCATTTTTTAATTAAAACTGAACTAAATTTCTAAATTTATATACTCTTATACATTCTCACTTGGGATTTAAACGATGTTTATCTATATCGCGTACTACACATACCACATACTTAGAAAATCAAAAATCTATTAAGTAAAAATGTTATTAAAACCATTATTAAAACCTTTTGAATACTCTTGGGAAATGTAATTGAAATCAAAAATTTTTGAAATAATTTTTAACATTTTTACTTTATTTATAGAACCATCCAAACAATTTTCTGAATAAACTTTATTATTAGTTCTTCATTTTTATTATAAAAACTTCAATGTAAACCATAAATTTTGTTCCGGAGAACAAGAGTGATGTTTTTGATGAAAGTTTATTTGAACATTTTGCAATAAATCAAAATTCACATGTTAAATAAAAAGAAAATGGGAAAGAAAACAAAAACAAAAATCTAACTAGTAAACTTTGACCTAATAACGTTTTGAACGTCAATCAATTTCATCTGAAAACTATCCAAAATCAAAAATGTTCAATAAATAGATAAATCTTTTTTTATGTTTTTCATATTAATTTTCTCTGAATGGAAAAACTTATTTAATGGAAATTTTATATTAATAGATTTTACACGTTAAATAAACAGCCATTAAAAATTCAATTATAAGAGTTGGTATTTTTTTTTTTTTACCTTGTAGACAACATCTTTTACCTTTTGTTGATTCATAAAGAATTTTTTATTGGTCTCTAATAAAATCTAATAAAAGTCTAGAAAAAGGATTACATCTGAAGTTCTAATTTTTTGAAATAGATGATAAATTGCTCTTTAAATACTTCAAAATTGTTTAAAAGTGAGCATTTACAGTTATGGTTAAAGGCATAAATGCAGAAATCGAAAATAAGATATTAATAAGTTAATTGGTGTGATTGCATCGAAAGTAACGGTGTTTCCCATATATGTGAATTTTACCTATCTTTCCACCTATTCGCTTTAAAATTTACCTACCTAAAATTCGTCAATTTTTTTTTTATAAATGTCTATTGCTTTTTTACTCTATAAGAAGGTACATCCAATTGCCCCGGGACTTTGAAAGAATGTTCATCACAGATTGGAATAGATTTCAGAATATTTTTTAGTCTTTTAATCCGGGGATTCTGCATGTTAAACGAGTTATTGATTTCAATGTTGATGTACATGTGTACATGTGATACTCCATATAAAGGGTACCAACGAAGTTATTTAATACGTTACCTTTGTTGCATCAAAAATATTTCGATTAACCTCATTGAAATTCCATATATATACCTATAAATGTATGTTGATCCTTAGAGTTGAAGTTGGCTGTGACAACAGATTAGGATTTCGGTAACTCTTTTTGTCTAACTAGCCTTAGTATTTAATTAGTGATTATACTTTTACTTGATACTGTCAAAACTTATGAATTTGTTTATTATCTTATTCTCAAATTATTTATTCGATTATGATTGATTGATTCAATATTTATTTTTAATATAAATCTTATAAATAAATCTTTTTATACTTTCTTCTTCAACTGTGGACGATATAGACTAATTATATGTTTGGATTTCAACAATCTAGGCTGAAACCATATTGAATCATTGAATTTGTAGGAAATTTTCAAAAAATTTTTAACAAATGTGCCTATATTGTTTCACTCTGTCAGTTCGTCCGTCTGGACGTATTCACATTTACATTATACTTTTAAACCATATTTCATGAAAACACCGCACTTCATTCATGGAATGAAGTACATAATGAGCTATAGCTCCCCAAAGTCGGAGAACTTTGTAAACTGTTATAATAAGATTTTTATAAAGTATATTTTCAATTTCAAAACGGTAAAAGACAGCTGCTTTTATAAGCTTCATAAATTTTGTAAGTTATAAGGGTTGCCATACGGTACTAAAATTTACCGTTATGTAAAACTCAATTGCCTCTCGTATCTTCTGAATGGCTAAAGCTAGAAACATGAGAGTCATCAAAGGTTTGGGTTCAATCAAGGTTTATTTGCACTTAAAAATTTGAAATATACTGTTTTTATAAATCATTAACTTAGTCACCAATATGTATATGTGCTTTTTTAAAAACCCTTGATATTTTTCATCACTTTTAGGTTTTTAGTTAATCTTTTTTATTACCAATTCGTAACTTTTACTTCCTCCATTGTATTAACTTTCGTGCAACTTCTATTCTTCGAAACCTTCCTAACACATTCTGTTATCCATTTAACTGGTATTAAGTTCCCATTCATAAAAATTTTTATTTTTAAATTACTTTTTAGAAAATCGTTGTTAATCTTTAAATACATCCATAAATTTTAAATGATTTTTTCAACAATATTGCAGAAAAAAAAGGAATCAAATTAAAATGAAAATGATGACACACTTTTGATTAAAAACTTTGGAAACAGTATGGTGGATATTTAATAGGATTAAATGTCAACAGTATAAATACCTAAATACTTAAAAATAGAGATTGAATTTTTTTTTAATTCATTTTCCTTTAACAACTTTGTCATTAATTTTCTCAAATTTTATTTTATTTTTACTTTAGTCCTACATTTTCCTTTAAAATTACCACGAGTTTTAAGAATTTCGGGATTAATTTTAACTGATTTATTAAAATTGCTGTTTTGTTTTTTTTGATTAAACCCAAAAGAAGTGTATATTTCAAGGAGCAAGAAGCTTTAGAACAAATTTTCATTTTAAAACGGAAATTTCATCAAAAAAGTAATCTCAAAATTTTTATTAGAAATAATTCACCTACTGATCTTGATGGTTTAATTGAAAGATGAACTTGAACTCAATTTATTTATAATCGGAAATTTAAAATTAAAAAAAAAGAATATCAAAAAGGAAACAAATTTTAACAACTTCCTGATGGGAATTTATTTATTAGATATTGAACAATCGAAAAATTGGAAGGACTATAGAAATAGGAATTATGCATCAGAAAGGAATCATCACAGGCAATTGTTGCTTTTTTTTTGGAGAAATAAATTTGAAATTTTTCTACTAAACGGTACTTTAGCTTCCAAGAAAATGTTCAGCAACTTTCTAAAACATATTTGAGGATTTTTTTTCGTGGTCGACGTTCAAAGACTTTTCTACGGTATTTATTAATCTGTAGTCAAGAGGATCTAAAAATAATACAATTTAAATCTATTTCCTAGATCCTTTCTTGCATTTATTCTGATACTTTTTTTATCTTAACTACAAAGTCCTTCGTAATTCAGAAACCCCAACGATATTTAGAACTTATCATAATCACTTTCTTTTAAACATTTATCTAACAATTTTAAATTTCAAATAGCATTAAGAAAATTAAATTTTTAAATTTTACATATATTTTTAATAAAAAATAATAAAAATAAGGAAGTTCTTATACATAAACCTTTGACATTAATATCACAAATTAAATATTTTTCTTATCAAATATCTCTTCGTAAAAGGGAAAAAACCTTTTTCTGAGCTTTTAAAAAAAAAGAATAAAAAATTGTTAAATAAAGGCAAAATCCTTTTGAAAATACCTTATAATTATAATATAAATATTACAAAAAAATTCCTTGAATCCAGATTGTTTTTCTTTTTAATATTTTTATATATTTATAATACGTTTCATCCCTTCCAAAAATAAATGACGGATAAATCTAAAAAAAAAAAAAATCTTAAAAATCAACCCCGGAAGGAATTTTAACCAAGTGTCAACTAAAAAATATTTAAATAACTAAAATGACAGAAAACAAGTAATGAAACAACAGCAAGTTGTTGCAATCGACTTAGTAATTCCCTACATCCTGCATATTCAATTGAGAGTTACACAAACCCACATTTATTTGTGGAGTAGTAAGTTCAGGAACATGACATAACTACCTTGTAGAAAATCGCTAACTTTATTAATTTCGAATATTAGCTGCTTAGGTCTAAGCAGGTTTGTGAAAGCTATCCGAATCCCTTATTTCATTCTTTTCAAATTTTAGGAAGACAAGAAAAACAAGGTAGAACAATCTTTGACTAATCTTTGATTTGAAGTTTCTATCTATATTAACTTCGAAGATATGCTTTTAGGTATTGGGAGTTGTGTGAGAGGTAACGAAACCACCACTCCAATTTATTTCAAAATTTAAGAACTAGGACTTGAGCTATCGGATGATTGGACGGAAGAATGGACATCAATAAATTGACACAGGAGATGATGCTGAAGAAAAATATATATTCTTTTCTATATTTAGATTGCTTCCTTTTGTTGGTGACAAGTACTGTACCAAAATTAATTTAGTCTTGCACCTATTTTAGGTGTAGGGTGTATTAATGAATTTTAAATATACTTTATTCGTAAAGAAAAAATGTTAAAGAATCTTTGAATTTTTTAAAGAATGTTAAAGACTCTTTGAAGACAAAGGACTAACGGTTATTCCTCGTGGACATAATTTTTTAAATTATTTTTCATTCTTTTTACATGTAAAAATATGTTTTATTATCAAAAATCAGGATAACACTTGAATAACTATGTTTTCACCTTTGACTTTCAATTTGTTGAATTAAATATTAATAGGGAAATGATCTACTTCTATAGATCCAGTCAAAGCACTTCAAGCACAGATTAACCCCTGTTTTTAAACGTAATTCCTTGTAAATCCGTTCCATCAACCTAATTCGAAAATGATAAACCTTGAAATAGTAAATATTAGATTTCCACCTCATAAAAATGTTTTTAATTTCCTCCAGACTTGAATAATTCCATGAATTCAAACGAACATAGTAGAGCTTAAGAAAAACAAACGAAAGATAACAGTGTTCAACATAGTGACATAAGAAAATTGAAATATCACCTCATTAAAAGAAAATTTACCAGGAAATTTTATATTTTTTTTTATTTTTTACTTTTATTTTTAAAAATTTTCTTTTTTAATAAACGTTTCGTGACAATATACTTTAGTCAGCGTTTTCAGTACATTTTTACTATTGTACTACTTCAAAGAGAGTCAAATTTAATCCTCTAGTCTATTAACAAGACGTTTATTTTTTATGTTTTGTTTTTTTTTTTTTCCTCTAAGGCTTGTTTATTCACCAGTTTTTTTCTTATGTAAACAATTTATCTTTTACTTTTTGCAATGTTTTATGGTTTTTTGGGAAGCTTTGAAAGGGAAAATTCCTGAGGGATGAAATTCTAAAGTTGAAAATTCGTTTTTTTTTAAATAATATACGATTGTTGGTCAAACACTCTTCTGAAACAATTGTTTATGGAAAATGAGTTGTCAATTAATATAGATCTGCATAGCCTATGTGAATTGAAGGCCTTGATCATATACTCTTGGAAATGATCATATATTCAATGAAACTAAACTTTTATATACAAATTAAAAAACAAATTCTGAAATTATGAAAGTGAATTATTAAAAAATGATTTAACTAATATATGAATTAATAATCTTCGGTTTTTAATTAACCTCTCAATTCAAAATAAATATATTTCGTAGACCAACGCTCTAACAATCCGACCACTTACTATGACTGTGTTAATTTAAAAAAAAAAAGACACGTCAGTTGTAGAATAGGAAAAGAAGAAGATATAATAAAAGTTAGAATCTACACACACTCTCCTTAACCCATTGTTTCAACTTTTAAGTATACAGAGCTGTTGTGTTCTTTCCCTTCTAGTGCTTGAAGTCGTTTTTTTTTATAGGAGAAAGCGCATGATCTTCTAATATCTAGGCCTTGCGATTTATGTATCACAAGTACCAACAGCTCTATTAGGTAGGAAGTAATATTATTTATTACGTTTGTATTTTATACTTTATTATTTTACGTTATAGATTTTGTTACCATGGATATTTTGTAAAGAAATATTATGAATTTTATAAATTTTGTTTGTTAAATCAAAATGTGTGGCCACTGTGTGTAAATTAAATTGGGTGAAGCTTACACTTCTTCGGTTAAAAAGCCGTATGCTTAGATACTATACCACCAAGGCTTTTTTCTTATATTTTACTTTTATAAAAGTTAATAATTAGACACACTTCTGTATAATTATAAGTTATCACTTTTCACTTTTGAAATTACCTTCAAGTTGTTTAGAACAACTTCAAAACTTACAAATTTTACGATAATTTTATAATATGCCACTCTCATTTTAAATAAACTGATTCTTCAATGTTAAATTATAACAAAAGAAAAACAAAGAAAAACAAAAACTTAATCAATAGTGATGGGTAGTGGGTACACGGTACAACACAAACCTGTACAAAAGAAAAACATAATTCCATTCTTAAAATAAAACAATAAGAATAAGAAAATTTCTACACAAAAAAAAACATGAAAATGAAAAATACTTTTTTTTTCAAATTCATTTCATTCTTTCTGAGAAAAATAATAGTTTTTTTTTTATTTTTGTATCATTGTTTGAGTTTTTCTTTAAAAAATGTTCATTTGTAAGTGTGTTTGCATAAAAAATAAAAGAAAAATAAACAGAAAAAAATAAAAAAAAATACAAAATATAATAATGAAAAAGTTTTTCAGTTTACTAAAGTAAAACAAAAGAAAATCATTCAAAATCTTCATTGTGATCCCTCTGTATACACATTTACATACACTTTAACAGTATCTAAAAAAAATGTTATACAGTTTTCACAAAAAAAACAAAAACTTCTAAAATTGGTAATGGAGGAGTTTACAGAAAATCAACTTTAATTTTTACAATTATTTGATAGGTCGAAATCATTATATTTTGATATCGAAGCTGGTTTAGTATATACTCGTACATAAGTATATACTCGTACATACCGTGTAATTGGAACTCAATTCTTCTTCGAAATGTAAAACAAAAATTAATATTTCACGGAGAGTCCCCCATAGCTTACAACTTGGTGAAAGTTTTCTAGGTGTTTGCTTTATGCTTCTTGTGCGGCTTCAACTCCCAGATATTAGACGATCACTTTATTAAAAATTTGCAGTAAATGTTTTTAACCAACAACATCTAATATCTGTCACGCCTTTTATTTTTTATTCAATAATAGTTCCAACTTTTTTTTCTTCTCAATTACTCCCGTTGAAAGCATATGACTTCCAGAAAGCTCTTCCATCCAATTCTATTCTAGACAAGTTGTTTAATTTCGGCTCCGGTCTTGCGATTATTCTCCATCTCTTTCTTGTCTGACCTACGCAATATTTCCTGGGATTTTGTCTTTTTTTCTTTTTCTCTACGGGGCCTGATCCAAGCTATTGCATGTTATATTATTTGAAGGTTTTCATACGATAAGACTTATGCTACTTCGAACTAAGAAATGATAATTCTAAGTATTTTCCTAAGTAGTCATTTTATTTTATCTTTTGAGAACTCCACGGAACATACGCGCTTCTAACTCTCTTTGCCCTACAAAAATTTCAGAATTCTTCGATAACGCCGCTTCCTAAATGCTTATACTTTTTTTAGAACGTGCTATCTTCAGTGATCCAACTTCTTCTGCATATGAAAATACAGCGTAAATATATCGTTCCGTATCTGTGGTGCCATACCGTATTTTGTTGGTTATTTATCGAATACGGAGTTGATTTTTGTGCGATACAAGCTCCCGCCAATTCAATAGGAAATTCTACTTCTTTATCTGTGTTTAAACCTACATCGAGGTGATAACGTAAATATTAAAAACAAACACCGCATTCGATAGGCGTTGGTTATTACAATGACTTTGTTATTATTTGAGTTTTTTCGTCTATTAACTATCACATTTTCGTTGTCAACTATGTTGTCAAAATTATCAAAGTTCTCAGTATCTCTCATTCTATAGAAGATTCAATTTACCCCATTTCATTGTCTATTTGAAGCTAATTGCCTCTAGAAACAAATTAATTTCACCTAGACATAGATACAATTTAAGATTTTTTGTTTTTTTAATTCAAGGAAATACTCCTCCGCACAACAAATGACGTCATTAGAATATCATGTTAACAGAAAATCAATTAATTAAAGATGTCCAAGATGTTAACAGAGAACTGTGTCATTATAAAATAATGGTTGCATATTCAAAAATTTCACTTGAATAACTTATTTAATAAATAAATATTTAATTATTTTAGACAAATATTTTTAAACCAATTAATGTCAGTTTAAATTTTCAATAGAATATAATTATATATGAACACAGAAAATCAATAATAAATTAATCAGAATGTCTAAAAGTTTTTAAGACATTTGTTCTAGTACAATTGTCCATAACATAACCTTTAAAATAATATTATATACAAAATGTATATTGTACTTTTCTTTTAAATTTTTTAGTACTTTTGAATAAAGAAATTCAATTTTATTTTACGTATTTAGCTCATGTCCAATCCAATATATAACGAAATTTTGACAGTTTGAAACTTTGAGGTTATGTTCTTATAATAAAAAACAAAATAAAACAAATGTACATTTACGTAATGAATTCTTTTAAAATTTTTAGTTATAAATTTTCTGTAATTTTTATCTTTAAATTCAATATTTAATTATTGAGGAATTTTTGTATTGTAAAATAAATTAGAATTTCAATTTAGTATTTTATTTTAAATTTTAAATCAAATTTGCCATTTTGAATTATTGTATGAATTTGAATTGCAATATTAGAAAAGATAAAAATTAAGGCACTGTTTAATTAGGTTGTAACGAAAATATTAATTTTCAATAAAATAAAAATCGTAAAGGCAAAAAGTAAAGGTGACCTATTTTTATCCGCTATTAGCTGGGTCACGTATTTACTTAAATAATTGACTCCGACATTAAAAACATGTTAGGGTCAAAATTGGTAAACGCTTCTAATTATGTTTAAACGTAAGTGTTAGTCGACAGACAATTTCGCTCCGTGGAAAATAATAGCTTCACAGCTATTATTTCCGCATTTTTTGTATTTTCCATCTATGGATGATGCGTTGTAAAGCAATTCATTGAATTGAATTTAACAAAAATTAGTTTGTTGCAAAGCTGTAGATTCGTAGTCGTATACAAAATAAACCGACTCCGACTTAAAAAAAAAAATTTTATAAACCTTTATGTTTAATTATCAGGGTTGTAAAAAAGTGAGAACCCAAATACAAAACTCAACTCAAAGTTTAACTTTTAAAGGTAATGCTTAAACGGTCATTTATGATTATTTTACATATACTCGTATTGTAAATAAAATTATTTTGAGCTGATTTGAGCTACGCTCAACTCATGCTCAATTCAAAATTTGAGATAGCTCATCATGTGAGCTTACATGCATAGCTTAAAAATGAAACAGAAAAATAAACTCAATATTGAGCCAGTTCAAATTGTGAAGTTATGTGTAAAGCTCAAACCATGAGTTAGCTCAACATTTGAGCTTATGTTTGTAGCTCAAATTTTGAGCTATCTCAGAATTAATCAAAATTCAGAATTTTAATTTGCTAAATCCAATAAAATAATATAACTCACAGATATAGAATACTATATAACTCAAATACAAAATATTTGATATAATATTGAAAATCTAAAACGCTTCTATATTATATAAGACCTAGTACTATCTCATGTTTAAAATGTATGTGGAATTCATTAAAATCAATTCCACTAACACGAATATAATATGACCCCGTGTAGCACCATGTACCTATGGTATAGACAGGCTTATTGCCTTAACAATTGAACAGTCGCTCACTTTTCAAACTTAATTCAAAGTCGATATCTTACATCTTTTCAAAACAAGTGTACCACAATAATGTTTAATTTTAATAAATATTTATAAGACAACAAAATTTAAAGAAAACCCCTGAAACAACTTTTTTGTGGCACTTAATACAAAACAATTTTAAATCATTAACATTTTTCCAAGTGTCAATTAACCTTTTGGCGATGTCAATATTGTTAAAAAAAAAAAACACTTCTTATTTAATATAATTTAACCTATCGTTTAAACTTTAATTGTGTGCTGAAACTTAATATACCCATTCCAATTAACTATTATTATTACTATTTATTATCTATTTAGTGTTTTATTAATAGATTTGCTTTTTCTCTGTATTTTGCAATATTTTTCTCTTTTATTTGTCAAAGATGAAAATGAAAAGAGAATCGCAAAATGTTTCAAAATAAAATTTATACCGCATTAAAAACAGAGAAAACATTAAAACTTGTATACTTGTATTATACGACTGCCACATAAAGATTTAAAATTCTCTTGAAATTAAAAACCTTAGAATTTTAAATCTTAAGAATATCATTATCCTTTAAAGGATTTTCTATTTTTTAATCCTCACGACTTTCTTCTATTTTAAAGGATTTTCTAAATATTTGCTGTTTTAACTTGTATCGTTGTTAAAAGTTATATTTAAGG
Organism: Dolichopus griseipennis; assembly: GCA_963082915.1. Classification (NCBI taxonomy): domain Eukaryota; kingdom Metazoa; phylum Arthropoda; class Insecta; order Diptera; family Dolichopodidae; genus Dolichopus; species Dolichopus griseipennis. The sequence continues at coordinate 36,282,964 of OY720442.1, read as the reverse complement.
TATTTCAGAATTAATTGGACGTTTATAACGCGGTTTTCTTTAAAATTACTTAATGCTTTAACTATTTCACTTTCGATTTTCGGGATTTTTTAGAATTAGTCAATTTTAAAAATTTTAAGGTTTGGGTCTATAATTTAAACTTTTTGAAGGAATTGTACTTAAGAATTCTAAAAAATATTAAAACAGTTTGGCTCTGTTGTATTAGCCGTTCAATTTTAGTTGTTTCCCTATATGCAGAATAAAGCAAATGCGGCTTCAGCTTAAGAATGGAGCTTTTGCAAAATATTGTTTTTTTTCCAAATGAAAGTGGGCCACTATTTGTGAGCACTCAAGAGATCGGATACCCTTTTCGAAGTAAATAGTCAGGTAATATGCTTCTGAAGACAAGATAAATAAAAAATATTGTTGCACAGGGGTTTTAAAGCTCTTAATGAAATATTATCTAATTTAATAATTTATTAGATTTGTGAAAAAATTAGATAAATTTCTATTTTGCAACACTTTTTTAAGTATGTCTGACATTATTATTACAGAATATTCGCAAATACGAGAGAAATTTTAAATTGCCTTCTAACTACTTTTTCCGCGTCAATGGGACTTTTATTTTGAATCTCACACAGTTTGCTGCTGCTTTTTTTAAACTTTCTCATATGAGATTATATTGGCTAAGTTTATTTATTATACCTCCAGGAATTTTTTGGACAACTGCGCCTTCTACTTCCTTGGAAGTTCTATTCTGGACATTGTGCTGTAACTGGATTTTGGAAATAATTTTCCCAAATGTTTTATTTTTTTAGGGTCAATTTGGGTAATTTGGGCTAGAAATTGGAGAAATTTAGGCTAAAGTGCTATAATTTGACTGGCTAAGACTATTATACTTAATTTTAAAAAATTGTTTTGTAAATCTGGTCCGTGAAATTTTTATAGATACCCTAGGATTACTTAGTATAATAGACAGTTTCTTTAATTCTCATTTTTTATTCCTCTATTTTTGTAATTAAATAAGTAAAGAAAACTTGGGAAAAAAAAAATTAATTAATAACGATTGAATTACATCAAAAATTCATGGAAAATGGAATGGTGATTTATTCTTTATAAAGTTTAATTCGCTTGAAAACAAAGTGTCAACTAACCTTTGTCCTTATTTTGCCCTTATTATCATTATTGTATATAATTAATTACCAGTGTATATTCTGATTCTATTTATTCAAAGTGGAAAAGTATTTATGCGATCTATTTCAAAAATTTTAATTTAAATATTTTATCATCTTCTTTATAACTTTTAACCGTCTTTTTTTTTGTCTTTGTTGAAAGCGTTAAATTTCAAAGATTAAGTTTCAAGTTGCTTGAGTTAATTTTTAACCAATACCAAAGAAAACTTAATAACTAACAGATTAAATGATTTATCTTTGGGTATTTTTTATCATTTGATCAGCAGAATTTAAGTATTTAGTAGTGATATTATGAATTATAGTCTTGTGAATTTTGTTTAAAAGAAATATTCAAAGGTATGAATAATTAAAGTTTTATAGAAAGTTATTGGTTAGGAAGTACCAATTGGAGTTCACTAACAAAACTTTAACAAATTGGATCTTCTAATAATTGTAGGGAAAAAAATTTTGAATTCAAATCCTTCAAATAGTAATATTTAATAATTTGAAAAATGAGGTATTAATTTATTTTTTTTTTTTACGAGGGAATGGAAAACTCGAAAGCCACCCATTGAAAATGTGCGGGGTTTCTTTGGGTAGTGTGCGATTTTAATACTCCAAAACCACACCCTTCTAGAGCTAAACTTTAGTTCGGAACCTATTGTACAAATGTACAGTTTTGCTATAAGGATTGGGATATGGAAGGAATTGGAATTATGGTGGAAGTTATTTGGGATTTCTGGATTATAAGGGATGGTGAAAATTGGATGGGATATTTAGAAGAAAAATGTTAATGTTCGTCTTAAATTTAAGTAAATCGTACACATATACATTATCAACTTTGGGGAACACATTTCGTGGAATATGGTTCCATAGACGTGATGATAGCGCATGACAAACGAATTTCCATTAGCCGTGTTACGCTACGCCACTTGGTTAGCTCGACTGTGAAGGGATGAGCATCTGTTGCTCTCCTTTTTTTCCGTTGGAAAATCTTGAGTAGAGACATAAGTTTTTTGATTTCTTTAGAACAGGTGTTAGTCTCTACAAGATATCTATAAAACAAGGTCAATGACCCAACAGTATGACGATGTCTTAGTGGAGTGAGCGTTGAGGTAACCCTGGGATCAATATAAGACGAATAGCTCTATTTTGCACTTTATCAAGATATCTCAACGTCGTAATGAAAGCACCAGCCCAAATGTGTAAAATATAAAATTAAATAGAATATTATTAAGAATACAAAGTATTTTGCTCGAGAATGCTCTATGCTATACTCATATATATGCCCAATATTTTACATGAAACCCGTTCACTAGATCGTGTCGAAATAATATAGGAACTAGATTTTGATTTTGAGTTAAACCATTTTAAAATTAAAATATGAAACATTCTAGAGTAACAAAATGAGAAGCAAAGCTTTTCAACGTCCTCTTCAATTTGGTAATGTAAATGCAATTTTAAACTATTTTCAAGAGTATTTAGACTTCCCACATTGATCAGAGATTGATGTGATGACGGCCAAGTTAAATAAACCAAGTATATTACCACTACGCCACCTAGGCACCTTATTAGTTTAGAATCTAATTAAATACAAACATTGCATACTTTTAGGATTTATCATTCATTAATATTATTTAAAAATCAACAAAAATCAAAAATGCATCGATAATATTCAGATAACACAAGTTTTATCAAACTTGCCAAATGTATTTTTTATTTATAATGACAAATTAATATTATTAAAAATCATTTATCATTCAAATATTGATAAAATAATTTAAATACAATATTTCCAGAAAAAATTCAATTTAAATTTAATTGAAGGATGAATTTTTTTTTGGAAGATTTCATTTTCAAAAAAAACAAAAAACCAAAATAAATTTAGAAAAAAAAGAAATATAAAAAAGACGCCTAAAACATGGCACCATTTTGTCTACCATCAAATTCATAACTAAAACTATTGTAAAATATTCGGAAAAAAAGGGAAAAAAACCGACAAAAACTAGAAAATATGAAAAAAAGTAAAATATTATTTTCCGTACTTTCTGTTTCTTTCTTTTCTCATTTTTTTCTATGATTTATAATCGAAATTTTAATGTCCTGTTTTTCTCCTTGAATTTCCTTTTTAAAAAATTTAGAAAAAATATTTCAAAAAAACCCAAATTAGGTATAGGTATATATTATGTATATTTAGAAATTCTTAGAAAAATAAAAATATGGAAATTCTTCTAAAAAAAAAGCCTATTAAATAAAAATTTGAATGTCATTACCTTGATTATTAATTAATTAAAATTAATTTTTTTTTTTATAATTTACACAAATTTGTTTTTTTTTTTTTTTAATTGTAATTGGGTAATTAAATTTAACATTTATTTAATATTTATTTATTTTATATTTTATATTAATTTATATTAAATTTTACGTAAATATTAATGTATAAAACATTTTTTAAAACTTAAAATATTCATAATTACTTACTTAATATAAGTGAAGTCTGTAAAACCCTTAATTTCAAATTGACTAAATTACTTTAAACTTGTGATTAAAAATGTTGAAATTGTAACCAGTTTTTTTTCTGTTTTACCCCTGGGGAAGCATACGACTTGCACAAAGATTCTGTATCCGAGGCTCTGTTTCCGTTTTGTTAATCGTTCCCATATAATTTTTAATCTCCTTGTGGAAAAGACGATGTCAAATTTCTCCGCAAGAGATCAAAGCGTTTTTCTACAAAATAGATGTTTGTTTGGGTAATGTCATGTCGCATATGCATATGTCAATGCTGTCAATTTGACAGATGCATATGTTAACATAGATAAAGTTAATTTTTTATTTACTATTAAATTATAAGTTATTTCGGGACCACGATTATTTGGTAATATTTAATACTAGCTGTTGGCCCGTCACAGAATGACGGAAGGTCAATTGAAAGAAGAACTTTTTCTAATTAAGAACTATTTCTAATTTAATTATATACATATATATACATATATTGTACATCAATACCATATTCTTAAATGAAATCGCAACCGTAACTTCATCTATTAATGTTTTGTATACATATTTTTAAAAAATATTGCTATACATAGTTTTCACAACCATTGCTTAGATTCAAAACGAAATATTTGTTTGTTGCTAACATTCTACAATGTACCTACCCAAAATGCTAAAATGTACCTATTTTGTATGTAAGTAAAATTGTATTAAATGTTGATTTTTGAATTGAGTTTTGCGTTATTTATAAATTTTGAATTATAAACTTTATTTGGAATTTTTTTTAATATACCGAAATAAGTTAAAAAAATAAATTTGGTTGGCTTCTATGATGCTGACTGCTGGGCTGGGTGCATCGAACTCAAGTATTGTACACCCGAAGCCACTTTGCCAACCTCTACACCATTTTTTTCCAGTTTTATCTTTTTTTAAATAGAAAAAATAATTAAAAGGAATTATGAGGGAAAGATGCAGGGATGGAAGAGAGATGATGGAACTTTGAGGGAACTTTGAAAATACTTTGATTCCATTGCTTGGTTTATTTTCTTTTCAAAACAAGCTGTGAGTTTTAAAAACGTAAATGAACAAATTCATACATTTAAAATAATTTAAATTCATAAAAAAATTTTATTTATTTTTGTTTTTGTTTTTTTTTTTTGTTTATTAAAAATAAATAAAATATTTTTTGGCCTGCTTATGATAATTTATGATATTTTATTTTCTAAAATAAAACACATTCAACAAAACATTAATATGTTATTTTTTATAATTGAACACATCCAACCAAACACATTTAATTGAATGCGTTTGTTACACCTCATTCTAGACAAATATATTAATAATAATAATAATAATTCTATTTGTTTATTAATTAATTATTTTTCTATTATTAGACTACTAGATATTTAATAATAAGTTATTTTTAAATAATTTTGTTTTTTATATTGCTATATACTATTTATTGAGTTTACTCGGCCAGGGATCGAACCCGAGATCTTTCGCATGAAAGGCCCCTTGCACAACCACTGCGCCGTTGGCTGGATAAAATTGGAACAGTAAAGAGTCGTTTTTAGTAAAACTATTACAGCATTAGAATTAACAAATATGCAACAAATAAAACTATTTTAATAACATATTACTGGAATTCTGCCTTTATTCGAATGAATCTTCGCCTCACCTCAGCTCGAATGAAAATTTTACTCTCTATACATTTATTTGGGGATTATGACATTACTTTAATAGAATAAATATTTAATTTAATAAATTTCATAAATTATAAGACACGCAATTTTAAACATGAATTAATTTCACTAGATTTTTGGGTTTAAGTTCATTTTGAAAAAAAGCTAAAGCCCAGCCATAAAATCTATTCTTAGTTTTTTTTATATTAGCTTACATAAATCAACACCAAAGAATTTAAATATACTAGAATCTGCCGCTGACAAACCTCAATTAAATAAATAATTGAAAACATCGGAACGACTCTGGTTTCCAAGGTATGATTAATGGAATTTTATTTCGATTTTGAATAGTAATTGTTCTCAAATATCGTTTCGTTCCGGATCCCATTTTAAATGTATTTGTAAATAATAAACTAAATTTAAAGATTTTTACGTACAATTATTTTAATTAATTGAATTTTATTTAATAAAAGCCTAGTAAATTATAGGAATTATTTTTGAAAGGATTGTTTAAGCAAATGTCTAAAGATTAGTGAGAGCTTTAAAAATTATAATTAGCCTTATTTAAAAAATCTTGAAAAAGAAGAGTGGACATAGATGATATTATCATTAATTAATTTAAATTTTATTTTAGATCAATACAAAAAATTAATTTATACATAAATATATTAACATTTTGCACAATTGATCATAAATATTATTAAAGATTTTATACAAATATTTTTATTTCATATTGAAATTAATAATCACATTAAATATATAATTAAATTAAATATGTAAATATATATCAACTATATATCAAATTTTAATTCGTATATATATGTTTATCACTTATTTAATTATATATTATATTGTATATAAACAATGAACAATTATATTTAAAATATAAAATATAAATTAAGCCGGAAGCATTTAAAATAAATAATTTACTAAGGACAATTAAAGTTTTCAATGTTATATAAAATATAAATAAAATGTAATTAAAGTAAATGATAATATAATAATAAGAAAAAACGAGGAAGAGTGTAGTAGAGTAGACTGTGTCAACTCTGGGATACCCGTATGACCGTTATATGAACATTATATCATTATTATTATAAACATTAATTACTTTTGGCAAAATTTCAAATATACCAGCTTTATTAGGTGTGGTGTAATGCTCTTATAAAAGAAGGAGTTGTATGGCAGCTACTCGAACCCTTGGCAGTAGACCAACCAAACTTTGCAGTAACTTTGGCCATTACGCTAAACTATTTTTGGCAAAATTTCAGATACCCAGCTTTAATAGGTATAGAGTAATACTCATATAAAATAAGAAGTTGTATGACAGCTACTCGAACTCACTGCATCAGACCAACAAAATTTTGCAGAAACTTTGGCCATAAAACTAAACTACTTTTGCCAAAATTTCAGACACGTAGCTGTAATAGGTACAGAGAAATACTCATACAAAAAAGGAAGTTGTATGGCAGCTACCCGAAGCCATGGATCAAAATGGCTGGATTTAAATAGCGATGACGGCTATTGCAAAAAAACGAATTTGCGAAAATTTCAAGATTCTAGCTCCTTTAGTTTTTGAGTTATCGTGCGGAGGGACGGACGGACAGACGGACGGACGGACATACATAGCTAAATCGATTTTTTTTTCGATTCTGATCCGATCCATACACTTGAGTCTATATATACCCCCCCTCCTTCTCTGCGTCACAAACGTAATGGCAAATTTATTATACCCTTTGACTATATAGTCATACGGGTATAACGAGGAAGAGTGTGGTAGAGTAGACTGTGTCAACTCTGGGATACCCGTATGACCGTTATATAAACATTATATCATTATTATTATAAACATTAATTACTTTTGGCAAAATTTAAAACATACCAGCTTTATTAGGTGAAATATAATGCTCATATAAAAGGAGGAGTTGTATGGCAGCTAGTCGAACCCTCTGCAGTAGACCAACCAAATTTTGCAATAACTTTGGCCATTACACTAAACTATTTTTGGCAAAATTTCAGACACCCAGCTTTAATAGGTATAGAGTAATGCTCATATAAAAGAAGGAGTTGTATGGCAGCTACTCGAACTCACTGCAACAGACCAACCAAATTTTGCAGAAACTTTGGCCATAAAACTAAACTACTTTTGCCAAAATTTCAGACACGCAGCTGTAATAGGTACAGAGAAATACTTATATAAAAAAAGAAGTTGTATGGCAGCCACCCGAACCCATGGACCAAAATGGCTGGATTTAAATAGCGATCACGGCTATTGCAAAAAAACGAATTTGCGAAAATTTCAAGATCCTAGCTTCTTTAGTTTTTGAGTTATCGTGCGGACGGACGGACGGACGGACGGACATACATAGCTAAATCGATTTATTTTTCGATTCTGATCCGATCCATACACTTGAGTCTATATCTACCCCCCCTCCTTCTCTGCGTCACAAACGTAATGGCAAATTTATTATACCCTTTGACTATATAGTCATACGGGTATAATGAGCACGGTATAAAATAAAATACACAAAATCATTAGTATTAGAGGGTCTCTTAAACACAGCATTCTACTAACACAATTCAATTATGATTGGATTTCGGAAAGATCAAATCATCTTAGAATTAAAGTATACTCAAACCTATGAAAAACATTATTTATTTATGAGTTATGCAAGAAAACGTATTTGTCTGACAGATACTCAAACTTGCTGGGAAAGATTTCTAAATTTCAATAGCAAAGATGGCTCCAGTAAATAAATGAATATGTAAAAATTTTTGAATCTTAGCTCATTTAGTTTTTCAATAATTGGTTCTGGTCCTATCCATGCATGCGTCTCTTTAAAAGTATGGTCAAATGTAATGGTCAAATTAGTATACCCTTTGAACAACTATTGCTCCTGCATAAAAGGGAAGCTTATTTTATCATAAGTTCATTTTTACATATCAATGGTTATAATTAATATATGTAATAAATTATACATATATATATACCATTTATTGATATTTAATAAAATAAAAATATTATTTGACAGTTAAATAAAATTTATTATAACCATTATCATAATTTTTTATTTGATAACAAATCGTAAAATCAAAAACTATCTAATATTTTACTTCCTCGTATTTTAATTTTCCGGTACCCTATACCAACTATAAACACCAAAATTTCCTATAAATTGTACAAATTATATTAATATATACAATAATAAAATGAGATTTTCATTTAAGAACTTAAATAGTTTTCTCTTCATACTTTCATAAAATGGAAAAATTGGATTTTCCACAACTCAACAAAAATTAAATAAAAACAGAAATAACAAATTTCAAAATTTCATCCTATTTTGTCACATAAAAACACCGAGCACGTGTACTCAAACCGCGTTACTTATAAAGAAAAGCTACAAAAAAACCTAAAACAACATATCTACACACAATTTTATAAGTTCTTTATTAAATTATTAAAAAAAAAAAAAAACGAGGAAGATTATAGTTGCCCTTGTCAACTTTTAGATACCCGTGCTTACCCACTAACCGTTATTTATTTTCCACATGCTAGGTATTATAAATATTACAAAAAAAATATAAGAAAGTAAAATAGTTAAAAAAAAATTTAGCTTATTATCACATAATTTTTGCTTAAAAAAAATTAAATAAAAAAAAAAAAATATTAAATTTTTAATTCATTATACCATAATTTTTGCTTAAAAACAAAAAAAAAAACCATAAAAAAAAATAACCATAAAAAAAAAATTGCCCACCCCAAAAGTTGGCCCGAGCGATGTCCAACTTTGCCAACTAACTTGCCCTATTACTTTACCTGCCCAGTTTTAATTTTAACCTCGTAGCTTCATTAGATTCACAGTTATCGAATTGACAACTTTGTATGGCAGCTGCCCGAAAATGGGGTCGCAACATTTTGAAACTCCATATTAGTGCTAGATTCATTATATAACTAACAGTGTGTAATTTTCATCCTCGTAGTATACTCAGTTTCCAAGAAATTCATATTGGTGCAAAGAAGTTGTATGGCAGCCCCCCGCAAATGAAGCCGTAAAATTTTGAAACTTCATATAAGTGGTTGATTCATTATAAAACTAACCGTGTGTAATTTTCGTCTTTCTAGTATAATTACTTTTGAAGAAATTTATATTGGTTTAAATAAGTTGTGTGACAGCTCCCCGAAACCTTGGTCTGGTCTTAACCAAAAAGAATAGGGAACCTTAAAAATGTCCAAAAAATGTTTTGTGTGAATTTCAAAACTCTAGCTCTAATTTTTCAATTCTATCTCTTTTAATTAATTTTTAATTCACGAATATATTAAACCTAAGTAAAGTAAGCATCATATAATCATATTGATAAAATGATTCATTCAAAATATTACACATATACATATTATATGAATATACATATATAAATTATTTATGAAGCCATTTACTTAAAAAAAATCTTTGTCTTCTTTTTTGCTTATCTTAAATAAACTACGCATCATTTAAATCATATGAAATTCTAACTCGAAATCGTACAAAAAAATAATACAAAAAACAAAAACAAACAAAATTCATATACATAATTTCATGTTACAAGGTGCATAGCTATATTTCAAATTTTTGTATGAAAATATTGGAGTTAAAAAAGTTAGCTGTTCGAGAGCTACCCGAAGTTTTGGTCCGATCTTAACCAAAAAAAATAGGGAACCTAGAAATTGATTGAAAAATATTTTGTGAAAATTTCAAAACTGTAGCTCTTTTAGTTTTTGAGTTATCGTGCTGACACACAGACGGACGGACGGACGGACGGACGGACGGACGGACGGACGGACGGACAGACACACATAGCTAGATCGACTAATTTTTCGATTCTGAGCCGATACGTACCCTTGACACTATATCTAGCTCGTCTAGATCGATGCGTTACAAACGGAGGAGCAAATCTAATATACCCGATGTCATATATATATGCACGGGTATAATGAAAAAAACGTAAAAAAATTTATTGACAAAAACAAATACAACATATTATATTCTGTGTTGAATTCATTTTGTTATTCGTTTTCAAAGTTTTTTGTTTTTCAATTGAAACCTTCTGCTGCTAAACAATTTTTTCATATGTTTGATTTGTTCACAATTCAATAGATGTTCAAATACAACAATATTCTTAATATTATTTTGTTGTGCTTCCCCTTAAGTTTTTAAATCCCAAAAATTTTTAGCAGACATGTTGTAAACATAATCAGAAGTAAATGCGTCATCCAATATTAGTAACGGTATATTGACACTGAGCATATATGAACACACTAAACCCATTAAACTTAAAAATTTATACCTAAAAATCTTTTAACAGTAAATTAACTGAGCAAGAAGTCATATAAAAATGTATGCCTAAAAATATGCAATTTTATTTGAGGTAGGTTATTTATCCGCATGGTGAAGGGAGTACATATGTTGCATGAGCTTTTAGTTCGAAAAACCTTTTTTCAGGTTCAAATTTATAATAAAAGTAAATTAAAACATTATAATATTAACAAAATAATTAATATTAATTATAAAATGTAGTACGATTATAATTCAACATTATGTTTCTTCAGGTAACGATTCTGTTTTTCAAACAATTAAATCAACTTGTTTTCAGTCGATCTTTCTAGCTAAAAATCATGTTGGAAGTAACTGAGTAAGCGATTGCTCCGGAATCCAAATTACTAGTAACTTTTTTCAAATGGTAAGTATCTGATACATCCACAACAGTTTTAGCTTTATTATTAAGAATATTATTGGAAGAAGATCGCCGATATTAGAATTTTTGTAAACGATAAATCACTTAAAAATTTCAGGAAAAAGTACACAGACGATAATATGTTCTTCTAAATTTTGATTCCATTGGTGAATAAATCAGATTAAATGAGATTCCGGCAATGAAATTGGAAATCAAACATTCAGGATCAGTAATGCCAGCACTATTTTAAATTATTGGAAGGAGTATATAATTGTCATTTGAAGTTGAGGTGAAAAAAAACTATACTGACGATCGAATTTGTCGACTAATGAAACAACAATTGAACTGCTTAACTATTTTAAATAATATTTAAAATAGCGAAGAGATTAAGTTCTTCTAGAACTAAAATCAATACCCCACATATTCAAAATCTTACATCTAAAAAGTTATATGATATTATTATAATGAACAAATTTCGAAGTTTAACATAGTCAAGTTAAAAATAGAAAAATATTTGATATAGAGAATCCTGTAGTTCTGTAACATCTGGAAACCAATAAAAATTTTTTGAAAGTTCTGTGAAATACAGTTTTCCAAATATTCATATGATACATGAAGACTATATTGAATTTGATAAAATTATTGTTCGAAATATTATTGTTTTTAATGTGCTTTTACGATGAAAATCTGATAGGATAATTTGAAAGGAAGATTCTATGTAAAATTTTTGATCCGATTAACATCAATGGAGTTTGGAGACGGCGACATAATCGCGAGCTGTACGACGACACTGATCTCGTAACTTGGATTAAAATCCAATGATTATGCTAATTCGGTTACGTAGTAAGCATGAATGGTGCTCCAGCAAGAAGGATTTTTGATTACAATCCGAAATGAAAAGGCAGAAGAGTTTGACCACATTTTCGATGGAAAGACAGTGACAGTTTAGTCAGACGTAAGAATGCTGAAGAGAATTTTTTAAAATCGTGCTTTTTCGAAATCTTGGTTTTGTTTTATTTTAAAACAGTTTTTTAGGCCAAAGATTATTATGAAAGCCAGATTTGAAAAAAAAAACTAGATTTTGAAAAACAAGATTTTAAAAAACACAATTTTAAAAAACAAGATTTTATGTTCCCATTTTAAAAATATGATTCATGTTCTTAAAAATTTTACTCAATGTTAAATACTTAATGCAATCTGAAACTTTTTAAACAACAAAACAAATATTTGAAGACAGACTGTCAAAATAGAGAAGAGAAAGTACTCAAAAAAAATCAATCTGAAGAGTGTAAAAATTAAAACAAAAAGAATATTAAAGAGAGAATTGAAAAAAAAGAAACTTTATATTAAACTTTTGTCAATTTACATAATATTCAATTGAGTAACATTTGGTTTATTACTAACATACATACCATAGTAAAAGAATATACATACATACTATAGCATAGCAAACAAATATACATACATATCATTCCATAGTAAACGAATAAAAAGGATATTTTTTTAAAATCCCTTTTCCTTTTTTACTCTCAATAATTTGCATATGTGTGAATATGATGGGATTTTGGAAAAAAATTATATATATATATATATATGCACTAATTTGAAAACACGCGAAAATTTACGATTTTTTTTTTTTATTTTCTACTTGTTCATTTCCCCCAAGAGAAATGAAAGTTTATATATATGTATGTATGATGAATGTTAGACAGAATGGTACACCGCTGAGAATTTTTAAAAGTTTTTTTTTTTACTCTTGTAAATTCAACTTCATTCTGAAGATACAATCAATGCTAATAACACTTCAAAATTGAAAATTACAATAATAAATAATTCAATAACAGAATCATTTAGTAAAATTGTTACACAGATTTTTAAAATATCATCTATAAGTCAATCATATAGATACTGACTGATGTTGTTTACAGTATTATTTATGATAGAAAGTATATATGTATGTATTATTTCTAAATATGTTGAATGTTGTAATACTACCAGATGGATTTAGGCAATATTGAGAACAATATAATACTAATAAAATGTTCCTCTTTATGATTTTCGAATCTAAAAATCCTATCATTTTGAGTATTTGGATAGTTGTTATCAGATGTTCTGATAAAAAATTGATAGTTATCATACCCTAAACCTAAAAAAGGTATAGATATATATTAACTTTGGCACGGAGTTTGTAACTACCAAAGGGAAGCAAACTAGGTTTGAAAAAGTATATATATTTTTGCACAGTGTCACCTCCCGAGTCGATTTACTGATGTTCATCCTACCGTAAGCATGATAATTCAAAAAATAATGACGCTTTCTTGATGAAATTTAAATTGTAGGTTACTAATAATAAAATGGAGAAATCGGAACATGGATTCGGATCCTTGAAGCTTAAAAAAAGATAGAATCTTCAAGTTTGGTACTAAGGCGTTCTTTCTATTTCTGCTTGTGTTCCTAAAATTTTAAATCAATTGGACAGATAATGATGGGTACCTATCACAGGTCCAGCAAGACGTAACAATCATATCTTCAAAATTGATACAAATAACAACTTGAAATTTAATCAAGAGAGTTCTGTCTTGCTTTCTTTATGTTTTTGAAGTTTGAGAGGAATGAATATAGTGATTCGAATAATTGTCACACGCCTTCTAAGGGCCTCCTCAAGGATATCTTCGGAATTAAAAGCGCTAGAAATCTAGCATTTCCTACAATCTAGTTCTGCCTTATTTGCTTAATGTTTCGGAGATGATTTGAATCCTGAGATGATGGAGTTTATGTAACTGTCAATTTACTTTTTGAGGTGTAGGGTATTACTTAGTTCTTTGTATTGACTTACTGTTGTTTCTTTATTTTTAATCAATTTTGAATGCAAATAATTCTGGATTGTATTAAATTCGATGAAATGTTTGGTTTATCTTCATCATAAAATGTTTTAACACACCATAGTTCCTGTCACTATCTCATGCTTCGTTAACTGTAGAACCTTCTTTGTTATATTTAGAAGGATTAAAGGAGATTCGATGCAACAAAATCTAAAGGATTATTCGTTGCAAAATGAAAAGAAATTGTAGAAATTGGGATTAAAAAAAACAATTAGAGAATTATGAAAATTATGGATGATTAAGAAGAATGAATAGGTACCATAACATATGAGTACCAGTTGGACTTAAGTTATTATTAATTGATTACTTACTAATGAATCACTTCACAGTTAATTTTTGCGAACACGTTACGTATTTAATTTTTTAAAGTAAACATTCTCGAATTACAATTAAAAACTCTCACAAGTGAGATATCTTCTTTCTTTCAATTTATTACCAAACCCTACTTTCTATCCCCAAACTAACGAAGACTTTCCTATAATCTTGAAAGTAAATGAAAAATCTTATAATTGCTATTCTTTTCCAATATTCAAGCAAAAAAAAAAAACCAATTCCTTAAAGTCCATTGAGATCATTTATTAAATTATCACTTATTCAATATACAATTTTATTAAACAACAATGGCAAAAAATCCCATCTCTACATTAAAACATATTTAATAATACCTAATCCCAAGCGAATATTCTGGCAATAAAATCAAAAAGGAATCCAAAAATTCAAAATACCCAGTCCATTAAATCATAAATATCCAAATCACGATTTCTATTCTATTTATGGTAAAAGTTAAATTTTATTATTACTTTATTTTGAATTCCATTGTGATTTATATCGCAGTTCCGCTTAATATTATCATTTCTTCGGACATTTACAATATGATTGATTCCCAAATTTATTTTAGAATTAAATATAGAAACAAAATCAAATATCTCAATTATAATTAATACAAACTATAAGAATTCTTTGCTCTTTTGCTAAATATAGAATATTTGATAAATTTATTTAAATTTTATATATTAATAATAATAACTTATATTAAATCCAAATACTATACTATAAACCAATAAAAAATATTGTCTTGAATACAGTTTATATTAAATATTAGTACCCGGAAAATTGGCTCAATTAATTCAACTCGCCCAAACTAGTATAATATAAATAAGAATTCCACATCAAGTGCAAGACCGCGTCAAAACAATATGAATTCCTGAAGTTTTAAATTCCAAGACGCCTTTAAATTAATCAATTGAAACTCGGTTCAGAAGTTAAGATTTGTTATAAACTAGAAGAACCGTTCAGAGGAAATTAAGAGCTTAATGCAAAAAGTCAAATGCTTTCGGCACAATACTCGTTTAGGTATCCACTTACATTTATTTTAGGAAGAACCAAATTTCAACTAGAACTTCGGAATATAAATATTTGGAAGTCACAAATTGTGGAAGATATTACCATCACATGGGAATATATTGATTCCTAAAACTTCATTCAGTTCTTAATAAAAATAAAACATATTTAACTATCAATTTTGCTAGAGGTCAGGATTCTGAACCAAAAAGCATCAATGATTGAAGAGTAAGTAGAAAGCCGATTAGAAATTCTAACAGTTATTCTAGTTTCTATTAAAGTTGCGGAAGAAGATAATATTAGTAAATATTATAAGGGACACAATATAGCCAAGGAGATTTATGTTTTCTTGATACCTCTTAGAAGTTTGTATTGCCCTTAAAAGATAGTGAGTTTGTCCTTACCAAAATAGAATTGAATAACTCAACATGCGACTTCCGGTGATATGTTGAGAACAGTTGAAGCCTGAAATGTACATGGGTCTGGAAATCTTCTTAAAAGTAAATAATGAATTAAAAATGCTTAACACTGAACTTGAAATTAAATCTCAGTTGCCTGAACCAAATCTACGATCTTAACTGCGGTTTCTATTTAAAAAGAGCAAGATATTATTTTAAGCTGCACTAAATGTATTCGACTGAATATCTTCGGCGGCAGCGTAGTTTTTCTCAAAATAAAAGCTTACCTTTGGTTGAACAAATTAAATTTATTAAAACCTACATGTCTTTCAACTTTTGTTATTTTCAAACCTACAAACCTGATGTCTTTCAACTTTTGTTATTTAAAAATATTTAATAATAAGTTCCTTTGCTTTTCGTTGTTTTAATTCACTCCACATTTATTAATTGAATTTCGATGTCTCAATAGGAGTTTCTCGAATCGGGTTTAGATTGATTGAATTGATTTGAAGATACTCACGTTTATAGTGTAGGTGTTATTCATAATTATATTTTTTAAGCAGATTTTATTTTGTTTACCTTAATAATATTTTCACCTACGCAAACTTCTAAAGCAAACTTCTGAAATTGGTTATATTATTACTTTTCCACTTGATATTGGGAGATTTAATGCATCTTTATTAGGTAAAAAAATATTATTTTTTAAAAAAATGATGACAATAATATATACAATAATATCAAGTGGTCAAAAAATTTATTTATTTAACTGATATAATATTAAATATAGGTACAGATAAAACAGATGATTTTCACAAAATATCTATAAGATAAAGTCTTTAAATAAGCAAAAACCGTTATATAAATAGAAAAATATGAAGGTGAAAATAAATTTTATTTAGTTAATAAAATAATAATCCGAAAATGGAAAAAGTTTAAAGAAAATAAAACAATATGTAATAAACTTATTGTAGGTGTAATGCATTTAGTATAATAATTTTTGACGATAAGGTGAAAGGTTTCCGGAGACTTGTAACCTAGTTAACTACGATTTTATTTGCCTTTCAATTTTGGCTTTTTTGAATTTGACAATTCAGTTTAAAATTTAAATAAACTTTTCGTCAAATAAATTATCTATACTACATTGCTGAATCGACTCAGCTATCGGCGTATAGTTGGCTCATTAATCCTGGCTGTTTTATAGTATCTTCTAGGGACTAACACCTGTTCTAAAGAAATTAAACAATGAATGTCTCCACCTAGTTTAAGTTTTCCAACGGAATTAAATCCAACGGAAAACTTAGAGGGCAATTGATACTCATCCCGCAACCCAGTCACCTAGTCTATCCAGGCCGAATTATCATGCTCAGATCTCGGAAGTGGAACCATATTTCATAAAATGTGTTCTTTTTATTCTCTGTAATTTATATTTGTACGATTTAGATAGTTTTTAGGAAGAACATTAACAATTTTCTTCCGAATATCCCATTCCTCATAATCCTTTAATCCTAATTAAATTTGCTGATCCGATTCCAAAAAATCCTTCCATGTCCCTTTCCTCAAAATCAGTTCAATCAGTATCGCAGATTCCACCCTAGGGTTAGAAGAGGGTGTTGGTTAGCTTTGGTGTATTAAAAATCCATTAGGAGGCTTTTGAAGCTTTTCACTGTCCATCGCAAAAAAATCTGTCCTTTGAATTTGGCTATCATTTGTTTTCTAACATACTATTAAAGGCATAAGTAAATAGAGATTTCAAAATTTATTTAGAACACTTTTTTCAAATTTAGGTTTTTCTATTTGATAAGAAAAGGCCCACAGGTACAAAAGTATTAAAAAGGAAGTCAGTTTACCTGTTTAAATAAAAAATATTATAATTAATTCCCTGCATTAATGTTTCTCTTCTAATAAATTCCACTTTTCAAACATATGGAATTTTAATCCGTTATTTTCTGGATATAGATAGATGTCGGTTTTCTTATACCTACTACGTTTTAAGATAAGATGTCTTCTGTAAATAGATACAACCACTTAACCATTCCACACACACTACATATTTAAATTTAATTTTTAAAAACCAACCAAATCTATTATTAGCATTTTACATTTACTATTTACTATTTACCTAATCTATCTATTACGAATTCCTTTATAAAAGTATGCATGAATGCATTACATACATTATATGCATATTATATATTGAAACTTATGTTTATTGCATTTTTTAAATTGATTATAATATAAAGAGCTTGTAAATTTTTTGCATCTTTTTTTTTATTAACAATTCAAAAATAATTTACAATAAAATACAAGATGTTATCATATATGTAATTTATTTTAATCCCATTCTTCTTTAAACCATTGTATACCATATTTCAATGCAATTTTGTGGTTTATTTCTTTCGTTTTCTCTACAAAATACTCATATGGAATAGAAACCCATCTTGCATTGCTATTAAGAAAGAGACTAGTATTCTCTAATATTTTAAATTCAAATATAAAATAACAAAGAAAAGAGTAGAAGAAACTGTTTTACCAACCAGACCTACCAGATTTTACGTTTTTAAGGTTTTGCTATAAAATTTGATTATTTTTTACAAAAATTTAAAGGTCTAGGTCAACTAGAAGAACATGTTTGTCTAATCAAATTTATTTTACAGACAGACATTAACTGAATCACTTTTTTAAAAGGAATAGTGAAAAGCTTCAAAAGCCTCCTAACGTAACTTTAAAAAACCAAAACCACCACCCTCTTTTATCCCAACTTTAGGGTGGAACCTACGATATTTTTGAAAAAAATTTAGATATCACTTCTTGAAGCTTTCGACCAAACTGGTTTTTTATTTCTAATTCTTACCTCTTTCAGTTTTAGAGATATCTTGCACACAGACGTTCAGAAGGGTAGACTTTCGAATTTTCATACGTTTACCGAATCGCTTTTTGATTTCGGAATCATTTTCCATTCTCTTTTGCTGCGGCAAAATTGTATTGACACTTTAAATATGAAATCTTTTATTCTTTATTCTGAAGGCTACAAAGAGACACATTCTAAAATTTCGCTAGTATTGCATTAAAGATTATAAGTTAAATACAAAATTAAGAAACTCTAATAATATAAGACATAAATATTGTAGGCCTTAATTTTTACATATTAAATTTTATAAATGCGCATGTATCTAAGGCTCAGGAAATTTAGAAATAAAAAGTTTTTAACCTTTTATTGCTATCAAGTTTATTACAAAACTCATTTAAGTTATTATTTATGAGTCAAGAGAAACCTTCTAAAGAACCAGGAAAACACAGACCACGGTAAGTAGCTATACCCGTATAATCTCGGTCCAGACCGTATCTAATAAAAAAAAAATATAGAATTAATAATTTTTATCATACTATAAAAAAAATATACCTGCCACACCCAAAAGGAAAGCCTAATTCAATCTTTGAAAGCAAATATAGTGATAGTAGGAGCAATATAGGGACAAATAATGAAAAAGTTTTTTTATCAAAAAAAGAGATTTCTAGTTCTTATAAACTATACATACTTCAAATAAATGGAGCTAAGAATATAGAATAGAGAAACTGAGCTTGAAAACTTGCATATTTGGCATAGTTGCATATATTTGATTTCCTTCGTAGAATTAAATTATGTGGGAGGTTTTCAAACTAATAAATAGGCGAACAGATAAACTGAACAGCCATCCAATAAGTTACTGTGAACCTAAAAATCACAATACATACTTTTTAAAATACTAAAGAATATACGTTCGAAAAAATAAAGTTAAAATTAAAAAAAAATACCAAGGAAATCCTATATAAATATGTTAAAAGTGTATTTTTTATCTTATTTGGAATTTATATTTTAAATTCAATTATTGTTTTTTTTCTCTTTTTGTTTTGTAAAATTTTAAATATAAAACTTATTTTATGGGATTTATTTATTTTGCAATGGTACAAATGTTACCACAAGTAAAGTTTTTCAGTCAACACAATGAATAATAGTTCCAAACCAAACCAAGAATTATAAAATATTCAATATGTATGTAAATAAAATGGTTTGAACGATTTTACGAAATACATTGAATATTGTGTTGTATAAACATATTGGGAATAATATTGCGGAATTTTAACAACTTTATTTAACTACTAAATATTTAGGACAGCAATCAAGTCCTTAAAACAGAAGCGTGTCAATTATACCTGTATTTAATTTGCCCGTATTATCAATTGCCTGTATTTCTTGATCATTTGACTGTATTTCTCTTACTTGTATTTATCAAAAGCAGGATTATAACAAGAAAAACAATCAAGATAATACAGGCAAGTGATAATAACCCCTTCAAAAGATATTTTGTGATAACAATTTCTTTGGAGCTGAATACATTAAAAAGTTTCTTAAATTTTTTATACTGAATTTCATTTTCATTTCATATACAATTATTTATATCGACATAAAAGATAAAAACCATTAAAAAAAAGGACCAAGTTCATGTGAAAAGAGTGTATGTATAAATATTCAAAATAAAAACGAAATATCCATAAATATTTAAATATAATATTATTGTATACTTTAATGGAAAAATTTTAATTAAAAAACAGAAATGTTAAAACTATTTTAATTAAAATAAATTCCATTAAAAAAAATTAAATTATTTTTTATTTTAATTCATTATAAATGCTCATATTCATTTAAATTTCTTTTTTGATTTAATTTATATTGTAAAAACTTTTATTTTGACTATTATTAAAAAAATAATTAGAATAGTTCGATTGTACATTTTTTTAATCAATCAAATTTAAAATTAAATTTTGATCTGTTTTTTTTTTTTTTTTTTTGTTTTGCCGGTACCTCTACGTGCTAACTGTTCACTGTGATAGGCTAAACAGCCTGACTTTATATATGCATGTCGGAACAGGGGAGATATATTCATATATTAGAACTGATCAAATGAATTCCATATACAATTTAAACATGAGATAGTACTACGCCTTATAACATGTGTAAATGTCTTAGATTTTCAATAAATACAGCTCTATTTTTGTTTATATTGTAATAATTTTCTACTTGAGTTATATGGTATTCTATTTCAGTGAGTTATATTATCGAATTGAAATATTTATTTACATTTTGTATTTGTTTATATTGTTATATTTATTTATTTATTATTAAATATATATAATTATTAATTATTAATTAAGCCATTAATTTGAACCTTTGGTCGCTGAGTCGAGTTGAAAACCAGATAAAAGTTTTTTTCACTTTCACTGGGATTCGAACCCGGGGTCGCATGAAAGTCGGCACTCTAACCACTGTGCCACCCAGCCGTTATACAAATATTAAAGTACCATTTTGTCTTCTAAAGCTCTAAGTATACCATCTAATATACATACAATTTGTAAACTTAATTTTTTAAAATATTTTCATATCTTTATTCTTGAAACTAAACTGTATATTTATTTAAATCTCATATTATTGAAAATCTACAGAGCTGCACTGTCGACGCGTTTCCCTGTCTTTCGTAAAAAAAAGTCTTAAAAATACTGCTATATTAATTAGTTAATTTTTAATTTTATTTTTTAATATTTATTCAATTCCTTGATATACAATATTTGTAATACACTGCAGTTAATGCACATGTATTAATTAATTTGGAAAATCATTTCCCAATGATAATTAGTTTCTAAAATTAATTGGAAGTTTCTCTGTCCCAATAACTGTGAAAAGCTTCACGATATTTCGAATAATTCTCAAATATTTCAAATGTTGCATACTTTAGGGCGCACATATATTTGAATGAAGTGTTGTTACAATAATAAGATAATTTTCATAATAAAAATATTATAGATAAACCTTGCAAAATTCTATAAAATATGTTAAATTATAGTATATATAAAATATGTTATAGATAGTATTATAAATATTTTCAACAAATATTGGCAAAATAGCCGGCCTATCTGGAATCATGATTTCAAACTTCAAAGAGCAGTGGCTACAAAATTAAAAAGGTAAGATGTAATCAGTTCTTATAAGTACTAGAAAAGTTTTAAATTTTTAAAAATTCCTTACTTAAATTACAACATTTGTCATATGTAATGTATTATATGTATAAATTTAAATTTCATATACAAACATCATACTCCTTGACAAATATTTATTTACGTATTTTAAAAATTCCTTGAATTTAAAAAATTTTTTTTAAATATTTTTGAATGTAAATTGAAGTTAAAAGCAAAACGATAAAATACTACAATACATAATGCATAAATTTATATATATATATATATATACATATATATTTATATATATACAATTATTTTAAATTGGTTTCTTTTTTGTTTCAACATCAAGTACTAAAGTTAATTTTCAAGTACAATTTTTCAATTAAAAGTTTGATATAAATTTATAACCGTTAAAATAAAAAAGAAAAAGTTGAAACATGAAAATGCTGTCAATAAAATGGGGAAAAACGCAACAAACAACATTAAAAAGTTATTGGTTTATTTAATTTTTAATACATTAAAAAAAATTTAAAAATTAACGGTATTATTTTTCAGGTAACAATATTTTAGAACGGGTCATTACAGTTAGAAAGCAAAAAAATAACGGTAAATCCTTAAGGCAAATTTAAAACATTATAACAAAAATTAATAATTTTATAAAAGTAATTGAAGTACAAGAGTTGGGTACTTGTCAATAAAAAAAATAACATTAACTTGGAGAGAGGATTAAATAATAACATATTTTAATTGATATACTTTTAGCTTTTATTGAAGGTCAATATACAGGGTGTTCCCGACTCGATGGTCTTCCTTCAAATGGGTGATCGGGCATATCGAGCAAAGCAAAAAATTGTATGAAAGGGGGGGGTCTATTTTCATTAGTTTAGAAGTTATGGGGCCTTAACTATTTTTCAATCATAATTTAGTTTTATTTCGATAAAATTGGAATTAAATAAGATAAAAAAAAAGTAAGTATAGCATTTAAATGCTTATTAATGCAGATTTCTATCAAACATTACTCTAAAGTTTCTCAGTCTGAGGTTATAAGGGCTTAAAGTCCAATATTTTTAACAAAATATCAATTAAATCCATTTTATCAAGAAAATAACGGTATTAACATAACAGTTTTTTTACTTCAAAATATTATCCTTCTCTTTCCCTGCATTTTGAGTATACTAGCACTTTTATAGCTCAAAAACTTTGGAAGTTATAAAGTAAAAACTTTTTTGTGATACCTAACTCAAGAAACGATAACTCTCGAAATGAGTTCAAATTTGGTATATTGACTATTGGCAAAACCTTGGTCATGAATCTCAACCGATTTTCAAAAAATTTGGTGTGAATTCCAAAATAAAGAAACACTTCCCAAGTAGGTAAAAGTGGACCACAGCATTGGAGGGGATTCCATGTAAAATAAAGAATTACCACACATGCAAACCACATTATGCAAGAAGAAAAACTTAAACAATCCATTTTGGATTTATTTCTAAGTTTTTATTGTTATTAATATAGATGTTGCTGTACATAGTTATTCCGATATCTGCAGTTCATTAATTTTAACTCGATGACAAATGACAGGAGCTTAGTCAATCAAAACAAAATAAGAACATTGTTTTCTGGAATCAGGCGGATAAAAGTCTTAGCTCTTTGAATTAGATGTTGATTTTCTGACCACTGTCCCACCCATCTAACCAGAAATCTTATTGAAACATAAAAAGGACAAATCAAATTTTCTACAATATTTAATATCAAAATTTTGACTTAAGTGAAACGTAGATTTAGTTGAACCATTTCTTCACTGATTGGTAAATATAAAAATTTATAAATGAAAAATATTTTAACTTCCCCTCAATTACCATACTTTATTCACATTGTTACACAAACTCTTTGTTTAAGTTATATTTTTTCTAAGTTTCATTCATTTTTCTCCGATCCCTTCGATAAATTTTTTTATTCAAAATTTTATTTCTTCTAAATTACACACCCTTTCACGTGTAATTTGAAAATAAAACAAAAACCGTTATAAAATTTTAAGGCATACATTTATTTCCTAAAAACAATCCCTCACATAAAACTTAAATTCAGAAGAAATTTAAATACAAAACAAAACAGATTTTTGATTTAGAACAAAAAGAATAAAAGATGGAATTTTATAAAAGAATAATATTTAAAATAATATAAAACAAAGTAATGTCTGAAACTAAGCGTTTTAAAAAATCCACATTTTAACTCCACAATAATAGGGATTATTCTAAGAACGGAGGAGGGAAAAAAAGGATATTTTAAAATCTTTAAAAACAACTTTAATTCTTTTATTTGTTTTTAAGTTTTCAGAAATTTGCGAGTTTATGTCAAGTGCTTGAATCTTGCGAGTTTAGATCCTAATTCTGTAAATCGGAGGATATAAATTTTAAATGGAGGATAATACTAGTAGATGATATAAAACAAAAAACTTGGCCGAATGTATAAAACCATAGTAAGAAGTGAAGCTTGCCTTGGAAAATTTTCAACGCCCAATGTTTCCGTTTTGAATATTTCAAGTATTTTTAATAGCTACTGAAATTTACAATCCCTCACAATAAAAATAAATTTTCAGTGCAGTTCGTATAAAGTCAAAAATCTTTTTGGGGCTATAATGTGCGAAGCATTATTCCAAAAGTTCTTGATTAAAAATTTAAAAGATCTTGCTAATTTAAATAAAAAATTATTTTAATAATTATTTTCACCTTTTAGGCCTCGTAAATATTTTCTAAACAAACAATGTAAAAAATTCTGGCATACATATAGGAAAATATCATCCCAATGTTATGCAAAAATTATAAATTTCAAAAGAATATTTTCATGCAATTTCATCTTTAAATTATGCAAAAATTAAAAATTTGCAACAATGTTTTTAACAAAACAGAAGGTGTCAAAAGACCAATTGCTTTGTGGTTAGGACGTCGGACTTTCAAACGAAGGGTCAGGTCATATCTAATTAAAAAAATGTAATTTATAACTTATATCATAATAGCACCCCATATTTTAAATTAAAAACAGGGGTAGCTGCATCTGATCGATTCCTGTACATGGATACCTAATAAATAAATAAATATTCTCGAGTTTTTGAATATTGGATTGTCATTGTCTAATAACATAAGTTTAAAAATTTGAAGTCTCTAACTAGTAGTAGCTACTTAGTCTCTGTAGTGGCTACCAGAACTTGTAATTCTATTATTAGTTTTTTTTATACTTGAAAACAATCTAATGCTTAAGATTTTAATTTTGTATTGCAAACTGTGTAAAACGGATGATTGGACGAAATGATTCTAATAGATAAAATTTTCATATTTTTTTAAATATGGATTTTCTAAAAGAAACAATACATTCAAAAAAAAAAGGATGAATTTTTTTTTTCCTTTTTTTATAAAGGATTATTTTAGATTTGTTTTTCTTGTTTTTTTTTTTATTTTATTGTCTTTTGTTTTTGTTCTGTAAATTTTTGTTTAGTTATTCTTTATTTTTTAAATTCTATATTTATATCTTTTCGTTTTAATAAATTGTTTGATACTTCCTTTATCGGTTTTATTTATTCTTTTATTCAATTTTTATTTTGTTATTCTACTTGATCTGTAAAACTTTTTGTCTTCTAATTTTGTTTAATTTCTATTTTAATGTAAATCCTCTTTTTTATAATCTCAAGCTGTTTGAATCAGTTTCGTGCAACAAATATTATCAAAGAAAGTAGATTAAACCCTAGATTAAGTCGCGGTACATAATATTAGCTTGATTTGAGATATGTACACCGCCCTTGCTCCGTAATGACTAATACAAGACTCATTTCTTATACTGAGCCTAAATGACTTTGAAATTCTAAAGAGTATAAGTTTTTACCCTTACGACTTCCTAAGTTATGCCGGAAAGTTCGAATCATATACCGAGCCTAAATGGCTGTAAAACTCTAAGAAATTAAAGCATCCAGCCAATATTTTAATATTGTAAATCTAATCATTCCATTTAATAAAGATATGCTTCTCAGAAAATAATGAAACATCATCTTCATACAATTGCTTCATACAGCACATCACTGAAGACAACAATATAATACTGAGAATTCCATTTCCCTCCTGATTTGTTTTCTTAGTATATACACAGGATACGCAAATACTATTGCAAAAAATACAAGAATATATCAATAAGATACATTTTAAATTCATTACCTGTGGAAATATTGTTAAAGAATGGCTTACAATGTCAAAAAAATATATGGAATTAAACATTGAGATTTAAGGATATTTTGATATTAGATGTACTTCTTTCATTCGATTCAGGATTAAGAATTGCTTTATAACACGTAAAAATAAAAACAACAGAACTTATACATTTGGGAGGGTCAGGATCTATGATCTGCGTAAAAAAGTTTAAATATAATTGCAAAAGATGGCGCAGACATAGTTTTTGATTTAAAAGAAATATAATAAAAATATTATAAATTAAAAATCCTTAGACCTAATTATTTTCGAAATTTGTAAAGTTAAAAAATTTAAATTTGGTATAATGTAGTTTTGTCCCATTTACTCTGACGAGATGAATTAGTGTGGGAGTTCGTGTAACTTTCAATTGAATTTGTCTTGGGCAGAATATTATCAAGTCAGTTGCATCGACTTACTGTTGTTTCATTACTTGTATCTATTGAAATATAGTCAATAATATCTCTCTTTAAACAATTTTTAAGTTATAAATACGAAACCGCAAGAGTTAATTTCTTCAATTTATAAATAGTTTGACTGGCCACGGTTGTTCATACCAAATTATTTGTATTATCAACAGAACTTTTATATAACCATTCTACAAGTTGCAGAACTCTAAAGCCAACAATTAGTAAATTGCATAATTTCCTCGCCCTTGTTACTAAGGTTATATATTGTATATATATAAATTAATCCATTTCCATGGTTCCTTAAATAAGCCATTTTTTGATCCTAAAATTCCGATTCCGATTACACGCAACCTATCCATATATCCATATTCAAATTATATGCGAAAGTACTTCTAGACATTTCCTTCTATCTTTACGTTATTTTCAATAAAAAATATAAAGAATCCCAAATGGATGACGACTGATGGCTGAAGATAAGAAAAGTAACATAAGGTATATAAGAGCGTCATCATGTAATTCAATATATTATATTATGGTAATATTTTGAAAGGATATCGATTATTATTATGTATATTGGATGGCAGATTGACTTCCCATTTACCGTTACCAAAGATTTAAATTTAAATAAAAAAAAAACAAAATCTACAACTAAAAGATAAAACATTTTTAAATAAAGTCGTTTAAAATGAAGAGTAAAAGAGCATGCTATTAATATATGTAAATACATAATATATGAACGCGTAAAGAATTTATTATATATTATAATATATGTATTTGTAAAATTTTCAAATTTCTTTTTTAATAATAATAAATTATATTAAAGAAAGTTGAAAAAAAAAATAAGTAATTTTATAGTCATTAGCTTAAATGGATACAACATTATTAAGATTTTATTTAAAAAACTGTTCTTTGCTGTTTTACATTCACGATTTCATTGATATATTCAATAAATAAGATGTAAAAGTTTAAAATATATTTGTATAACAGTTTTATAATGATTTTGAAAAATTTTTATTTAAATATTAAGAGATAAATGTTAAAATGATGTTACTACAAGTTCAACAAGGAAATTTTAAGATACTAAAACTGTATTCTAGATTTCTTTATTTGTTGACGTTAGATCATATATAAGCCAGATCATAGCCTACTTCACCAACGAGACATCTTGTTTATTTTTTTTCCTGTTAAATAATTGAACTGATTTTCAACTTTATTTGATTAATTTATTTTTTAAATAATAAATTATAAAATATTAGAACTTTATGTGATTGAAATTCTTATTAAAATTCCACCTTTCAAAACAATTGCATACTTTTAGGATTTATGTGCATAACCTTCCATTGGATGAACTCAAACCACTTAAGATCAAAAATGAAACGTTTAATTAATAAATAACCATTGAAAATATGAAACATTTGTTTTTTTTTTGGAATTGTAAATAAAGAATCTCTTCTATATTTCATTTAGTATAATTAAGTTAAATAAAGATTTTTACAAAGTAAGCATTTTTTTCGCAATTTTGTTGATATTAAAAAATTTTAAAAAAATTTTTGAAATAGTGTAACCGTCAATATTCAGATTGTTTAACTTTAAAAAAAGCAAAACCTTTAAAGTTTGTAAATTTTAAAACTATTATATTGAAAACAATGCAATTTTCTTAAAAAATGTTTAAAATATTCTACAGTATAAATATTTAAGTTGCCTTTTATTTGTTTTGGGTTTTTTTTACATTTTTTAACTTCTATTATACGAGTATTTTTCATTTATTCAAAACTTTTGAAAACTTTCTTATTTTAACAAAAAAAATTTTAATTTATTTTATTGAAAACTTTTGTTATAAATTTCTCAATTTACCAACTACAAAATAATTTTCATTGAATGAAATTGGAAATTTTTAGATTTTATATATTTTCCAATAAAGTATACTTAAACAAATATATAGGAAGCCTAATCTGTATTACCCACTTAGAAGCTCTTTAAAAATTACTTGAATAATTAAACTTATACGCTTAGTTAACTTTAGAAATAATTGATTATTAACAAGTGATTATTTTTAATTAAAAAAAAAAATTAATTTGCTTCTTAAAAGAACTTCATTTGATTTTAAATCATCTAATTAAAAATAATTGGTAGTTTTAGTTAAAGAAGCATCATTTCGGCAATTGAACAACATACCGTGCCTAATAATACCTCTTTAACCAAGTACAATCAATTATGTAATTTATTTGAACTCAATATCGAATTGTAACTGATTCGAGAAAAAAGCCAGATAAAAGTTCCTTGTAACTGCATAAGAAGTTTAAAATTAAAAAATTTATTATTTTCATCTGAAAATTTTAAAGCAACTCATTAATAGCACTAAAACAATATTGGACTTTGTAACCAGAAGTTTGAAACTGAGAAATGTTTTTTAAAATTAAAAGCTATATGCTATATCCAGTTGGAGAAAACAACTATAAACCTGGGTCTGAGGTCGATAAAGCAAAAATGTTAGTTGTATCCAGAGGTAACCAGAGAGAGAAACAAAATATTACTTTTGGTGATGGCAACGTGGTGATGTAATAAACAGTTTTGTTTATCTAGGGTCCGAAATAACAAATGCAAACATCAGAATTAATTCGAAGGATAAGTAAAGCAAACAATGCATATAACTCTGTGTTGAAGATAATGAGATCTCGAAAAGTGATCAGAAAATTTAAACTTGAACTGCACAAATCTCTTATCAGACCGATGTTTTGCTACGGCAGAGAAACGTGGACGATCACCGAAGCGACGGCAAACCTACTTTACCGTTTCGAGAGGAAGATACTGCGTAAAATTATCGATTAGGGCCAATTTAAAATGCGACGCAATGCAGAGCTATACAATATATATTCCGACTGCGATGTATATACCGACTAAGATCGAGTGAAATGGAAGAGACTGATTAAGAAAGCCAAGATTAGACAACAGACTGTAGCTCCATAGAAGAAGAAGAAGAACTTTATATTTATTTTAAATCTTACAAAACCTTATCTAACTTAATTCTTTTAAAATAAAATAAGTCGTTATTGTGTTAATAAATTTTAACATTTGATTTTGTGAAAGATTCCAAGGCATACACGAAACAAAAGAGTAAATCTAAAAAAATTTAGTTAACTGGAATTTAAAGTTCCTCGGATAATAAAACCTTCTGCGCTCTTTATTTGTGTAACAACTTTAATTCAATTAATTTTCTCGTACTATTTTAGTTTTACGAAATATTTACTTCAAAAAAATCTAAAAATGATACTTGAGAAGTGCCCTTTTGGGTTTATCGAATTTTCTCCAAAAGTTTATCATCAATTCAATATACTAACATCAAGACCTCAGGAGTTCGCTCTGAGATCTTAGTCGGTATAGACGTGTTTAACCCTCGGTTACTGTCCATGGGGTGTAATCCACCCAAATCAAGTTTACAAGACAAAATATATACGAAAAATTGTAGTAGTTGATCTCAAACCAATATGTAATCTCGTTTTGGATATTTTTTTTTAATTTTGTGTAAATTAAATGTGGGCTTTGATAAAAAAATACCTCGAAAAATGCAATCCAAATTGGGTCTGGGTGGATTACACCCCAGACAGTAATCTTGACACAAAATTTTTTTACAAAATGGGGTAGATTACACCCCCGACAGTAATCTTGACACAAAATTTTTTTACAAAATGGGGTATATTTCACCCCCGACAGTAATCTTGACACAAAATTTATTCATAATAACGAAATTTTGTATTATGGTAGATATTTGAGTTATAATTGGAAATTTTTTTTTTTTTTATTATTATAATATTATATTCTTATATTATATAAAAATAATTAATATTTGAATTGCCATAGCTCCAAAGGCGAACAAAATTAATTTGTGTGAATTGCTACAATTTGGAGGCAATATCACAAATTTATTTTTGGAATTTTTTTTTTTAATACTGAAAACTGGTGAGATAAATTACATTAATTTTATAAAATTTTTCTCTAAAAAATTGTTCCTGTTAAAAAAAATTTTGTTAATAAACTTTTATTTGCTATATTTTGGCTTTCAAAAACAACCAAGCGCAAGAACGTGGCATGAAAATTATAGATTTTGTGATAATTTAAAAAGTATTAAATTTTAATTTTTTTTATTTTCTTATTAAATGGAGTATTTTTTGTTTTTATTATATATTTATTTATTTAGTTTTTAATAAAATGAAGTTTGTATATCTAAATTTGTAGAATTTTTACTGATTTAATCTGGAAAAAAATGCCTTAAGATATTTATGTTATAGCAGTTCAAAAACGCATTTGAATGTATGGGGTGTTTTCCACCCCTGGATAGTAACTACGTAACGTAAATAGAGGACAGTAACCGAGGGTTAAAAAAAAAAAATTCTGTGAAATTGACAATTAAAATAAATAATCATAAAAAAATATTTAATAAATATATTAAATAAATTTTTATTAGTGATTAAAAATAAATATATAATATCCATATATATTAAAAAAAAAAAAAAAAACTAAAAAAGGTGCTGTTTTTTCAATATGGATTGCTTAACGCAATCCGTAACAACTAGTGAAAAAAATGATTTAAAAGATCATATTAATCAAAAATTTAAGCAATTAGAAAATTTAAATACAAATAAAACAATTAATAAAGCTAAAATGGCAGAAGACAAAAAATTCAGAATTCTAAAAAGTGAAAATGCAATGCTAAAAATTAAACTTAAAAACTTAGAAAAATTAGTAAAAACATTAACAAAAACACATGGTGAAAAAAAAACCGCATGTGAATTACAAGAAAACAACAATCGTTTCTCCGCATTAATGGATTACGAAGATGTCTCTCAAAACGACGAAGTTGAGAACGAAGATATTATCGTACAAAAATCGAGTACGGATAAAGAAGAATTTGAAAAACATATGAAAGCATTATCAAAAAAAAATTGTGACAATAAACGTGCTATAAACAATTTAAATCTTAATAATAAAAATAATAACAACAACAATAATAATATTGAAAATAATAAAAACACAAACAAAAATAATAGCAACAACAACAATGTGACAAAACAAACTAGC
The DNA here is from genome assembly GCA_963082915.1 of Dolichopus griseipennis. Classification (NCBI taxonomy): domain Eukaryota; kingdom Metazoa; phylum Arthropoda; class Insecta; order Diptera; family Dolichopodidae; genus Dolichopus; species Dolichopus griseipennis. Next base: position 36,251,602 of record OY720442.1, on the reverse strand, counting down.
ATCAATAATAATAACAATAACAAAAAAAAGAATTCTGAAAATAATAATATTGTAAATAAAAATAAAAAAATGCCACCTATAAGTGTATTTAACACAGAATTTGATTTACTTAAAAAAACAATTAAAATGAAAACAGACAATTTCTTGATAAAAAAAATTTCTGAGACACAAATAATAATATATACAAGTGATATTACAAATTACAAAAATATTCTCGAAATATTAAAAAAGACTGAAACTAATTTTTACACATATACTCCGAAAGAAGAAAAAAAAATAAGCTTACTTCTTAAGGGTCTGGATACTTCGTATACAGAAGAGGAAGTATTAAACATATTAAAAAATTTTAACAGCAGCGACATCAAATTTGAATCTGTCAGCAGACTAAAGACAAGAAAATCTCAAGAAGAGAATAGAATTCTTTCATATTTTATTATACAAGCGTCTGCTGACAGTAATATCAACGACATAAAAAATATAAAGGCTATTGATAACACAATAGTACATTGGGTGAGCCTGATAAAACACAAATCTCTCCAATGCACAAGATGTCAAAGATTTTCGCACTCAGCCGCCAACTGCAACATGGATTACCGTTGCGTTAAATGCGGTGAGAGTCATGGACCAGGCGTATGTAAAATAAATAAGGAGGATGAAAGGAGTACGTTGTTTTGTGTACTCTGCAACCAACACGGCCACCCAGCGTCATATACAAGCTGCCCGGTGCACATAAAAAGGGAACAGAAAAAAGAAGAAGAAAAAAGAAAATTAAAAGAAAAAATTACTAACAGGTACAATATGGTAAACAATTATACTAACAAAAATACTTCATATGCAAATGCATTAAAAAACAATAACAATAGTAATAGCAATAATAATACTAATAATACTAACAACAACAATAACTCAAGTAGTAATGCTAGTAGAAATAATAATAATAATAATGACACCCTAGAAATTTTAAATAAAAATGTAATGATCCTTATTGAAAAAATGAACACTGTAGAAAAAGATATAAAATATATCTTTGATAAGTTTAACTTGCCCAAGAATAATTAAATATGCCAATAACAAGAAATAATTTCAATTAATGTTAATTCACTTATCTCATATAATAAAAGGTTTTCTCTTATGCATTTCGTTGAAGAAACAAAGGCAGATATTTTCTGTCTTTGCGAAACTAAATTACAAAATAAACACTACCTACAATTGGATGGTTACAATATAGAAAGAAAGGACCGTTCCAATCAAGAAGGTAGCGGTACAGCAATTTGTATTAAAAAAAATATACAATACAATGTTTTAAAAAAAAAGGTTTTTGACACATTTCAATGCATTGAAATAAGTGTCTTAAAATTAGATTTAAAATATTCGAAAAAATTATTTGTAGTTTCAATTTATGCTTCCCACAGAAACCAAAACAAATTTGTAGAAGAATTTCAAAAAATATTTGATGTTCTAGAGTTGGCTAATATTAATCATTATTATGTTATTGCCGGTGATTTCAACGCAAAACATACTTCTTGGCACAACGATAATAATAGCAACCGAGGGATTGCACTATATAATTGGTTGGGTGATAACAAAATACAATATAAATGTAATTTGTTAACACCAGATTTACCAACGTATCCTAGATGCAACTCTTACTTAGATCTTGCTTTAATAGATATAAGATTAGATTCTGCACATAATAGATTATTGACTCTGCCGTATGATAGTGATCACAAAGCCATATATGCCAATTTAGCGGTAACTAGAGAAAATATGTTAACCGAAAATCAACCGAGATCCAGAAAACAATATTTATTTCACAAAACCAATTGGAATAAATTTAGAAGAAAGCTGGATTACAATTTTGACAAGGAATACGAAAACACAATAGACCACATAACTGACACAAATAACATTTCTTTAGACAAAATAAACCTTCACATAAACAAATTAAACAAGATTTTAACACGGACCATGGACGAGACCATACCAATAGCCATGCAACTAAACAAATTGAAAAAGTATATTTCTAATAAACTAAGAAACCTACTAAAATACAAAAGTAAATTACTAAACGATATACATAAAATACACAGAAGAAATCTAATTTTGTTACCCCAAGAACATAATTTACTTAAAAGTCTACTGAACAACATAAACAGCCTTATCAAACAAGAAATAAATAACGAAAAAAACAAGTACTGGTACAATAGAATAAAAAAAATTTCACCTAAAGACAACAGAAACATGTTTCCTGAAATTAGGAAACTGTTTCAAAATGGACATGAGAACAAGACAAAACAACTACATATTGATAATACGGACATAAATATCTTAATAAATAACAATATCGACTATACTAAACTAGAAAAAACATCTACAGATAAATATATAGTAGAAAAACATGACGACATTTGTAAAATATTTGGTACACACCTGGAAAGAAGCCACAATGTTACATTACCTACTAACAACAATTTTCACACTGAAGTACACGACAAAATACAATCATTTAAACAATCAAGCCATGAACTGAAACGAAATAATACTACATTATTTACATTTGACATGACAAATACAGCCTCTAATACACTAAACAGAAACAACTACCTTACTAACTTCGACGAACTATACTTAAAAATAAGGAGTTTGAAAAATAAAACTTCATCTGGCATAGATGGCATTCCCAATGTGGTTCTTAAAAACTTATCGGTTAAAGTCATACAAAAATATGTTATTTTATTTAACAATGCATTAAATTACTGCTACTTCCCTACACCATGGAAGACAGCAAAGGTCATTATGCTAAAAAAACCGGGAAAAGACCCTACAAATCCAAATAACTATAGACCAATAAGCTTACTGCCAAATATCAGTAAAGTTTATGAATCTATAGTTAATGATAAAATAGTAAACTTCGTAAACGAAAACCAGCTGCTAACTGAAAACCAATTTGGTTTCAGATACAAACATAGCTCTATACATGCTATTAATAAATTAACATCCGACATATGCTGGCACATAAACAAAGTACAAGCGGTAGGCGCGTGTCTTATCGACTTGGAAAAAGCATTTAATAGTGTTTGGATAGATGGCTTACTTTACAAGCTATTAAACTATAATTTTCCAAGCTCTTTAATTAGATTAATAATGGATATGATATCCAACAACGAATTCATGATAGCCAATAACTCAAATATTGAATACAAGTTTGTAATAAGCAATGGTCTTCAACAGGGCACAGTAAATTCTCCTATTCTGTTTTCAATTTATTTAACAGAATTGTTAAATTTACTTGGAGGCATGAAGGGAAGCAATTACTCGTTAGCGTTTGCTGATGACCTAATAATTTATTCCGCTGGAAATAAAATAGCGGAAATCACGAGAAACGTTCAGAAACAATTCAACCTTGTAGCAGATTATTGCAAGGTTTGGTTACTCAAAATGAACGTAGATAAATGTGAAGCAATACTATTTCGCAATACGGTAGACAAAACAAACAACGATATCAGAAAATATTGGAAAAATTTTCATATAAAAGCTTCGAACTCCACTAAAATTGACAGAAAAAAAACAGTCAAATACCTAGGTGTTGTTTTGAACCAACATTTAAATTACATTGATAATGTTAAAAAAAATATAGAAAAGGGGACTAAAGCCTTTATGGCATCCAAAAAACTTTTCTATAATAAAATTATCGATGAAAGAGTAAAAATTTTAGCATACCAAACTCTTGTTAGACCTGTAATGTCATATGCTGCGCCAATTTGGTTCAACATAAGTGCAAGTCTAATGGAGAGAATAAGAAAATTTGAACGAAAATGCATAAGAGCTTGCGTAAACCTACACAGAAAACCTGAAACGGATTACAAGCATTTTTACTCCAATAAATGCTTGTACCGTAAAGCAAACATAATCAGATTCGACAACTTTGTAATAAAAATTGTTCGAAATCACTTTGAAAGATCTCTGAATACAAATGAAAATGGTTTAATATCCAAAATATATTACCATAATGAAGAGTACATAAAAAATAGTTTAAAAACGGGTTATATTGCTCCCGAACATTTTATCTACCTTGACTCTAAAGGGTATATTCAAAACCACGAGCACGTCCCCCTATTATATCACTATAATAGACGGGCCACATGCAAGTGCATAGAATATAATCCTAATAATATTGAGAGTAGTTTGCTCAAATATGATACGTTTATCCCTGAAAAGGATAAACGAATACATAAGAATTATTGGTGGCTAGATTCCCCCTGAAATATTATCAAAGATAGTTTTTTAAAAATTAATAATAGGATTAGGTCTAGACTAAGATAGTTAGGTATTAGATTAAGTAGGTTTTAAGTTTTAATTTAAGTAGTTCGTAAGTTTTAGTTCATAAGTTTTTATATAAAATAAAATGTATATCAAATTTTGGTTTTTGAAACAATTTTCCAAAAATAACTAGTTGTAAAAAAATTTCATGTAAGAAATTCTTAACAAATAAGAATATTCGTAATGTTAATTCATAAAAAAACTAAAAAGATTAAACTATAGTGTTTAAGGTTTTAGTCGTAAAATAAAATTAGAATAAATATTAGTTTTGTAAGCTTTTTTTACTAATTGTAAATTAAAAGAAATTAATAAAATAAAAAAAAGTTAAAACAAAAAAAAAAAAAAAAACATCAAGACCTCAAAAATAACAAAAAAAAAATGAAATTTTTTGGGTTTATGCGCAGAGTAATAATGCAAATTTTCAAAAATCTGAGGTTTCAATTTGGGGTGCGAAAACAATACTTACCCCTTATTACAAATTATAGAGTGCTTAATAAAAAGCAATGTTAAATAACATAAAAATTACAATTTAAATTCTTGAGTTTTCCTTTCCGTTGTAAAACATATTTCTTTCCAAAGGATCTGTCCAATATCTATAAAAGCTATATTCGACCTAAGATGGATAACATACTAGAAAATAAAATGGTTGGATTTATTTCATTCTTAATCTATTTATTAACTTGTGCTCACTTATTTCAACATTTTAATAAAATTATAGAAAAATCTTCAAGTAGCTTGTTCTTTCGGATTTTTATAAGGAAAAAACTATGCATTTCCCAATGTGACATATATAAAAAAATGCTGTTGACGCAGCATAATCTGAAATTTTGGTAAAACGTCAGATATCATGAGATTTAAAACTAAAAAATTAACATCACATATTCTCATGGATCAAGGTCAATTAAAAGACAAACTAAAATATTTAAAGTTGAAATATAAAAGAATTAATTCAACAGGATCTTCACTTTAATATCAAACGGATAAGTCCAAGTTATTAAAATTAATATACATTTTATGTTTTACAAGTACCTACGCTTTCCCTCACCACAAAAAAAAACCCGCATTTCATTCTTCAACTAAATTTTCTTTGTCTTTTCAAAAATACTTTTCTTATGGTTCCCACGTCCATCTAACCTCTCTCCCTCCCCCCTCACTTCTTCATAAAACAAAATTCCAAAGTAAAAGTTTTTAATATATTAAAAAAAAACAAGTAAAATTGCAAAAAAAAAACAATGCAAAGAAAATCGAATAACTTTCAGTAACTTGTAAAAAAATAAAAAAAAAATTTTGAATTAAAATTCCAAGGATATGTGACAGTTTTGTTCCTTCATCTCACAATTTTTTACTTTATTTTTTTTTGCAAAAGAAAAACTTCCTTTAAAAAAAAACTTTCCTTTCTCTTTCGAACAGTATATTAGCAACAATGTAATCTGATTTGTTTGAAGAACTTTCTTACAGCATTTTTTTAATTTTTTTTTTTTTTTTTGTTTTTTAAACTGTTACCAATTTTTCATTTCTTCTCTATATACTTATAATAAATTTTTTATTTATTGAAACCTTAATTTTTGGTTTTCATCTGTATATATATATATATATTGCTATCTCATTCCAACAATTTCACACATCTTTATTTTTGAATGTAATGTAATATACGAGTATATACCGATGTTAAATATTTTTTTGTAAAATTTGCATATCTTCAAGGTTTTTTCAAAAAAAGTTTTTTTTTTTTTTTAATAAATTTTGCATCCTATGTAAACGTATGTTTACGTTTTTTGGGTTTAGAAACTTATATCATTGTTATAGTCTTATTTTAATAATCTTTGTTATAAGAGGACGAGGAGAGGGGGATCTTGTTAAACTTATGATATAAATCTTAAAAAAAATATTTAATTAAAAAAAATTCAGTTAAACTTAGTTCGTAAGATTCATGTGCAAGATTTTTGAAAATCTTCTTTACACTTCAAATAATGTGGTCATAGTGAAGATTGAAGTTTGGATTACTATGGGAGTGTATCATTTGGCCTTAGTATTAGTTGACTGCATTTTTATTTTATTGTATTTTCATATGAATGGATTTTACAAGCGCAGGGTTATACGCCTTTTGCAGAATATTTATATATATACATACACGTACTCTGATATCTTATGACAGATACCTCAGTGGTTAAAGTGGCGGCTTTTCAATCGAAAAGTCTCGAGTTCAAACCCTAGTCGGATCATATCTAATAAAAAACGAGGAAGAGCGTAGTAGAGTAGACTGTGTCAACTCTGGGATACCCGTATGACCGTAACATATACATTACATCGTCCGGTTAATTACTTTTGGCAAAATTTACAGCTTTATTAAGTGTAGTAGAATACTCATAGAAAAGAAGGAGTTGTATGGCAGCTACTCGAATCCTCTGCCTTAGACCAACCAAATTTTGCTGTAACTTTGGCCATTACACTAAACTATTTTTAGCAAAATTTCAGACACCCAGCTTCCTTAGGTGTAGTATAATGCTCATATAAAAGAAGGAGTTGTATGGCAGCTATTCGAACCCTCTACAGTAGACCATCCAAATTTTTCAGAAACTTTGGCCATTACACTAAACTAATTTTAGCAAAATTTTAGACACCCAGCTTCATTAGGTGGAGAGTAATGCTCATATAAAATAAGAAGTTGTATGGCAGCTAGTCGAACCCACAGCAGTAGACAAACCAAATTTTGCAGAAACTTTGACCATAAAACTAAACTACTTTTGGCAAAATTTCAGACACGCAGCTGTAATTGGTACAGAGTAGTACTCATATAAAAAAAGAAATTGTATGGCAGCTACCCGAACCCATGGACCAAAAGTGCTGGATTTAAATAGCGATGACCGCTATTGCAAAAAAAACGAATTTGCGAAAATTTCAAGATCCTAGCTTCTTTAGTTTTTGAGTTATCGTGCGGACGGACAGACGGACGGACATACATAGCTAAATCGATTTATTTTTCAATTCTGATCCGATCCATACACTTGAGTCTATATCTAGCCCCCCTCCTTCTCTGCGTCACAAATGTAATGGCAAATTTATTATACCCTTTGACTGTATAGTCATACGGGTATAAATATAGTGTATATTAAAATAATTTAATAAGAAGTTCAAATGTCAAATAGAGAAAGGTTTATTATTATCAAGCAATAATAACTATCAATTCAAGTAAATGATATAAAAAAGATTATGCAGCCAAAAATGAGTATAGCAAATGATAATATAGTCAAGAATTAAAATACAACAAATAATAATATAGTAAAAATGGCCTATGTTTGTTATACAGAAGTTTGTGAGGATATGTAACACTAAAACCCTAAATAGAATTGGTTAAAAGGCAGCGGATGTTAATCGAATAACATATCTGAACGCTTAATTGTAATTCATTTAAAGTGTATCAATCTTGTAATATAGATAAAACAAATTAAAGTATTGCTGCATCAGAACCATTTTTTAAAACTGGAATAATTTTAAGGCATCACTTTAAAAGTTACTTTAGGCGAATGAAAAAATTTATGCGAATAATTTGAAATCGAAAACGATAGAATAATGATTAACTTACAATGAAAATATTGATGAAGATAAGGATCCGAAATCACAATTATATTTAACTCTCGAATATTATACTTAATATTGGAAAGTTACTTGAGTTGAAAATCGATTAAGCTTTAATATACAGTTCATTACTTTGTTTAATCATCATCTTTATTTTACAATAAATTATTGATGAACAATATTCAAAATAAAATTTTATTATCGCAATATAAATTTTTATTGCATATTCAATAGATTATTTGGAAAAAAAACATCTTATATTCTTGAAAATTCATTGCACCATTTTAATCTGTTGTCAATTATTACATCAAGATATTTGTATTAATTTACAGTATCTTCCAATAAATTAACAATCAATTGACAAATTTTTATATATTTTGGTTTTATGTCAAAAATAAGGTAAATACCTCTGTCAAATATCACACATACAAAATTAAAAGACTGAAAGAAGACGGCCACACTTTTTTCAAGTAAAAACCAGTTAAAGAACCTGAAAATTTTTTTCATATGATGCTTCAATTAATTTAAGCACAACAAACGTCAATGCATACCGTTGTTGTGCCTAAACGGGTTAACGGACCATAATTAAAAACAGCTTTAAAATTTAACTAAATGTTCAATAAAGGGTATCAATTGGTCAAGGGGATCTGAAATTTTGTGGTACTAAACATATCCATGAATGATTTTAAAAATTAAATTGTACCAAAACTTTAAATTTATCTTATTTATCTTTTATGAAATTTGATTAGATTTTTACTAGTACAATTTCTGTAGGCAAGGAAACCAATTTGATTAAAACTTTCTGTGAAAACAGTTATCTCATAAATTTAAAAACAATGTTTGAACAAATTTCCAAACTCAATAATGTTAAAAAAAAACTATTACAAAAATTTTCTAGTACATAAATTAATAGCATAGATCTGTATAATATATAATAATAAAATAACTCACCTAATATTTGACTGTTATTGACATCTGTCAAAAATAAATTAACAAATAAAGTATACAGATTAGGTTATTGTATTGTGTTATACAGTACATGTGTTTATTCGTTACAATAAATTATTAGATTTTAATAAGTAGAACCTATATGAATTTTAAAGAATTGAATTTAAAAAGTATTTCTATTAGAAGTAAAGAATTGTACAGACGATTAAACTTGGTTGACAATTAACTTGTGACGTATTGTTTTCTGAATATTTTGATCTGTTTTCTAATAAAACGCTAGCAGTCTTTTCCATAAACTTTTCCATGCAAACTTTTCTTCAAAGTCAAAATTTAAAAATTAAAATATCCCAAAAATCAATATGACAGAATAACTTAACATACAGTATTGCTCTAACTATAAAAATTATATTTTTGAATCGTTTTTTTACCCTTTATTAGATTTTTATAAATCGATTATAATTCAAATTTCTTAAATTTAAACCTCAACTAACACTGTACAAAATCAAATTTATTAACTGTAAATAAAAAAAAATTTTATTCATCAAAACTTTATTTTAACAATTTTGTCTACAGTTCGTTTCAATCGATTTAATGTCATTTATCATTGGTCCATATAAAAACGTTGTTCTGCACTTGCATATAGATTCCTTCAACTATACTCTTTACATTTTTATAGTTACAAGATAAAACTAATAATAAGATTTATTATCTATAAAACTATTTTTAATTTTTTTTTTTTTTTTAAATACAGTTATAAAAATTCGAACTTTAAACTTTTATATACAGTATAAAAAATCCGCTTAATAAAAAAAAATATATAAAAAAAATATTTATGCAATATCTATTTTATTGTCGGAGAATTTTATCGACACTAACGCAGTGCAAATCAATAATCGATTGATGGAAACTAAAAGGTTAATAAAAAAAAAAAAGTTGAATATTGAACAAATTTATTGCTTTGAGTGTTTCCAATAATGCAATTTAAAAATCCAATCATCCATTCATTCATTCTTCTAACCATTTTCAAACTAGTTGAAACGTGTTATTTAATATGTAATTTAAAACTTGTATGTGATAGCTATATATATATGTGTAAATAAATTTGAGATAATTTTTTAAATTATACAGTCTTAGAATTAGTAATTCTTTTGTTCAACTGAATTTCACAGGTGTTTTTATAATACGTAATAAAATTTAATTGTTAAATTTTTAATTAAAAATTTCAGAAATTGCTATTAACTATTTTATAAATAATATTTGAACTTTTTCATTCCATTCGCCCTTTAGAAAGTAAAAAGTTTACCCTGAATTCGAAATTTACAGTTTCTATCTTTTTTAATCATTTCTTTAATTAAAGAATGAAATGTCTTAGTAGCCTTGAACGATCTGTAACGTATTCTTAACGTATTCTTAACTTTAAGATTGTCATAGTTCTAAAGGTTATTTGCCAGGCCTTGAACTTTAAAATACATATAAATGTTTAAAGTTTTCAAAGTCCTTAAAATTATTGGCCTTGCTTTGAATAATAACGTATAAAATGAAAGGTTTTACATTGTCAAGATTTTTAAGATTATAATCCTGGCTTTGCATTATATAGTGGAGGGTAATCACAAATCGATTAAGAAACATTAGCGACATTATTAATAATATAATTAGGTAAGTGGTATTACGAATGTGGTTAGTGCAGTAAAGTGTTGCATCACCTATTAGTACAGTAAACAATAATGTCAAAATTCCTTTTTTAAATATCTTGCAGCAGTCAGGATTAAAATTTTTTTAATTATTTGATTTTATATTTTTTAAATACTTTAAAATTTTAATGTTTAAATGTGCGCATAAATACGATAATAACTTTTATATTAACTTCAACAACTCTGCTGGACATTGATAGGAAAAATATTAAATTTTTGTTTGTTTGTTTTTTTTTAATTCAATTTAATGAATTTAATGGATTTATTGTTGAACTTTAATACTCTTGCAGAAAATATTTTGTTATTTTAATATAAAAAAAATGTTTAATTTAAAATTCCAATTTCATAAAAAATAAAAAAATAGTATCTTTTGAAATTATGTTGACAGCTCATCAGCTATAGATGTAGTTCTATAAATTTTACTTAACTGTATTGATATTATTTATTAGTTCTCAGTGGTTTGTAAAAGTCTGGATTGAAAAAACCTTACTGAAAATACCTGATATTTTTTTATAAAAAATATGTCTACTTAAGCAATTTTAAATTTGTTATTAGGTTTCACCATCTGTCTAAATGGTGCAGCGATCAATCGTAATGAACAAAACTTTAATAAAACATCAAATAATAATTTTTTTAAATAGCCAAGCAAAGGAAACTTGCAAATACAACTTGCCGAGTACAACTTGCAGAATTGTTAGTATTACTTTTGGATTGCTTCCTTCATTTCAAAACTTAAATTAACTTTCAATATTTCTTTCTTTTCAGAAGTATCTTCGTGGTATTAACATTAAAAAAATTATAGCCTTTTTTAATCAAATTTTCTAAATATGAGGAGTCTGAGTACGAAGCGTCTTTAGTAATTACTTAAGTTATAGCCCCCACCTAAAATAGCTATAAGGGAATATTAACTTTGGCACGGTGTTTGTAACTACCGAAAGGAGGCAAGCTAGATATGGAAGGACATATTTTTATTCAGCGTCATCTTTTAAAAGAAAGAAACACAGATATGGCAAATGGACAAGTTTGGACCATGGGTTTAAATCCTCAAAGCTATTGATCAAACAAAGATCAAACGAGCAAATTTCCGAAATCAGTAAATATAGAACCTCTAAATTGAGTACAAGAATTTTTCTTTCTATCTTACTTGTGTTCCTTGGATACATTGCAGAGGAATTTGAGATCTTTTAAAATTGTGATTTGGGTACCTCCCACACATCTTTCTTAGACCTAATAAGCATATCTTCGAAAGAGTGTTTTGAGTTATTCCTTTATGTTTCCGAAATTTGATAGAAATTAATGAACTGGCTCTGATAGCTGCTGAAATGTTCCTGATATCTGAGATAACTTGAAGTGGTTAGTGGTTCGTATAACAGTGAGGCGCCTTCCAATAATAATAAAAACTTCAAAGTTTTTTTGTGCTTTTAAAAATAAATAACGGAATTAAATTTATAATGAGCTTTCCAGTTTTAGGGTATTAATAAGTCGTTTGTATCGATTTGCTGTGTTTTCATTACTTGTTTTACTTCAGCCGTTATCAAGAAAGGAGACCTATTAAATGATTGGTTATTTAAATGTTTAAAAGCTTTTAAAAGTGATTCAAAAAAACTCATCAATCTTTTTCAAATATCTTGCATTATATTTACAATGTAATCTGACCATAAAAAAGGAATGTATAATTAATGGATTCCTAAAAGTTTGTAATTCAAATGAATTTGATTTCTTTTACCATAATTCTATCCAGTTTCTAATTAAATATGCCTTATTTAATATTAAACATAGTATCTCTGAGCTAATACACTTTATATACTGTATTTAAATATGTTAGACAAGTGTAATAATCCTGTTATAATAATTGTACAAGCTAACAAAAAAAAACATGAGAGCAAACTAAACCTTTATACTATTTAATTCATATTAAAATCCTGTTTGTTCTATATATATATAATGTATAACTGTTCGTATTTAACCAACATCACCAATACCTTAAAACTTTTACCTTTTATTTTTAAAAGGATTAAAAACAATTTTTTTTTGTCATCTGCTACTATAAAAAATTAAAAGTCAGTTACCATCCAACATCATTGTGATGATATCACTCATTCTACATCAGCAAGGATACACCAAATATGTATTTAGTAAGGACTATGTTTGTATAAATTCTCTATAGTTTTCGTATTTTGTAAAAACCTAATCTGTTTATATTATTTTTAATATTTGTATACGTATACCCACAATCTTATAATGTAGATACTTAAAAATAATAGGTTCAATCCTGTGAACGAAATTTTAAATAAGTCTTTAATATATGAACTGGACTTTAGTCTACAAAGAAAATGTGTCGTACCAAATCTGAGCTTATTCTAATTTTAGAATCTTAGTTCTGAGTCTAACTATCCGAATACAAATACCCCTGTCAACAGCGAAGTGCTTTTTATAATGTAGACTGCCGCTGCCAATCCTAGCGCTAAAAAATGACAGAATCTCTTATTTAAGACACGAAAGCTACATAAATCCTCGAATAGTTTTTGGCTTTTGGAAAGGAGTTAGAATTTCCCGGAAACTTTTATCTATCCTATAGGCGAAGACTTTTGGACTACAGCTATTGGGTTATTTGGCTTTTAGCAATTTAAGTGGTGTATGTAAAAGGTATAAAACTTAGACAGTCAGCATGTCAAGGCAACTAAGAGTAGAAAATTAATTAGTTTTAGCATCGCTTTGTTTTGAAACTTTTTGTCGCTTCAAAACGACAAAATAGGGGAAGTAAAAGGAACGTCCAGAGCGTTCATCGCCATTAGATTGATATTTGAAAGTTTTATCCCTATGCATCTTTATTGATAGGTGTAGTTGATACAATTAAAATTTTCCATTTTAATCTATTTATATGTGTTAAATATTACATAAAAATTAGTATACGCATGGGTGATACCAAGAGTAGGGCATGCTAACGAAATGTGTGTTTGTAAGATTTTTAAAAAATTTCAAAAAAAAAAGATGAAATATGTCACAGCATATATCTTATGTTACCTTATATAACAAATTATCATATACATTATGTTATACAATATATTATACAATTGCTATATATATATTTTAACTTTTTTTTTTTTTACTATTAAATCCTCTTCTACTTGAAAAAAATTAAAAGTTTTATACTTTAAGTGACTTAGTGTTTCCGATGGAAAACAAATACATTATTTTTGTTGCTAACAATTAATTTAATTAATTTTTTTCGTCACTTTCATATACCAGTAATAAATTTATCGCACGAGAGTAGTTTTCAAATTTGTTTTTTTTTTTTTTTGAACAGAAAAAAAACTTTTTCACACTTTTTTATATTATTTGGATTAGTTTTATACTACAGTAATAGCTAAAACAGTGAAGTTTCTTAAAAAAATATTGTGAAACTATTTGTTTACTTTTATTGAGGTCCGTTATCAATAAATTTTCATTCTTTAATTAATCAATAACTAGTTACTCTAAATATTCCATAGTTTTCAAACTCATGTTCATAAAATATCTTTTCTACTCCTGGACTCTAATTGGAGTCGCATTTTACAGTTTTATTAAGGATTTGTTCCCTTCTAAAATTTCGTTTAAAGAAGGGCGGTTTTTAAGTTATTTAAAGTTTACAGCCCTTTCTTGTAGTTATTCTAGCTGTTTTCCAATGTTTTCCACTTATCGTACATTAAAAATTGGAAAAAAAATCAATTAAATAAGAATAGAATTTGAATTGCCAAAAATTGCATATTTTTGGGGGAAACGAATTCTTCAATTTTATGAAAGCCCCTTATAATTAAGAAAAGCTTTTAATACATCGAAAACTATGATGTTTACGCATTATTTTTAGCATATTTAAATTAAAATTGTTTAAGAATTTAAAAACTTCCAATTTTTGAGCTCTTACAGTCCTTCAAAGAAGGTCATACACACACGTCTGGGAGCTATTCTGTTGCTTTAAAATACTTATACATATTATTAAGATCTAAGTTCTCTTAAATTTTCAAGCCCGAACTCCCATTGTTTGGAAAATGTCAGAGGTCTAGAATTTTGAAAAATTGAAGTTTTTGTAAAAGTACCCTATGGCAACCCGATACATTTGTGTTACGCATAATATACTATTATGGGCTTTATATTTACACATTTATAAAGCTCTAAAAGCATCAATTGGCAGGATTGAACATATTCTATAATGAACTTTTTTTATTACAATTTAAATAAGGAGCTTATTTGAATTTTTACGAATTGTAGCTCCGTCACTGATGGGGCTATCAAAAAAAAGTTCTTCCTTTATATTTAATTCTTTTGAATACTCGTAGCTAAAATTTCTTAAAAGTTTTCTAACCATACGGTCGGACAGAGTGAAAATATATAGGGCAATTTTTTCAAAATTTTTTGAAATAAGCTTAAAATTAACTTAATTTTTTTTGCAAAAATTTTGACCCTAGCTGTATTTATATATGTACTTATATTAAAAAAAACTTTTATAACACTTATAATAGTAATTAAATCAATTATTTATATATTAAAGAATATATATATACATTTAATTGTATATTTATATATTTATATACATGTATATATAATGTTTGATATAAAATAAAGGATTATATATAATAAAGGATATAAAATAAAAGAATCTCTGCATAATAACTATTTTTTCACTTGCATGCGAGAAAAAAATTTCATTTATTTATTTTAAAATGGATTAAATTAAAAGACTTAAACAATGAATACAAAACTTATTTAATAATTTAAAAAAAAAAAACGAAAAGGTTATAAACTACTAATTAAAAAAATTAACACCTCTTAACCGTTTGCATCTTTTTCATTTTCAAATTAATATTAATAGAACATGATGGTAACACTAATTTATTAAGTTAAAAGATCTATGTCAATCTTGTACAAGTTATACTACAGCTTTCATTACTTTAAAAAGTTTTATTAAAATAATTTAATTGGTTTAACTTGATAAATTGAACATAAATGATGAGATCTTAAAAGTTTTTTTTTAAACAATTAATGATAGGTTGATTTGTCATTAAATAAAAACTAATAAAATTAAATTAAATTAATGGGTGGCGCAAAACGACCGATATGGTTTGAATGTTTAATAAATTTTTAAATTTATTTATATTTTTTATTTTTATTTCAGAATTTTGTGAATAAAACTTGGGGAATTGGAAATTGGAACAGTACACAACAGAACAGCGATCAAAAATTACGAAAAGTTATGGAAAATGTACTGAAAAGAGCACGAATGTGCGAAGCCGAAAATGGACACCACTTGCGGGATATAATTTTTCATACTTAAGCTAAAATTACTCGTAATCCCCATTAATATACTGTATAACAAAAAAATAATAATAATAATTAACCATTATATAAAAATATTATTAAACATTCAAACCATATCGATCGTTTTGCGCCACACTGTAGATATATCATTTTACATAAGTATGAGTAGTAGAAACTATAATATCATAAAAATTTACAAATAAATAAAATATTCGACCGATGACGTAGTGAACACGACGAAAATTTCTTAAATGCATTTGAGAGGAAAATTTAACGAAAGATCCTTGATCCTGTAAATGTAAATGGGTATATGAGACATAGATATAACCAAGAATTTTACGCACTCTACGACAATATAAACCTAGCCAGGTGAATAAAAATTCAAATACTGTGTTGGCTAGGACATATTGTAAGAAGGGAAGAAAACTGTCCGGTGAGAATGGTTTTTGAATCCAATCCATATGGTGTACTTAACAGACCCAGGCCAAAACTAAGATGGAAAGAAGTAATAAAACAGGACTGTCGAAATTTGGGCTTGCTGTGCTTATGGAGAACAGCTGCCCAGAATAGAGACCAATGGAGAAATTATCTGAAGTCGGCTGGAGCCATTTATGGATGGCATCGTGGTTACGACGTTGGCCTTTCAATCGAAGGGCCTCGGGTTCAAAACTTGGTCCGATCATATCTAATAAAAAGAATATAATGTATATTATACAAGTTTTATAAGAAATCCAAATGCCAAACACACAGAGGACTATCATAATATCAGGCAATATTTACTAGTGTCTGGTACCACAAATATACAAATACATAAATAAAATATTATGAAAGGTATTTTACTTTTATGTTTGTTTGATCACTGTAGATCATTGTTACATATAAAAGAAACATTTTGCTAATCATATGTAAGAAGCTAGGCTGTATCTTTCAGAGGTCATACAATATCTCGGTTTTTAAAATTTCGAAAATTAAAATCTCGAAAATTGAAATCTCATTTTTTAAAATTTTTTAATTTTTTCTTTTTTTTTACGAGCTAACGGTTCACTGTTATGTCTGTGCATATCGAAACAGGGGGAAGTAGAATATTCATATTATTAGAACTGATCAAATAAAATCCATATACGAGTACAATATACATGGGATAGTATTAAGCCTTATAACATTTTTAAATTTCTTAGATTTTCAATAGATACAATTCTGTGTTTGTTAATATTGTAATATTTTGTATTTAAGTTATATCGTATTCTATATCTGTGACTTATATTATTCAATTAAATTAATTGTTTATATTTTGTATTTAGTTATATTGTTACATTAATATATTTTTTTTAAAGATAGGTATATAGTTATTAATTATTAATTCTTGATTAAGCCATTAATTTTAGTCCAATGGCGAATGGTAGCTGAGTCGAGTCAGAAACTTTTTTTCACTTTTACTGGGATTCGAACGCAGGCCTTTCACATATTTATAAGTTAAACCATTGATTAAGAATTATATATAGATAAACATTTTCATGTTAAAAATTTGTATGAAACTTTTTTCGCATATTTTTTAAAATTCTCTGAAAATCGTTGGCACGAAGGTAAATGTATTGTAACTATTTCTATTTTATAGTATACGTATACCCTTTATTTTTATTCTCTACATAGTGCATGTAACATGATTCAAGAATATGAACTAAATTGAACTATGCCACTAAAGAAAAGAAAAAAATTGAATAAGAAAAAAAAACGAGGAAGTGTGTAGTAGAGTAGATTGTGTCAACTCTGGGATACCCGTATGACCGTAGTATAAACATTATAATATCATCCGATTAATTACTTTTGGCAAAATTTCAAACACACAGCTTTATTAGGTGTAGTGTAATGCTCATATAAAAGAAGGAGTTGTATGGCACTTACTCGAACCCGCTGCAGTAGACCAACTAACTTTTCCAGTAACTTTGGCCATTACATTAACTACTTTTGGCAAAATTTCAGATACCCAGCTTTAATAAGTACAGAGTAATGCTCATATAAAACAAGAAGTTATATGGCAGCTACCCGAGCCCGTTGTGCAAACTGGCTGAAATATCAATGGTTATGACGGTTTTTTTTAAAAATCCGATTTGTTGAAAGTTCCAGAATCCTAGCTCCTTTAATTTTTGAGTTATCGTAATTACGGATGGACAGACACACGGACATACATAGCTAAATCGATTTATTTTTCAATTCTGATCCGATCCAGATTTTGAAAATTTAGATAATTTAGAAATTTTCAGTTAAAACAAAATTACAATTGATCTCAATTCAACAAAAAACCTCTAAAGATTAAAGAATTTAGAAATAGAAATTTTAATACATACATACATCTATACATAAACACTTTATAAAATTTCATAGATTCCATTCACAACTATGCACTTTGCGAGTTTTAGAAAAATTTATTTATTTAAACAAAAATGAAAAAATCAAAACAAAAAGTTTCCCGTTACAATTTAAACCTAATAAGAAATTGAAAATAAAATGTTTGGTCACCTTCAAATATTCATAAAGGTTATTTGTTATTGAGATCTATAAAGTTAGATTTTAAAATAATTATTTTAGAACCTTTATATGCATACATATCTATATAGGTATGTACGCAAGTACATACAAAATTAAATAATTTTTTAAAATAAAACGAAATCAATTTGAAAAAATGAACTATGAATTTATGAATGAAAAAATCATTGTTTATACTAGTATGACTATTTGTCAAAAAGGTATACTAAATTTGCAATTACGTTTATGACGCAGAGAAGTAGGGGGGTAGATATAGACTCAAGTGTATGGATCGGATCAGAATTGAAAAATAAATCGATTTGGCTATGTATGTCCGTGCGTCTGTCCATCCGTAATCACGATAACTCAAAAATTAAAGGAGCTAGGATTCTGGAACTTTCAACAAATCGGATTTTTAAAAAAGCCGTCATCGCCATTGAAATTCAGTCAGTTTGCACAAGGGCTCGTGTAGCTGCCATATAACTTCTTGTTTTATATGAGCATTACTCTGTACTTATTAAATCTGGGCATCTGAAATTTTGCCAAAAGTAATTAAGTGTAATGGCCAAAGTTACTGGAAAATTTGGTTGGTCTACTGCAGAGGGTTCGAGGAAGTGCCATACAACTCCTTCTTTTATATGAGCATTACACTACACCTAATAAAGCTGTGTGTTTGAAATTTTGCCAAAAGTAATTAATCGGATGATATTATGTTTATACTACGGTCATACGGGTATCCCAGAGTTGACACAATCTACTCTACTACACACTTCCTCGTTTTTTTTCTTATTCGATTTTTTTCTTTTCTTTAGTGGCATAGTATTCATATTCTTGAATCATGTTACATGTACTATGTAGAGAATAAAAATAAAGGGTATACGTATACTATAAAATAGAAATAGTTACAATACATTTATCTTCGTGCCAACGATTTTCAAAGAATTTTAAAAAATATGCGAAAAAAGTTTCATACAAATTTTTAACATGAAAATGTTTATCTATATATAATTCTTAATCAATTGTTAAACACAGTTTGGTATATTGACTTGTTTTACGTTTTGTAATAAAGAATCATTAATTCAGGTTTTATAAAATGAAATTGTAATTTAAAGAATAAATTAAGAAGAGAAGGATATTAGTATTGTTCTATAAAATCATTCCAACATTCGCATCCATGTACTCCTTTATCCATTATCCACTTTTAATTTGATGTGTTACTCTCTTATCAATTTCTTATCAATTTTCTTTGTTCTTTTATCAATTTCCATACAATATATAAGGAACATCGCAAAGAAAGTGATTTTCCCAAATTATTAAATACCTTTTTAAAACATAATTGGGGGATTTCCCATTAAAATAAAGCAAACTGATAAATTTTCCAATAAAGTGTACACTTCTGTGACAAAAAATTGAAAATATTAAATTTTTAAAATTCAAAAGAATAAACGCTTATTATCAAAGATGCGCACCTACTTAAAAAAAACAAATTAAATTAAAATATTTTTAAAAACCTAATTAAATCAAGGAAATCCTTGAAAATGGCCCACTTTTAACACTTTATATATTTTTCGGTTGTTATTTTTTATTATTTCCGTTAATTTTTTTTTTATTTATTTTTTTTTTTTTTTTTTTGTAAATTCCAAGGATTTTTTCCATTCTTATTTTTTTTTACTTTTTCATTGTAAAATTTTAAGATATTTTCTTAAAAAGCAAATGGGGGAAGGAATGGGTGATGGAAAGATGGAAAATTTATTCAACAAAATTACTCAAATGACAAAAATATAATCCGTGTATAAAGTATTAAATGACATTAAAGTTATAAAAAGTGTTTAAATTTTGTCAAAAAGTTCTTTTGAAATTTTTCAATACAAAATAGGTTGTATCTATCATAAATTATAAACAAACATACAACATAATTTACTTAATTTTGTTAAAGTGTGATAATAAAAACTTAATAGAATTTTTTTTTTTTTATGTAATTTTCACTTAATATTAAAAAAAATTTTCTAAGAAATATAAAAAATAGGGTATATTAACTCTTTTGAAGATTGAAGCTCTTCATTTGCTTTATTTTGAATTCTTTCACAATATATTTTGAGTATGCGATTATTAGGAAGGTTAGGTACACAAATATTGTTGTCAACCTGTCTATAAAAAGCGTCTTCGTGTTATTAAAGTTGTGTTTAGAACCAAATAAAGGAGGAGGACTCTTTGGGTAGTATGCGATATTAACACAGAAAAACCATACTCTTTTTGAACCAAACTTTAGCAGGGAACCTTTGATACAAATGTACAGTTTGACTACAAGAATGGGGAAAATTACCTCTAATAAAATTGTCATTATAGAAGAACACTATGCTGCTTACTTAGACTATAAAATATCCAATTATTACTTGTTAATTAATTAAAATAATTTTTGGGAACGTTTTTATAAAAGGTAAAATTTGATTTGCAAAAGGTTGGATTTGGATTACAAAAAGTTGGATTTGATTTGCAAAAGGTTAATTTTGGTTGGCAAAAGGTTGGTTTTCATTTGCAAAAGGTTGGTTAGAGAAGTCCTAGATTTTAAATAGATTCAATTTTATTTGAATTAAATAATATATATCTCTATATCTGTGAGTTATATTATTCAATTAAATTATTTGTTTATATTTTGTAATTATTTACATTGTTATTTTAATGTATTTTTTTTATTAAAATTACAAAATAATTAATTATTGGTGCTGCCATTAATTTGATCCGAATGGCGTATGATGACTTAGTCGATTTTGCAATCTAAATAAAAACTCTTGCACTTTTACTGGAAATCGAACCGGATCCTTTGTAATGAAAGCACTCGATACTCTAACCACTGCGCCACTTAGTGATGGCAATTTAATTTTCCATATATTGGAAACTTTTCCACATATGGTAATATATGGCGGTGTAGTTAATTACGAAACTGTTTGTACAAATATCGCCCTCGCCCTCAAAAATTATCCATAAATCAAATCGAAAAAATTAATGGAAATTAATAGGAAAGATAATTAAAGGTATCTTGAAATGACCTACCTGTTCGGGAGGTTCCAGCAATAAAAGCTAATGTTTACAATAAACTGTAACATTAAGAATTATATATTTTTCAAAAAACACGTAAAACTAAACATTTCAAAATAAATGGCTATTTTACACATTATGTATTTGGGAAAAAAAAAGATATATTATTTTATTTATAAAAAAAATAACCATAAATGAAAGCCCTTCATTTTCTTGTAATTTAATGGAATTGTGTTTTTTCCCGACCACTGCGAATAACAAAAAAAAAATTATATTCATTTTTTTTTTCTTTAATTTTATTTAGATATATATATGTTTTTATATATGTATGTTAATAAAAACATAAAAGTACATATGTAATATGATAATTTATATGTATATTTATGTGTATATAATAAATTATATTTTTGTAATTTATCATAAAAGCGAATATTTTTTTTTTCTACTTTTATTTCATTTCCTTTGATTTGAATCTTTTTCTTATATCTTTTCTAAGGATTTTTTTTTTAACTATATACCTTTTATATTCATACATTTATACATATATATTGTATACACTATACATACATATTAACATATAAAATTTATGCATATAAATGTTATTCTTTATAAGTTATTCACTTTCCATCTATTATAAATATTTGCATGAAAAGAATTTTTTTTTTTTTGACGGTGAACATCATTAAATCAAAAAAATGTGTATATATATATGTTTACGTATGTAAATGTTTATGTATTCATATTTTATGTATATATATAAATACAACATATATACATAGTGGTGATTTTGAATTCAATATAAAAGGAAGTGGTCACAAATAAGTGGGAACTGAAAAAGGATATGAAATGGAAGCTTGTAAGTATAAAAGATATAAAACCGCTTCTGAAGCTGGAAACCGATTTCAATTCAAAATTTGAGTGAATTAAAATATTGGAGTCTGCTTTGAATGCACAGTTTCTGATTCTTGCAATTAGATATTATTTTATAATTTTAAAGATTATGAAATTTTTGCGTACGGAGAGTTATACATGACATACAAACTAATAGTAAGTTTTATAACTCCCAAAGTCTTTTACAATTGCATACTTTTAGGATCATTTTATAAGTTGTTCTAAATTTAAAAAATTAAATTTGGAGAAATGAGTTATAAAAGTTATGGATTTGTAAGCTTTTTTTTACTAATTGTAAAATAAGAGAAATGAATAAAATAAAACAAAAAAAAGTTATGGAAGTTAAGGAGCATTATGAAAATAAGTAAAAATTGAACTTCAAAAAAAATTATTCCTTCCTTATTCTTTTAGAGTTCTTTAAAAAGCTCGATGATGTATTGGGTAAGTTTAAGGTAAATTCGTAACGAATGAATGGAAGTTTGATACCCGCACAAAAAAAAATAAAATAAATAATACTCTTTATAAATTACTAGAAGTATTGAAATTTGAGATGCGTTCAGATCCCGAAATATACGGATCATTAATAACAACAACAACAACAACGTGTCATTCTTTATTAATATTCACATCATACAAAGGTCTATGCAGCAGAACATAGTACTGTAATAAATTAGGAAAAATTATAAATAATATAAAGTAGTTTAGGAAATAAATAATTGTTATCTACCTAAGGCTTCATAAGGTTCGCATAGTGTAGTCGTTCTTCTCCTCTGAAAACTTTTATAATTAGTATAAGAGTAAAGATACAATTATTAAGTCAGATATCGTAAATATCTAGGTTTATTTCAAAGCAATTAATGCAGTTAGTGGCTAGTTGGCACAGTGCCGACTTCTCTTGCAAGAAGCCCGGATTCGAATCCCATTGAAAGTGAAAAAAAAAACTTTATCTGGTTTTGAAATCGACCCAACAATCGGGCTCATTAATGACTTAACCTATTGAAAATCTGAGAAGTTTCTACATGTTATTAGGCTAGGTACTGTCTTATCGTGAATTGTGGAATTCATTAAGATCAATTCTAATATTAAGATATTTTAATTTTTGAACGTAACAGTCTATTATAGTTTTAAATAATTTCACTAAGATACAGACAAAGACTTCGATTAGATCAAATGAAATTATATTTTTCTCAGTATATTCAACTTCCCCCAAAGTACCCATATAATAAATAATATTAATTTAATCCTGATAATACATTTTTACGTATATATTAATTTACATTATAATGTTCGAAAACATGTCATTGTTTTCATTTTGTACAATTCATCTCGGTTTTTTTAAAAAACAAAAAAATATCCACGAAGGCAGACTTATTGTATTTCTTTTATTTATTTATAATATTTTTCCCTTTTTTTCGGTCGTTTTTATACCCGTGCATATATATATGAACATCGGGTATATTAGATTTGCTCCTCCGTTTGTAACGCATCGATCTAGACGAGCTAGATATAGTGTCAAGGGTACGTATCGGCTCAGAATCGAAAAATTAGTCGATCTAGCTATGTGTGTCTGTCCGTCCGTCCGTCCGTCCGTCCGTCCGTCCGTCCGTCCGTGTGTCATCACGATAACTCAAAAACTAAAAGGGCTAGAGTCTTGAAATTCACACAAAGTCATTTTTAGACAATTTATAGGTTCCCTATTGTTTTTGGTTAAAATCGGACCAAGGCTTCGGGGAGCTGCCATACAACTTTTTTGCACCAATATGAATTTCTTCAAAACTATTTATACTACGGGGATGAAAATTACACACGGTTAGTTTTATATTGACTCCGGCACTTATATGAAGTTTCAAAATGTTAGGGCCCCATTTTCGGGGGGCTGCCATACAACTTCCTTGCACCAATATGAATTTCTTCAAAACTAATTATACTACGCGGATGAAAATTACACACGGTTAGTTATATAATGAATGGAGCACTTATATGAAGTTTCAAAATGTTAGGGCCCCATTTATGGGGGGCTGCCATACAACTTCTTTGCACCAATATGAATTTCTTCAAAACTAATTATACTACGAGGCTGAAAACTACACACGGTTAGTTATATAATGAATCGAGCACTTATATGAAGTTTCAAAATGTTAGGGCCCCATTTTCGGAGGGCTGCCATACAAAGTTTTCGATTCAATAACTGTGAATCTAATAAAGCTACAAGGTTAAAATTAAAATTGGGCAGGTAAATTAATAGGGCAAGTTACTTGGCAAAGTTGGACATCACTCGGACCATCGGACTTTTAGGGTGGGCCAATTTTTTTTTTTTGTTTTTTTTTTTTGTTTTTTTTTTTTGTTTTTTTTTTTTTTTATTTTTTTTTAAGCTTAAGTTATGGGACAATGAATGAAAACTTTTTTTTTTTTTTTGTGATTTTTTTTTTTTTTTTGTTAATTTTTTTTTTTTTTTTTTAAGCTAAAGTTATGGGACAATGAATGAAAATTTTGTTTTTTGTTTTGTGACTTTTTTTTTTTTTTTGTTAATTTTTTTTTTTTTTTTTACGTCAAAATTATGGGGTAATGAGTTAAATGTATAAGAGAAGTAAATTACGGTTTATTTTATACACCATAGTGGGTATGCACGGGTATCTAAAAGTTGACAAGGGCAACTATAATCTTCCTCGTTTTTTTTGGATTTTCAGTAAATATTTATCTGAAAGATACTTTTTCTTTAAATAAAAAAATATTATTGTAAAGCACAAAAAAAAACAAACAAATTTTTTTTTGAGTCAATCCCAATGGTAACGCCCAAGCGTAAAAAAATTAATATGATATAAAATATCGCACGTGTCTAAATATTTTATTTGTAAGAAAGCCAAAAAAAAAAATAAAACTAAAAAAAACGTTAATATTTTACGAAAATAAAGTGTATTGTCCAAATTAAAAAAATATATTTAAAGAAATGATTTATAATAAAGGACTATTAGGTATACATTTTTCGACTAATGTTTTTCTAAAAAATAACACTATCCAACTTGAATTCTTAGAATTCCCATAAAATGGAATACACAGGTCCCTTAAACTAAGCCATTTAACAACCTGTTAAATTGTTGTATAAAAACCGCTTAACAAGATGAAAATAACAATGCCGAATATGTTCAAATATGGGCTCTATAAAAATTCTAGCAAAGTTGGGTTTCAAATGTGCGCATTTTCAGTAACGGACAATAGAACTGGGTAAAGCTTGGACAGGTACAGTTATATTATAGATAGTATATATCGTAGCAATATTAGGAGTTTTCAGAATATAATCAGAAATATAATTAACACTTTTTATTTGAACTGAATAAATTAAAAACTGGTCAGTTCTAAGTGCAATGGGTCCGAGTTCTGAAAGCTTCCGATAGAATTAAGGGCAAATGAGCATATCTCGGAGACCAATAAAGATAGAATCATTAAATATGATACAAGGGTGTTGTTTTGTATTAACCTTGTGGTCCTATATTTGGAATGATTTGGAACGATGGTTCAGGTACCTCAGATGCCCTACCTAAAACTTAAAAGCACATTTTCAAAATTAATAAAGATAAAAACTTCACGTTTAGTACAAAAGTTTTCTGTTATGTTCCTGAAATTGGGGATTATTTGGAAAGGTTTTTCCGGTACCTACTCCACACATCCCTCAATTTCTAAGAAGTATATTTTCCCAATTAATAACGTTAGAAGCCCGAAATAATTACAAGGTACTTCTTACCTTTCCCATCACGCTCTTGATTTTTGAAATTCCACACACCTTCAGAAATCTAGTAAACATACTACTCAGATTCACTATTAAACTCCATGTTTCATTACATGTTTTCGTACCACTTTATTACGATTTTATTATGATGTTAAAATATCTTATAATATTTTTTGTAATTTTGTAAATATTTTATTAAACTTTAATGTCTCTAAAGTCAATTTTTTAACCTTTAAGAGACCAAGCCTGTATATATTTACTTGTAAAATAAAAATATGCCACTTGCTAACTAAAAAAAAATGTGATCTCAAATAAAACTCCATATAACTTTTTATTTAATACCATATAAATTGAAAAAATTTTGAAATTGCAGAAGAAATATTTTATTATCCTTAAAGGATATTTTATATTCAATTTCAATAACTCAGGACTATATATCAGATTACAGATTTCTTTCATTGACTATTAAATTAAACTAAATTGTTATAAATTTACATAAATCATTTTAATAAATAATTTAATATAGAAAACGATAGCAGTATTATAAAATTTATGATGTTATTTTGAATTTCTTTTAAAAACATATGCTTTTAAAATCAAATTGATTTTATTGCTGAAATATCAATTTTAATTTTGTCAGCGTTCTATTCAATGCATTGCAAAGTGGAGGAGAATAAAATTTAAAATATTTGAACCACTTAACAATTATGATGCGATATTCATGAATTTCATGAATTTGACTTTGAGATTGGATTTGTATTTCCTCTATAATACTTTTAAATTCGACCTAATATTGAGCAACTCTCTTGTAATGTGTCTTACTGCTAACGTTCCCAGATCACTTAAAACAGCAGTTTCATCCTCTCATCCTCTATCTCTTGTAATTTTTACTTAATTGGCATTCCGGTATTATAACGTGTCCCATCCATTTTAATCTTTGTACTTTATGAATATTATAATAGTTTTATGTTTAATCAATTGTTCATTCTCAGAATTGTATCTTGAACAGTATATGATCCATTCTTTTTCTCAGTCGCTCACAATATTTTTCGAAATATTGAAGACTTTGTTTTTAATATGAAGATTTTTTCGAAGATTTTTATTTTAAATAACTAAGGTAATTTAAATAAATGATATTTCAAATAACTCAATTATATTTAGAGCTTCCCATTGTTTGAAAGTCCAGCTTTATGGATTCCAACCTATTACAAATAAGTCTGTTGGGGAAATGTGATTTCAACTTAAATCCGAATAATTGCGATTAAATTATTTACATCGTAATTAACTCAAATAAAATTTCTTTACTCTTAAATTGAAAATGTATGCACAGATATTGGAATATAATTATTTTATGTAAAAAATCTTAGCTTAAAATAAAATAATAGAGATAAAAACAAGACATTTCAGAACTCTAAGAATATCTAGACCCTATGATATTGGAATCAATCTATGTTAATTACTCTTCATGGGTACCAATCAAATATGCTAAGTACTAATTTTAAACTCATATAAACGGTTATACCTTGTGATTTCTCTAAAATCTGTTGTTTTTGAATGGGAACCTCTTGATCCCGTAGTTCAATTAGGTCCATTTTTTTCACCAACCTTTTTCTCTATAGAATGAATTGATACTGAAGAAAAGCTTATAGGTATAACTTTTAATAAAAACATCTTTAGTTAAAATAATATATTAAAAGTCAGTACTCAAATTGAAATAAAATTAAAACCCAAATTAAATCTGAATTGAATATTTTAAATTTCGATTTAGTTTTGAAATATGAAACATTAAGAGTAATTTTTAATACATCGATAATTATATATGATGTAAATTAACTAATGTTAAATCTAAATAATAAAACTCATACAAAACATTTACTCATACTCTATTTATATTAATTGAATTATATATAATTAATTTGTACATTATATTAAACTTTTATTTTCTTTTCTCTTAATTAAAAGTGATTTTTTTTTTAATATATTATATTATTATATAATTTAATTAATTAAAATCTAATTATGAAATCATTTTTATATATATATATATATTTATATATATATATACATAATATTAATGTATATTACATATTAATTTATATAATAAACACACTTTGTAATTATTTTTTTCACTCAATTGACTTAAAATGACAAGGAGTTATTTTATCAACACCCCCTCATAATATGTATGCATATATGAATACATCTATACATATATATATATATATATGTAAAATGAGCTTATAATATATATTTAGCAATGTTATTTAATATGAAAATAAACATTAATATTTTATACATGATTACTTTATATATATATATAAAAATAAAAACATCATTCTGTAGAATATCAAGGAATAGATACACACACACACATGTATAATATACACATATATTTTAACGTTTCATTTAATATTATAATATAGGTATTTTAATAGATACAATAACTGAACGTTTATTACTTAATTTTCTCAAATTTCTAATTACTAATTTATATAATCATATATAATTAAAAATTGAACTAGAAATGTTTTATCTTGGGAGTTTGTATTTCAACAATTAATAGAGTTGTAAAAGCAAATAATAATACAATGATTGACGAATTGAGGAAGTGTGTATAGAATAGACAGTATGAATTTCGAGATACTCACACGAATACACATACACTCATACACACAAAATATTATATGATTCCAGAAATACAAGTTTTTTATTATGTTTTTAAATTTTATTATAATTGTTAAAACATTTAACAGTTTATATATATATAAATGATTTCATAATTAGATTTTAATTAATTAAATTATATAATACTGTTAAATGTTAAATGTTTATATTACAGTTGGTTTAACATTTTTATTATAGCTGATTTAACAGTTATATTACAGTCAAAGAAAATTTTTCACTAGTGTAGAGCATATAAAAGTAGAATTAATCATTTTTTTCAAAGGTCTAGGTTGGTTATGAGAAAATTGATTTCACGATGTTTAATTTTGCATAAAAAAAAAAATGGAAACAATTAGGACCTCTTACGATAGGCAAACCAAATTTTTTTTCGGATCGAGACATTATTTCTAGTATTGTTTTCATTTCTTTAACTGAGAAGCTTACCTTATAGCTAATAAATTTTAAGTTCGCTTTAATCATTTAGTGACGTAAAACTTGATTGGATTTTTAGCATAAATTGAAGTAAGGATCTGCTGTTGCAAGCAGATTTTTAAGCCCTTGCTATATATCTGCAAATTGTAGTCAATTTCTAATTCCAAGTTAGATGCAAGTCAGGATTGGAAAAAACCAAATTTTGACTCAACTCATCGCTAAACTGATATTTTTAGTGTTTCTAAACTAAACAAGGTTCCCGTTCTAGATATGAGCACATGACTTTGCCCGAGTTATGAGCAAACTCAAAATTTGAGTTGGCCGATGAGTTGACTTTGCAAAATAAGTCCAATAATTTACAACTCTGGTGGGATTTAGTTTACATCTAACAATCGAATAATGTGAATAATTTATAAATAATTATTTTCAGTTTAATTGAGGTCTTATTAAAGTAAAACTAGCCCCCAAAAATGTTTTCATGAATCATTTTGTATTGAAAAATGATTTAATATAAAAATAAATTGCTGAAATTAGAAACAGTTCTTTTTTCAATTAACCTTAATTCAGCAATTTACTTTTATATTAAAACAGTAATAAATTCGCAAGATCTACCATAAATTTTTTTTTTTCTAAATTTTAGGGGGCTAATTTTACTCTAATAAAAGTATATATTGAAAAAAATATTTTTTTTTTTGTTTTATTTTATTTTAAATTAAGTAGACTTTTCATTTAAATTCAAATTAACATCGTTTTACTACATCAATGTAAACTGCATTGAATTACATGAACTTTATTTTTAAAAATTATTTACTAAAATATATAATTTTTAATTAAATATTTGTGTTAAATTAAATTTTCATATTGTTTACCGATGACAAGCTATAAATTTTCTCAAATACATACTACAATAAAATTTAAATAACATAATATTTCTTATGCCTATTAATTTATTTTTTCTGCAGTATATTTAACAAAATTCATATACGACCAAATGTACTTCTGTTGTAACATATAGTTTACAAAATATAAATAAATATTTTTTTACTAAAAAAAAAAAAAATTTAATAAAAATATTTTTTAAATTAAATTAAAATAACAAACCTCTTACATTATGTATACAACAAAAATTCACATTAGTTATGTACAAAAAATTGTATCTAACAGATTTTTCTAGTTCTAGGTTTTTTTTTTAACATCTATTATTCTGTCTTTAACATAATTTTACATATATATGTAAAATAAAAGTTACTTTTATTATTATAATTCTGCATGTAATTGTATAATTAAAAACATATATATATATATATATATATATACATTCATTTAAAATAGGACATTATTGTCATATTTTTATAAAATATTCTAATTTAATGAATACCACATAATATATGAGTACATACATTTGTAACATGTAAATATTACATTAATGTAATTTTAATTAATATATATATATATATATATATGCATAAATAACATATTTTTTTACATTATTTACAGATATATCCTAAAATTATGCAATAAAAATACATGGATAGTGTATTTTAAATAATTGTATAATTGTATGTATATTTAGAAAAATAAATGGAACTGTGGAATACAATTTAATTGTATACCTGTATATACTTTGAAATTTTACTACAATGCTTTACAATTTTTGCAAAATAATAATAATTTCATTAAAAATTCTTTGTATATAATTTATGGACAATTTCAATTGTTTATATAATTAAAATAACTTTTTTCAAAACAATTCTTAAACGCTGTTTTACCTTTTTCATATAATTATACATATATTTAAAAATCTTAAATAAATATATAAATCATTTTTAATATGTAGTAGCAATGTTAAATAATTATTAAAGAAAAATTCACAGGTTTAATTAAATTACAATTACCAAGATATATTATTTATGACTTTAATTACATGAAAATTTGACATTTACTGCAACAATAACAGTGTGAGTATGCGTTTGTAATCTTAAAATTGCAACTGTATTGTCATAATATCAATTGTTGTTATCGTTGAGCTTGTAGTGTTTCAATTTTGTTGAATTCAGATTTATCAAAACTCTGATTATATAGTTGAGCATTTTTAGTTAGAATATTTACATTGGAATTACATTTTAAAAAATTAAGATTAACTGAGGTTATTCTCTGATATATTTTTAATACAATGGGAGTTAAACAAGATGGAAACTTGTTTTTAAAAATCTTGATTTCAGAAAAATTGCTAAAAAATTAGTAAAAAAATATTTTCCAAGTATTATTTTTTGACTTTAATTTGTTTAAAAAAAATTTGACAACCCATTCAAAAAATATCAAAATCACTAAAAAGTTTGATTAATTGAAAACATAAATCGATTATATCAAAAAATTAAAGTAGACAATTTTTGCGAAAAAAATTTATGAAATTTTTGAAAGTAGTTAACATATTTGATAACATATTTATCGAGTTTAATATTTTAAAGTCTATTGTATATGTATACAGTAAAACTGTAATTATCAGTATAAAAAGATAATTTTTATAAAAAACCTTAAAGACAGATGTGATACAAATCTTTTAAGAACATTTTGATTCAAAAAATATTTTAAAAACGAAAAATTATAACACAATACAGCTTTTTTGAGGTTTTAGTAGTATCCGCGTAGGACCAAATGGCTATATCTAAAAGATAGCTGGTGTTGCCAGATTTAAAAAAAATATAGGTTTAATGGCGCATATTATCCTTTAAAGACGAAAAGGACATTTGAAGGTATCCTTGTTATTTTAGTCTATTTTATAAAAACCGTTATATCTGGCGATTTGTTCGGTATATATATATTCAATTAATGCTATTAATTAAGATAATGGTCTGGAGCGTATTTTAACGTTTATTCTCCCTAAATATTTTTACATCGTTGAAAAGCTCCTATTATAATCCCCCACAATAATTTGCATTTGTAACGAAACTGGCTACTGTCAAAAATATGTACTTCATTTGACTGTGTGTCACGAAAATAAGACTTTTTGGATTCAAACTGTAAATATTTACGAAAGGTTTTATTTAAATGTATAAATGTACAGCCGCTTGTACTGTCTAAGGCATACATGCATGAAATAAAGTCAGATAATAAAAGCCAGTAAAATATAACCAATAAAATGGCTATAAAAACAAGTGTGTCAAATATTAATACTAAATGACTAATACAAATTAAAAGCAATATGACAGCTTCTTGAAGAAATATACAAACTTATTTTTATAAACATTCAGTCGTTTTCTTTAAATTTTTAATATTACTTTTTCCTTTCAAAAAGTTTAAAAAAGAATAAATGAAAATATAAAATATATACAATATTTTTTAATTAAACTTCATTATACAAAAAAAAAATTATTCTGTTAATAAAATCTAAACCTACACAAAATACTCAAAAATGAGAAATATTATTTAGTATAAAATATAAAACTAAACTAAAATGTAAGTACTTACCTTCATATTTGGACACGGCCACATTAATACTGTTTTATTAAAGTCCTTTAAATATCCTTGACTAAAATGACATAAACCAAGAGCAGCATTACTAACAGTTTTCATATATTCAACAGAATTCCAATGTTTTTGACGGTTAAATATTTCGTTATTCCTGTTATTATTGTTTTTGTTGTTTTTGTTGTTGTTGCTTTTGTTATTGATGTCGAAAATGTTTGTTTTTGAAATATTTTTTCTTGGATTTTTATTTTTTTTATTATTATTATTATTTTTATTATTATTATATTCATTTTCTTTTTCACTGATGTCATTAGTTAGCAATGTTTTTATTATGGTTGTATAATTTTTATTTTCCAAGTGTTTTATTAAATTGTTAAGACCTAAAAAAACAACGAAAAGGAAAATTTTACAAAATAATATAAGACTAAATTTAAAAAAATTAGAATAAATATTAATTTAAAATATGATTTTTGGAGTGACCATATGTCATAAAAAAGTATTTTGGTTTTTCTTATTATTTAGATTAAGTAATTTAATAAAAAGTTATAGTTCTGGATGAAATGAAGTACAGAATAAAATTGAGGTTATAATAAGTTTTTATATTATTTAATATAATATTGAAAAATATGCTGTGCTTATGCCAATTTTCTGCAAAAGTTTTTTAATATAACATACTAAATTAAGAACTTATATAGAATTGGCAAGCATTTCGTTCAGCCGCTATCTGTTAGTACACGAGGGATGACCCATGAAGGGATATTACAAAAAAATAAACACGTTTTTTAGCTTTCTGCACACTTTTAATAAATTACACCGGTGCGCAGGTTTAATTTTTCGTCCTCAGGTTTTTTTCTCATCCAAATGGTTTGTAAACATTTCAGAATGATTTTCTCATACAAATGATACTTGTCGTTTATTATATTTCATATATAAGCATTTGGTAAAAATCATTATGAAGACTTTAAAAATTAGGATGTTAAGTTCGTCTTAACTTCGCCTCTTAATAAAATATAAAAACTGCTCTAACTCATATATGCATGGCTTAGAATAGTGTTTTCATATTTTGCCTAAGATTTCAATGAGAATACATATTAATGTAAATCCTGTAACATTCAAGTATTATGAAATCTAATTAAAATTGAGTAATCCTACCAACAGTTTACAAAGTCATTATCTTTTTACTATCCACTATCATTAGAACTTAAGTAGAAATCATTTATAATTGGATATACGCTACTTGTAAAACTGTTAAAAATTCAGTTAAATAACATTAGATGGAAATGAAATATGCAGAATAGGACATGTCTCAGTGCATTAATTTCTCCATTTAACCCTGAGTCAATGATTGCGAACCGTTCCTCCTTTTTAATTATAAATATGGTCACATTATGAAAAGTACAAACTATTAAGGAAAAATAAGCGCAAATATTCCTAAACATTATGTAAATATAAAATAAACGGAATATTTTTTTATTTCTGTTTAATTATATAAACAAGAATACTTGAAATTTGTTAGGTAATGTTTTTTTATGCCCTCGTGTTTGTATATTCTGATTTTTTTTTACATACAAATTTAAATTTGATTTAATAGACAATAAATCTGTTATTTAAATTTTTGTTTCAAATTGTCGGGAGAGCAAGTGAAGATGGTTTGTAAACATTTAAAAATAATCTTTTCATCTATCTTTTTAAAAAATTCTGATAAAAGTGCAATATTGCAAGAATTGGTTATTTTTCGAATACTGAAGGAAACATGAATTTCTGAACATTATATAAATGCGTGCAGACCTCTTTGGTTCAGAGATGTGATATAAACATACAAAGTGCAATAATAATCTTGAAATGGTTATTTTTTAATATCTGATATGAGAACTTCAGCATACCTGTTTCTACGTTCAAAGTTTGAATCTAATATTAACAGTAAAAGCAAAACAAGAGGATAATTCCACAGGATTGTCAAGCAATGAAAATGCTGCTAATTTAGAGACGGAGCGGTTGAACTTTGTATCCTAAGCGGATCGAAAATGAGAAAACTTAGCATCATACATAACTATGTCTAAAACAATAACTATGTTCGCTGAAAGCCGACCAGTTTGGAAATAAACCGGATTAGGTATTCAATTAACTCATGACCCGACCCTATTATACGGCTCTCTCTATCCATAATACTGAGAACAGAAGGAGAAAGATCTTATTATATATTTCAGTTGTAAATAACAAGTGCTGACTATGTTCGGATGACTAAAAGGGACTAGCCATGAGTTCAACGAATCTAAAGCGCTACTTTAAATCACTGATCTGAATACAATTGCAATTATATAAAACGTTTAAAAAGCAAAGATTAATTCTTTAAA
The DNA here is from genome assembly GCA_963082915.1 of Dolichopus griseipennis. Taxonomy (NCBI): domain Eukaryota; kingdom Metazoa; phylum Arthropoda; class Insecta; order Diptera; family Dolichopodidae; genus Dolichopus; species Dolichopus griseipennis. The sequence goes on along the minus strand of OY720442.1, from coordinate 36,216,680 downwards.
ACTTTTGCTCTTTAATATTTCATCTAAATTCAAAATAATACATAATTAAATTCAAAATAAAAAATATCTTTCAAGTCTATCTACAAAAAAGTTTTTATAAAAACCGTTATAAATTAGGTATAACAATACCCAATTAATGTTAATTGAATCAATTCAAAATTATTTTCTTTAATTATAAAAAAAAAAATTAATTAATATCTTTTATATATTTCTTAATTCTGTTTTTTGTTCTTTTTTTAACAAGTTTAATAATTAAGTTTAGTAATTCTGTTACTGATTTGATTTTTTTTTTCTCTATTTCTATCTCCCTCGCTCTCTCGCCCTCTCTTTCTCTCCCTTTCTCCTAGGAAAATAATAAAACAAGCACCTATTATAAACTGACTACATTTTAATCACTATATAAAAAAAAATTAAAAAAAACATAATAAAAAAATAACAAATTAACTCAGAACTTATAATTGTCCATCACTATTTTAATTTTAGAAATATAAAATGGAACAGATATACTTTTTTCCAAATAATATAAGTTAAAGGCTATTTAATAATCTGTTCTTATAATGTCAAAAACATAAAAATCTAAGATGAACCAGTTTCATCCGTTCCAAAAAAAAAAATCTATTTAATACTTGGAATAATTTTGATATTTAACATAGAAAAACACTTTAATAATCTATGTTTAAGTATTGGTATTTAGTATATAGTATATATTAGTATATATATATATATGATAAGTATAAATTCTAACACTAATTGCCTACATCTTAAAAATAACAATTTTCCTCATAATAGACAATGAATCGAATTGAACCTAAGAATAGAGTAGAGTAAACTCTATCAACTCTGGGATATTCGCCCGGAAAGACATATGAAAATCATTTTGAAAAAGATTTTTAAATCATAACGTATAAAAATAATTTACAGTAATTGTTAAAATACATAACAGGTTTATGACAACTATTCGAACCTAATTGCCTAGACTAGTTGCAGTCAGTGTAAGACTTGATCATATTTCACGAAATTGACCTACATCATCATCTTTTCCCTACATGAAATATTCATTTTAGACTACATTAACCAAATTTGTCAAAAGTAATTGACATACAATTATCAAGTATTTTAATAAAGTTACTGATACCCAATCAATTAGAACCTGAAAAATTAGTTTTTTTTTTAAATAACGTTGTATGGAAGAAACTAAATGCACAGGAGAAACTACATCTTGTGTTAACTTTGGTCGTAGCACTTAACAACTTTTCGCATTTCAGGCATCCAACTACAGTAGGAGTGATCATAGTCCCACATAAAAAAGAAGCTGCGTAGCTTAGTAGTATTAAAGCTATACTAAACTTGTTGAACAGGTTTAAATTTCAAAAACAAATGAGTTTGGGAATATTATATATGTTCTAAGAATAGCATGCGACCACTCACTCACTTACTGACTTCGTATTAAAAAGATGTAGCAATTCAAGATGTGTTAGAGACTGCGGTATAAGGCATTTGATAAAATTAAGTGTGTATCCATCCAAAAAATCTGACATTTCAACTTTTCTATTTCAAAGTAGCTTTTTTAGACCTTCATAAGTTGTTTGGGGATTTCATTAATTATACCCGAATGACTTCATGTGGGGTATCATTGCAAAGCTCTGGGCGAGCTCTACAACACATCTTCGGCACCCTGCTTCAGTGCTGAGACAGCTTATAAACCCTTAATATAAAAGCAAGCGATTAACAATAATGTGGGGTATCATTGAAAAGATCTTAACGAGGTTAATAATTTTTGTTTGGAGATGATGGTTCTAAGTCACCTTGCTTGAGTGCTGAGGATACTTTTAAGCCCTTACAATAAAAGTCAGCTATAAAATGATTTTTTAAAATGTCATATGATGAAATCAAATCTTTGAACGCTTAAATTGCAAGCATGCATTATACGAGTATATATTTATTGTGCGGTAGTTTAATCTCACTTTCCCAATCGGATCACATCTTAAGTCTATATCTATCTTATCGTAACGGCAAATTTAGAATACCCCTTAAACTAAAAATATTCTATAGATAAAAGAAGGTAAAAATATTCTAAGAATATTAATAATTATTTAACTTTAATCCTGATATGCTGGAACATCTTGTTAAATACATAGATAAAAATAAAAATATAAAAAAAACATCTTTAAGGATGATTTTTATTTTTTATCTCTTTCTTACTTCTAATATTTTTTATTTTATACTTCTTTATTGTTTTTATATATCTAATTGTACATAATTGTATGTATATACAAAATCGGAAGTCACAGCCATTGAAAGAAATTATATATACCTTACATATATATATTAAATATAATCAGAATCAAATGATTTTTATTTAAAACCTAGACTATTTTTATACGTAATAGTGAATGAAAGGATAAAATATTTTAATTTTTATGTAACAAATACAAATAAATAATATGTATATGTAAAAGATTATTTGGGTTGCAAAATATAATTAAACAGACTTCTTCGACCTATATAATGAGGTAATAATGAAATTTTGTTTTACTTACATCTTAAAGTTAATTTTCTTAACAAAATTTTGTTTTTTCAAACATTTTCTTAAATTTATAGAAAATCCGATTAAAATAAGACAAAATATAAAATTTTAAATATGAAATTAAAATATTTTTTGAAAATTTTACTTTAAAGTTGTATAAGTGAAGAGATTATACAAATTTTATAATGGGCTTCTATAAAACTTAGAGTATTGAAATTTTCAAACGGTTAGGATCGATGCCTTTTTTTCAAATTGTAGGCTGTTGAGAAGGGTTCTTTAATTTTCGTCCATAATCAAATTTTGAATTTAAAATGTACATTTAAAGAAATTATGCGTAATTTCAGATAAAATTATTTTTATTTTCTAATATGCTCTGCGATTTAATTCATATATGTGGATCTTCTGGAAAATTTCACTTGTACACTGGTTTTTTTTAAATTTTGAAATTCTTTTACCAAAATTTTCACTTTTAACTGCAATATCACAGAAACAGTAACACCAATTGAGGTGAAATAAAATGAATATTTAAGTTTACAATATTGTTAACATTAGTTCCGGTATACTGTCGCAGAGCAAAAATATAACGGTATTAGAAAAATACTGCAAAAAATTAGGAGAATATTATATTCAATTTTCGGTTGAAGTTGTCTTCTGTGAAATGGTAATGAAGTTTTAAAGTATTGTTATAATAAATTGTATTGCAACCAGACGGGGACCCTAATCCAAATTATACTTTTAATTATTGTATTACTAAAATCTTGAAGTCAGTAGCATAAAAGTTGATAAGATTTTATTCACAAAATCCTTAATCAAATTTAATAATATATAATATTATATTTTTGTTATTTGTCTATTTATATCCCCTTTATGGACAATTATCTTATTAAAATTTGTCATTATATGTCCTTTGAGTTAAATTGAATTTTCCAGACTGGTTGTCTTCCATTGGAAAATTTGTAGATCTTAAATCAATTTTTATCATAAAGTTGTGTTTGCCAAAAACCATTTTAAATTCAATAAATTTAAAAGTTGGATATCATTTCTATAGAGAATTTTTTTTTTTTTATTATACCCGTATGACTGTATAGTCAAAGGGTATAATAAATTTGCCATTACGTTTGTGACGCAGAGAAGGAGGGGGGGTAGATATAGACTCAAGTGTATGGATCGGATCAGAATCGAAAAAAAAATCGATTTAGCTATGTATGTCCGTCCGTCCGTCCGTCTGTCCGTCCGTCCGTCTGTCCGTCCGTCCGTCCGTCCGCACGATAACTCAAAAACTAAAGGAGCTAGGATCTTGAAATTTTCGCAAATTCGTTTTTTTGCAATAGCCGTCATCGCTATTTAAATCCAGCCATTTTGGTCCATGGGTTCGGGTGGCTGCCATACAACTTCTTTTTTTATATGAGTATTTCTCTGTACCTATTACAGCTACGTGTCTGAAATTTTGGCAAAAGTAGTTTAGTTTTATGGCCAAAGTTTCTGCAAAATTTGGTTGGTCTGTTGCAGTGAGTTCGAGTAGCTGCCATACAACTCCTTCTTTTATATGAGCATTACTCTATACTTATTAAAGCTGGGTGTCTGAAATTTTGCCAAAAATGGTTTAGTGTAATGGCCAAAGTTACTGCAAAATTTGGTTCGTCTACTGCAAAGGGTTCGAGTAGCTGCCATACAACTTCTTATTTTATATGAGCATTACTCTATACCTATTAAAGCTGGGTGTCTGAAATTTTGCCAATAATAGTTTGGTGTAATGGCCAAAGTTACTGCAAAATTTGGTTGGTCTACTGCAAAGGGTTCGAGTAGCTGCCATACAACTCCTTCTTTTATATGAGCATTATATTTCTCCTAATAAAACTGGTATGTTTGAAATCTTGGCAAAAGTAATTAATGTTTGTAATAATAATGATATAATGTTTATATAACGGTCATACGGGTATCCCAGAGTTGACACAGTCTACTCTACTACACTCTTCCTCGTTGAATTTACTAGTTGATGATATATATATTTTAAAACTATATATTGAAATATAATATTGTTTGCACAACAGAGTATTTTTTTAGGTTAATCAGGTTTTTCTAAGTTTAAATTATTTGAGTTTAATATCAGTTGTATTAATTTTGTAATATATTGAATCATAAACCATTTTAAACTTTTTGTAACCCTGCAGTCCCTGACGTTGGGTAATATGCCACCTATCATTCCTAGGCCAAATACTCTAAAATCTATTTTTTAAGGAAAATTTTGGCAAGTAGCAGACAAATGTTTTTCCAGCCTTACAGCTCCACAACGATGAATTTTAATGGAAAAATATTTTTTAAATGACTTCTAGACCTAGATTCTTTTAAAAATTACAAATTTCTAACTTAAATTGTAAGTGTTCAAATAAACCGTTATATATAATTATTTTACATGTATATATAAAGCTTCTTAAATCAGGTGTCGTTAGGCATTTGTTTTACTTAAGATACACTTTATTAAGCTTGTATTTAAAGCAATTTAAATATGGGACTTTTCTGAACTGAGGTCGGGTGTCTGTAATTGCGTAATGAGTAGGGGGCTTTTCTAAGGTTTTAGTAGTATCCGCGTAGGACCAAATGATTGAAAAAAAAAAAACAAAAAACTAAAACAGCAAATTGTTTCATAAATGCTCTTATCTTCTAACGCTTTAATATAGGCCTATACTATGTATGCACAAATTATAGCAAAAAATAAGAGCTTTCCAACGATTTAAAAATATTTAGGTAGTTTCTTGGCCAAATTTTGAAAAATATTAGTTTTAGAGAAAGGATGTTAAAAATTTTTGTTTTTGCAAAAATTTTCAACTTTGAACTACAATATCTTAAAAACGGTAACACCTATCGTCATGAAATAAAATATTCTCCAGACCATTATCTTAAATAATAATTTTCATTGAATACATATATATTGAACACGTCGCTAGATATAACGGTTTTTGTAAAATAGACTAAAATATCAAGGATACCCAGACAGATGAACAGAATAAAACTAAATTTAGTTAAAAAAAAAATATAATAAAAATAATATTATTCTTACCATTTTCTTTAATAAAATCCACTTTTTGATTTTTTAAATTTAATTGAAAAAATTCTAAAAATTTTTCAAAACCAAATTTAATTATAGTTGTATTAATTGATAAGTTACCACTATTAAATAATATTACACCAATTCTTTCATAATTGTTTTTATTTAAATTTTCATCATTATTTTTTTTATTATTTTTATTTTGTTCTTTAATACTACGATATTGATGGCGATGAATTTTTTTAATATTAATACTATTATTAATAATATTACTAGTATTACTAAATTTATTAATATTATTATTACTATTTGTATTAGTTTTAATATTACTACTATTATTATTATTATTACTAAAACTACTATTACTATAACTTTTATTACTAATCAGATTATTTTTATACAAAAGATATTGTGGTTGTTCTTGTTGTAGTTGTAGTTTTGAAAAAGATCCTTCTTTATACTGTACGTTGTGTTGTTGTTGTTGTTTTTGGTTGTCTTTTAATTCTATATAAATTTTTTTATTAAAAATTTCTTTCAATGGTAATTTTTTTTGTTGTTGTTTTGGATTATCCTTTAGAAATGTCCTTGAACCATTATATATTGGTAGTATCGTTGTAGTTGATGTTGTTGTTGCTGTTGTTGTTGTTGTTGTTGTGTTATTTAATGTTAATATTGGTATTGTTGTATTTACATATTCTATTGATGATGATGTTGATGATATTGATGATGTTAATAATGATGGTGACAATGATAATATTGATTTTGATAATGATTGTATTGATGAATCATTAAAAAATGATTGATTTTTTTTTTGAAATATGAACGATTCTATCTTTGATAGATTTTTTGTATTTGGAATAACAATATGATGAAATGTTGACGTAGTTGTTGTCTCTTTTGTTAATATTGGTTTTGTTGTGTTTGTTGTTGCTGTTGTTGATGTTGTTGTTGTTATATTATTTTTTCTTTTTTTTTCTTTTATTGAATTAATATTAGTTGATATTTTTGGTTCTTGTTTTATATTATTTATTATTTCTGATATAGTTGATATATTTTTTGTTGTTGTTGTTGTTGTTCTTGCTCTTATTGTAATTGGTACTTTTGTATTAGTTGTTCTTGTTGTTGTATTTAATATTGTTGTAGTTGTTGACAACAATTCAATTTGAATTGATGATGATATAAAATAGTTAAAGAATAGAAACGCTGTCAGCAGCAGAAAAGTTTGAAAAGGATATCGACAGGTTGGTAGTAGAAGCTTCATTTATAAATTTTTTTGTCCAATTTTTGGATTTTTCTTTTTTCTTTTTTCTTTTTTTTTGTTGCTTGTTGTTGCTGTTTCTTTGTTTTTTTATAGTCTAGTTTTTGTGTTTTTTTTTTATTACATTCAAGATTTTCTTTTGTAGTTCTACTATTTGTCGTTTTTCTTTGTATTTTTTTTTTTTATTAAATTTTAAATTGTTCTCTTTTCTTCATAGTTCTTTTAATATTAAAACGAATGTCCTGGAATAAATGTCCTGGGTAAAATGTCCTTGTTGATAAATATATTCTTTTAATTTAAGATACACAAATAAACTATACAAATCGCTTTTTGTTGTACATTTAAAATTGGAAAAAACACTGAAATTAAACAAAAGAGAAAGAAAAAAAACAAGAATTTAATTTGAATTTCAAATGAATTCATTAAAATTTAAAATTATTTAATAATGCAATAATGCTTAAGTGAGAAAAAAAATACTTTAAACACAAATAAATTATTAATTTAAAATTGAAAAGAATATAAACTGCAAACTAATTGACTATATTGCTAAGTAATTCGAACTGACTGACTATTAAAGAAATCTGTGCGAGTCATTAAATATGTACAAGTCCATTCTCATCGTATTCAGGGATTATCCGGCTATAATATGATCGTGTTAAACCAATTTCCTACTAGTATTAATATACTAGCAGTAATATTAGTATACTAGTATTAGTATAAATCTTGTTCTTAAATGATATTAGTAAAAATTAATTATCCAATACTTAAAGTAATCTAATCCACTCATTTATTATGGCAACTTAAATTATTAATTATTTTCAATTACATTTCAATCTCATTTAAATCAAACGCACTTAGTACACCAATTAATTAAGGAATATACAAACAAATTAATTGAACCTTAATAAAATATTATTTAACAACTTGTTTTATAAATTTTCAAATAATTGTAATATTATAATATTATTTAATGAATTTCATTTCTAATTTTGTTGTTAAATATATTTTAATCTTCATTTATCTTACTTTGTATGTCAATCAAAAAAAATTTTGAATATTTTTTCTATCAAATTAAAAAGCTAAGAACTTAAGAAGATCTAATTAATCAAAGTACAAAGTAATTTCGATCAAAATAATAAATTAAAAAAAAAGGTTTACGTTATTGTAATTACAGTGATTTGAAAAGTTCAAATGAAAAGTCTTCAATACAAATAGTTCTAATAAAAATTAAACAAGTTGCCTAAATTTATGCAATTTTTTTTAAACATTTTCATAAACATATTTTTCGTTTGCTTGCTTGTTTTAGAAGTTGTAGGGGCTTTAATGGGGTAGATGGTATGAATATGGGCCATTAGCCGCAAGTTTTGGGACCAATTCCCTTCATAAAAGATTTAATTAAAAAATAAAAAAACCCCTCCGTGACCAAATATTGATCGAATATAAAATATTCAATATAAATCTAGCTATCCCTAAAATTTGTTGTGTAGCCGAGGGTCTCACAGATCTTATTTTCAATTTATTGTATTAATATTAAATTAAAATGAATAATATATAACAAAAACAAAAAATTAATAATATTACTTATAGTTAAATAATTGCATCAAACCTATAATGGCCCAAGAAAAGACTAATGTTTCAAAATATATGTGTTTTGTAACTAACACATAGTTTTTAATGAATAAGCTAACAGATTTCATCCGTGTTTACTTCTTATTTTATTTAGTTTTGCACCTGAGAAGCCAAAAATCAAATTTTAAATATTGAAAAATGAAAAAAGTCTTTACAACATCATCACTTGGTTAAAAATAGCTATTTTTTTTTTATAATACAACGAAATTATCTAAATGTCTTAAAATTGTTTTTAAATCAATGGTATATCATCTTTTCCAAGAATTCATTACTAAATACTAATAAACAATTTTGAATTCCATTGAAATTATATCGATCTTATGTCAATTGAAAACAATGATATCTCATATAATTCTTCAAAATACAAAAGTATTAGAGTTACCTCCCAGTTAGAACAAATATATCAAAAGAAGTTATATGATCAATAGAATTAACAGAAGTACACCTCATTCTCTTTTTACACGATAAATACGTTCTCAAAATCCGCGTGAGTAAAAAATCGGGTAAATAGTTTAATTTTTGATCAATGAGTTTTTTTTTTGAATATCAAAGCGTTTTAAATATAATGTTATTTTTAAATCGTGTTATTTCAAATTCAATCGCGTTTAAAGAGAATTGTATAATTTTTTTAAATCGTGTAATTTCCAATTCGCGTAAAATGGAATGATGTGCATATGCTTATGTTTAGTATTTACCGTTTTTAATAGACAAAAAAAATCTAATGTAATATATATAACATTCTTAGCGGAAAATATATATTTATTTATGTTTTTTTTTTTAAGAGTAATTAAAGGTATATGTTTTATTTCTAATGAAATATAGTTAAGTATTGTAATCAAATAAATGAGTGAAATTCTGATCAATGAGTGAAATAGTGAATGCACTACACTAATTTAAATTTAAATTTCAAAATCCAGCAACTTTAAAATAATGTAAATCTGGTAACCCTATTATAAATGAAGTCAAGCTAATAAATTATTAATTGTATTAATGCAGCAAAAAAAAACAACAACGGAAAATAAAAAAAAACAAAAAGATAACATAATAAATAACTTACCGTTATATAAGTATTTTTTAAAAATGTATAAGTATAATGATCAGAATGTTTTATGTATATACAATATACACTCTTTATATAAATGATAAACGATTACTTCGGTACTTCATTAAAAGATTTGTTTTGTACTTTAATTCTTAAAGACGTTTATGTAAGTATCAAATAAAATTTTCAACATTAACGGTAAAAATTCGTTGAAATATTATACGAATAAAACTGAATAAATGAATATTTGATTAAATTTGATTTTTTGATTTTGTTTTGGTTTTTATGTATAATTGGCAATCCCTTCTTTTTCGAAAAAAAAGAATATTCCAAAATAAATTTTATTTTACCAAGAAAAAACTGCAATAAACATAAAAGAAAATTTGTATAAAAAGTAACGTTTAATAACAAATCGTTTGTATTTTATATTTTTATTTTTTATAGTATACCGTTATATATTTGTCTTTTTTTTTTGTTCTTATTTTTTATCTACTTTTTATCTTTATAATATCTTCTTGTGTCCCTTTCTTACGATTTATAGAGTACTGTTATTTTTGAACCGTTATTAAAAAAAAATAAAGAATAGCATAAATTTTTTTGTATGTAGACTTTAAATCAATAAAATCATTGAAAAAATTTCATTCAGTTAACGGTTTATTTGAAATTTTTTTTGTTGTTGTTTTGTTAAAATTTCAATATATATATATGTGTATGTAATATGAATACATATATTTGTACACGTTCATATATCAATATTATACTATAAATTTACCAACACAAAGAATGAATATTTCTGAAGGGATTTATAAATGAATTTTGTCAAGTTTTTTTCTTCTTTATTATCTTTTGTGTATTGTTTTTTTATTTTGCTATTTTTTTTTTGTTGTTGTTTTTTCTGTCTTGTCAAATTTATTTATATTTTCTTCCTTCCTCAATTTTTTTATGTTGTTTTGTTTTTTTTCTTTTTTTTTTTGACAAATGACAGCTTCGATGTGATAAAACAAAAAGAATATCAAAAATAAAAATTGCGATTTTGCATTAACTATATTATATGTATGTTGTATATATACGATATATATGTATATTGAGGACAGTTATAATATATTTCAATATATCCAAACACTATTAATATACAACTAGAATTTTATACTAGTATTTTTGTTGTTATTCTTTAACAGTTTGAACTCGTCCTTGAGTATACAGAATAGCAGTTGATAATCTTAATAATGGTATTCGTAATTTTATTGATTTTTGTATTGGTGTTAAAATTTTTGTTTTTATTGTTGTTATTTTTATCGTTGTAATTATTATAAAATTTAACATTCTTAGCGGAAAATGTAATGACATTTTGACACTTTTATTCCGTTGGTGTTTTTTTTTTTTTGTTGGTTTGATTACTCAAAAAAAATTGTTAGTTATAGCAAATAAATATTTCTATTGTTGTTTTTTTCTTGTTTTTTATGTATTATTTATATGGCCATAGTTTTGGTTAATTATATGTGAAAGTCCAAATTGACAGTTATTTTAACTTATGTTCAGATGTTTTAAATGTCAACATAATTTTTCTCCTGTTATTTCCAAAAATTTTGACACTTAATTTGATGTGACAATTAACTGTTATTTATGAAAATAGTTTTCATTATATATTTTCAAAACTAAATACATTTGTAATTTCGAATGATTAGTAATCGTTATATTTATTTTATGTTGTTCTTTAAAGGCAGATTTACATGACCGTTGTAAATTTTTTAAGTACTGAAAAGAAAAAGGAAAAAATTAAAAAATCATTAATTCATTTGAAAAATTTGTGTATATATATATAGGTTTTTAATTTCAAATTCAATTTTGTAAAGTTTTAAAACAATTTTCAAAATTAATTTTATAAACTTTTTTAAAAAGTTAAATTAATATAACATTACAGGAGCATGATTATAACATTACAGAAGTATGAATACCTTGATTTTTATTCCGCCATACTCGTCTATGTTAAATCGTAGTTCGTATTCACTTAGATATTCGAGATCAAAATGCATGTCTTAAATAATAGCAAACTAATAATAAACAATTGTCAAAGTTGCAACTCTGCATTAAAACTAAAGATTTAGCAACTTTCTAATTATCTATAAGAGCTTAATCCTTACTTGTAAAGCGTTCATTTGTACTATTTTTCCCATTTTATATTTTAGAAAGAGGTAATGCTATACGTTCTTATATTGTACTAAGGCGATACTAAATTCTTTAGATTAAAGTTAATGACATAAGAAAAGAAACCCGAAGAATAACTCACTATTTTGAAAAAAAAATTCATAGTGCTTTTAATTAGATATTACCCAGTCAGAAACTAGGCAGATTTTTTTTTTTTGTTTTAAGCGTTAACTGTTCAACTGTTAAGGTAATAAGCCTGTCTATACCATAGGTGCATGTTGGAACAGGGGGTCGTTTTATATTCGTGTTATTAGAATTGGTCTTAATGAATTCCACATACAATTTAAACATGAGATGATACGAGGCCTTATAACATGTAGAGACGTCTTAGATTTTCAATAGATACAATTCTATTTTTGTTTATATCGTAATATTTTGTATTTGAGTTATATGGTATTCTACATCTGTGTGTTATATTATTCAATTAAATTATTTGTTTATATTTTGCATTTGTTTATATTGTTGTATTAATGTTTTTTTTATTAAAGATATATAATTACTAATTATTGATTAAGCCATTAATTTGAACACAATGGAGAATGGTAGCTGAGTCGAGTCGAAAACCAGAAAAGTTTTTTTTTCACTTTCACTAGGATTCAAACCCGAGGCCTCTCGCATGAAAGTTCGGCGCTCAACCACTGCGCCACCCAGCTGTTAAATGATATGATATACATGTATGCTAATCTAATACGGACAGTTATATTAATATAGGATAAGTGATTCTGTTTGCGGATATCCCCATCCTTAAAAACAAATTGAACATATCGTTTGAAAATGTTAGCCTAAAGTTTGGTGAGAGTGGTTTTGATTGATCAAACCCTATCCAAAAAATTTCTCTAAATGACTATCAAAGTTTTCAAAACATGCTTGCAAAACCAAAATACAGATTCATTATCCACTCATACAACTTTCATAAACCTTTAGAAAACCTGTAGTAATTCAATTATAATGAATATATAAAACTATCCATTTTATCGTACTTATAAACCTCAATTAATTTAAGTATAGTTAATTTAGATACAATTATTTAGTTCCTTCTACAAATTCCTATTTCAAATACAAAATGTTTATTCATTAATACAAAAATACCTGAAATAAATCAATTGAATATCGGTATATACAATTTAATATTCAAGAAACAATTAAAAACAAATATATTGTTATTTATTATAGAAAATCTTAGAATAAACATATATATTGAATATACTCAATAATTGAAATTCTATTTAATAAATTTGTAAATAATAAATGATTATACTAAATAACTAAACTTTAACAAAATAACTTTCAATTAATTCAACTCAATTAATTTCTTCTATTTGTAAATAGATTTCGGAAATTTTTACTTCAAATACAAAATAATTATACAAATAAGAATTAGTTTTTGTTAATTTTTATACATTACGTATATCGAAAGTATATACGTATTAACTTTAATATTATATGTATGTATTATATTATGTTTTAATATAAATTAATTTAATTAGAAACAATTCTGAGTTACATGCATGTATATAAAATAAATAAGATAAGGCAGTCCTACAATCAGATCAGGTTTAAAAAAAAGCCAGCATATTAAAAATTGTCAAGAGTCTAATCTGACAAAACAAGGAAGGGTGCATGAACGTAATTTAGACATAATATCATCCGATTAATTACTTCTAGCACAATTCCAATCACACAACTTATCAGACTTTGATTTATGTATAAAAGCTCTTCGAACTTTTTACACTCTATGGCAACTCTTCGGACATTTTACAATACACCAAATATATTTTGTGCAAATGTTCGCCCAAAACGCTTGTTATTTCTGACAAAATTTCGGATACTAAATTTGTTTTAATTTATATAAAGTTATTCTCATATTAAAAGCAGCTCTCGAACCCGCTACGATAGACCGCCCAAGTTTTGTACACACTTTGGTCATAAACTACTTTTAGCATCATTTCAGACACCCAGCTTTACCAGGTATAAATTAAAGCTCATACAAAAAAAGAAGTTTTATGTCAGCTACTTGAACCCGTTGAGGAAGCTGGCTGGATTTCAATAACGACTACAGCTCTTTTATAAAAACGATTTGGACCCTAGATCCTGTTTTTAGTAATCGTGCATACGGACGAGTGAAAGGAAGGACATACATAGCTAGATCGATTTACTTTAGATTCTAATCCGTTACATTCCTTAGACTTTATACTACCACGAAGGGTGAAATGCGAAGTGTGTAATTAAATCGTCATATGCTGCTTTGCTCGAATTGATTAATAAAAACTTGTAAAGTTGTAACCATAGTTACTGCTTTTGGAAAATTAAGATAAAATATTTAATTAAACACTTGATACAATTCTTGATGGAACCTTTATTAAATCTGATAAAAAAAAAACAATCAAAATTATAATTTGTCAATATTATTTCATTATTATGGAAATTAAACATGAATTATTCAATTGGTTTTTGGCAAATTTAATATAAATGTCAAGAAAATATATGTAGTATTAAAGATATTAAATAATAGGTAATACATTATTTTATTAAGATCGGACAGTACAAAAAATATTCACAAAAATATTTCAATTTCAAATTCTTCAATTAATTTATCAGTGCCACTAGTTTTATTCAACTGCAGCTTTTGCATAACTCTTTGTATAACCAATTCAGATGTCCTCCACATATGTAATCTACATACATATATTGGAATAAAATATTAATATCAATATTGGATTATACTCTTCAGCAGACTTCCATAAACGTACAATCCTATAGAAGCCTATAGATATAATTGATTTTAATAACAGCTCTAATCATTAATCATTTAATGATTACAATAATCAAAATATTTTCTTATACTTATAAAATTACTATTAATGTATTTTCTAATAATTTTCTTCCTGGAATTTTTCTTTGAATTGAAAATGAAAATTCTTGGAATTATGATAATATAAAATCAAAATATAAATGGAAAAATACTGATATATTCCATCCTATTTTAAGAACATTAATTAAATCTTAATGTAGTTTATTAATTCAAAAACATGTAAGATTTTATAGCATATTCCAATTGCCAGTTTTACCATCTTTTAGTTTATTTTTCGAAAGCTGCCTGCTAAGCTCTATGTGTTAGTCGTCCGAAGTACCTATCTAATTATATATATAAAAGTTTGTTTGTTTGTATGTATGTAGCTTTTGGAATCCTAAACTGCTCAGCCGATGCTGGGCTAACAATTTTAATCTGACGGACTGCTAATTTCGGACAAAAGGGACTGGAAGTATTAATCATATAATATTCAAAAGGAGCTGGAAGTATTATAGCTCCTTTTGATCTAAAATAAAAATGATTTTACCAATTGCCTTCAAATTTTGTACATGTTGTTTGACAAAGGAGTTAACTGTATTAACAAGCTTGGAATTCACACCGTTTGGAATTCATTTAGTAAATTTTGTTGGTTTTTTTATATTGTCCAGCAGATGCAAATCAAAATTACAATTTTCTTATACGACCCTATCAGCAGCGCTCTAAGTAGTAAATGTAACTAACCATAACTAACATTGTATTAGAAGATCTTTCAATCTGAACATTTTTAATTGAATTATTTATTAAAACAAAAATTTCTTATTTTAAAACACGTGGAACTTAAACACCTGTGAAAATTTTAAAAAAAAAAATCAGTTAATGTTCAAACAGGATATTTATACATGTGTAAACAGCCTCTTTTTGTTATTTAAAATTTAAATTTCTAGAAAATGTATCCTTAATTTATAAAAATTTTCCTCTCAGAACTAATTCTTAGAAAAATATTCTAAATATTTGTATAAAAGTATTTAAAAAATTTAAAGTGCTTCTTGATGATTAACAACATTGAATATCTTTAGTTTAATACTGTGCCTTGTTTAGTTCCTCTAAATAAAATTTAAATATTAATCGTTCAGAATTACAATTTCAAATTTTGTAAATTCGACAAAAATCAATTAAGAACTTAAATAACTAAATTGAATTAATTAGTTAGAATACAGGATTTTAAAGTATTCACTTAAAATATTTAATCTTAAAATTACTTCAATATAACTATGAGTACTTAATTTTCTACTTCATTATTTTAAATTTCTTTGGAAAAATAGTTTTTGAAACTAAATTTTAAAAATATTTTAACATTTTTATATCTATGAATGCTGTAAGGATTCTTTATACTTAAATATAAATTTTATTCTTTCAAAATAATGAAAAATTCAAAGGTTTTTAAAAGTACCTGGCAACATTAAAAGACTTAAAAAAATTTTACATTAATAATGGAAGCAAAACATGAAGTATCAATTTGAGAGAGAAACATTTACATTGTACTGCACATAATAAGTACTTAAAGGAAGAAAGAGTTAAATTATTAAAATATAAGTGAAATAATATTTTTAAAACAGATGTTTTGGCTTATTTTTTTAATTATGTAAAATTTAAAATATTTTCACTATTTAAAAAATATTTTTTGAGTTTAAAATAACTTAATTTAAATTAATTCTGTGAATTTTGTGGAAGTTAGTAAAAATAAAAATCTAAATCGGAGTCGATGAACGCAGATAATTACATTGATGCATGAAATTATTTGATAAAGTAATTAACGACTGTAAAAAAGTTTAAAGAATTAACTGAAAATGGTTATGTACGTATTGAGATACGATATGTCAATACCAGACAAAGACAAATTACTAAAAAGAAATTATTGGTGGTTGGAAAACACTTAAGATTACTTTAAAATAAAAAAAAAATTATTAGCATTAAGTATTTGATTCAATTTGTTTTTAATTAAGTTAGGTTATTTAAGTTAGGTTAATTTTTAATTAAAAAATGTATAGTCAGTGGTTTTTATGTTCCCTAGTTTTTCCAATATTTATAAGAATAATATTAAGTTTATAATTCAAATTAAGCCTAAAAATAGAAATAATATTTCTATTCTAGATTCAAATTAACATAAAAATTAAGCTAATAATTTAACTGTTAAGTATAAAAGAAAGAAAACCGTTTTTGAAAATTTTTCTAGGTTAAGATATTTGTAAGATGTATAAAGGGATAAATAAAATTTAAAATTTAAAAAAAAAAAAAAATGTACGTTTTCTCTGTGCATAGAAATCCTTTTCTTAAAACGACTCCTATTAATTTTTTTCAAAAACAGAAAATCACTCATAGAGACATTAACTCCTGAAACCGAATCGATATTTTTTATATTAAAAGATCTTCGAAATAGATTTAAACAATTCGAAAATACGTAGTGCATAACGATTTAAAATCGAATTAAAATTTTGCATACTTTAAGGCTTTTTTTTTTCTTACTTATCTGAAAATTAAAATTTTAATTGATTCTAAACAAATCTAAGAAATCAATTTAATATTTATTGTTATAATATTATTATTAGTTTTATTTTCTATTTATTTTTTAGGCTGTTTGAATTTATATATATATTTAATAATTATCATAATAATTATGCAGTATTTTAAAATCATTGCTTACTGAACCATAATAGTTTTTTGTACTATCATTAGATTATACTAATTTAATTTAATTTAATTATACTATTATTACATTTGATAGTAAGAGGACATAGTAATTAAAAATTATTTTTTTATTGGTTGAAAAAGCCTCAAGATCTGTGCAGGGTTAAACTCGCACTAATCGTTTTGATGTGCCAAATACTTAACCACAATACTTATTTATTTTTAATCTCTTTTAAAATGAAATCATTTAAAATTATTTTACTACCTCAAAAATTTCAATTCATTGCTCTTACTATTTTGGTATTCCATCAAATTTATAATTGCCTTAAGAATCCTTTGACAGGATATTACATTTTAATTAAACCCAAATTGAAAAATTTATATACTCGTATAATATTTCATTTAAAAAAATAATGCTTTTTAAATTTTTTTGCTTGTGGGTTCAAAATATTTCTAAGAAACTTTTTCAAACTTTTGTAAATTTTTTTTTTTAATTTTTTAAATTATTAAATAAAAATCTGTTCAGACACTCATATATTTATTTACAAATCATTACGATACAAAGTAAAATTATATATTTAAAACTTCCATAAATTTATTTTGTATACAATGTATATTGTATATATGAAATAGCTTGTTAATATATATCAAATAATCTAGAGTTCTTGAAAGGACACAAAAAAAAAAAAACAAAACAAATGCCTACAGGATATTGAAAATATTTTTTATAACTATCAATAGTTGTATAAATTAGGTCTACCTGAAATTTTTTTTTTTTTAATTTTTGAATTTATTTATTTAAAGTTAAACTATGTGATGGATCCGATCCTATCGACCCGAGTTTAGACTTCAACCTGATCGAATGTCCTAGTAGTTTAGACTTCGAACTTTTATGTGGTAGCCACAGATTAGAAAACCCGATCAGGTCATATCTAATACGAAAAATATCGTAAAATTGTATAGTTATATCGTAATAGATAATATCGTAATATAAAATAATATATTTTTATAATATATATTTATAATCTTATACAATAGCTACAGCCGAATAATTAAAACTTAATGAAAATAATAATTAAAAAAACGGAAGCCTAGTTTGAATAGACTTGGTTTATGTCCAATACTCTTTAAAGGAATTGAAAAGGCAAACTGGATTATGTAAGTTTTGTTTTTATATGTCCTGTTATTTTCATTGGCAATACTGAAGTTAATTTCCAATCCAGAAAGTTGTTAAAAAATCTAAAGATAAAATAACTTAACAATTAAGTGAAAAAATATACCATAGATAGTTTTTATTTAATTAATAAAAATAATTATAAAAGAAATAAAATACTAAGTTACTTTTTAAATTCAAACTTAAATTACGACAAACATTTTAAAATTTTGTTCAAATTATGATCGTATACACACTCATACATATTTAATAAGCTTCAAATTTTTTTAAATCGAAACTAATTTCAAAATTAAAATACAAACACAATATGTAAAATTTTTTAAATATTTTTTAATTAATTACAACACTTTTACAGAATTTATTTGGTAAACCTAATTTTTATAAGCTCGCTTCAAATTTCTATAATTTTTACCTAAATTAAATGAAAACACTACAGGAAGAGACAAAGAGTATATATATATGTATATATATTATACATTCTTACTCATATTTATACTTGTTTCCCGTTACCTTACACAAATGTGTGTACATAAACACATCAAAGTAAATTAATTTCATTACAAGCTAAAAAACATGCACTCAAACAAACATTTATGTACACATTTATATATAATTATAATTTATATCTACACACACAAAAACAAAAACACATATAGAATACAAAATAACTGTTTATGGCAAAAATTTACCTAAAAAAAAAATAAAAGAAAAAAAAAAATTAAATAAAAAAGGACAATTTATGATGAAAATAGTGGTGTAGTTTAAGTTTTGTTACTTTACTTTCTATGTTCACCACATGAATTATATTTTTACTCATACTCACACTCACACATATATAATATATAAGTGGATACAGTATGGTGGGAGTACAAATGTAAAGGACATACAATAGAGCAAATAAATTTAAATGTGATCACAAAAAAAAAACTGTAATTTTTTTTTTGACAAAATAAAAAAAAAAAAAAACAAAGTACTTAAAATCGTTTTAGTACTCATTCTATAATAAGGTAAATTCATTTTAAAAGAACCATAAATGTGTAATCATTAACAGGATAATATTATCCTTTTCTTTTAACTATTAGTTAATATAGTTAAAAATGACGTGTATTAACTGTATTATATTATCCTTTAGAAAAACATATGAGAAAAACGACTCTCATTTAAAGTTACACACATCTATGATTCAAAATACCTTTTAAAATTAGGTACAAAAAAAAAAAACCAATTAATGAGTACTCATCTACAATGTCATTTTTCACCTAATTTCCGTTTAGATTTTGTACGACAAAATATAGAAAAAAAAATCTGAAATTACAAATAAGCCAAAATATACGATATAATGCAAATAGATGTTACGCTCTATTTAAAAAAAAAATGTGTAAGTATATGAAACGAGGAAAAGAATGTAGTAGAGTAGACTGTGTCAACTCTGGGATACCCGTATGACCGTTACATAAACATTATATCATTATTATTATAAACATTAATTACTTTTGTTAAAATTTCAAACATACCAGCTTTATTACGTGTAGTGTAATGCTCATATAAAAGAAGGAGTTGTATGGCAGCTACTTGAACCCTAGGCTGTAGACCAACCAAATTTTGCAGAAACTTTGACCATTAAAGCTAAACTATTTTTGGCAAAATTTCAGAACTCAAACTCACTGCAACAGACCAACCAAATTTTGTAAAAATTTTGGCCATAAAACTTTAATAGGTACAGAAAAATACTTATATATAGATGACGGCTATTGCAAAAAAACGAATTTGCGAAAATTCCAAGATCCTAGCTCCTTTAGTTTTTGAGTTATCGTGCGGACGGACGGACATACATACCTTAATCGATTTTTTTTTCGATTCTGATCTGATCCATACACTTGAGTCTATATTTACCCCTACTCCTTCTCTGCGTCTCAAACGTAATGGCAAATTTATTATACCCTTTGACTATATAGTCATACTGGTATAAAAAAAAAAACTTTGACAAACCATATACGGTATTACAAACATAACATTATAATAATATATGTATAACAATAACAAAATAAAATAACATATACACTTTGTTAGAGATGCCGTTTATTTTTGTTGTCCTATTGTTTGGGTGTTTTTTATTTTGTTTTAATTTTGCGAAATAATAAAATAAATTTGTTTCTAGGTCAGTACAATGTACAAAAATAAACAAATCCTATATGTTGGGGCTGTTAATATTCCTGTATATAATAGGTATATGTATGTAGTTATACTCACACACTTGCTTTTATATAAATGCAATAAAAAGATATAAGTATCAACCCTAGAAAAATAATAACAATAAATTTTTAACCGTTATAAGAATTTACTGTTATTTCAAAAAGTTCTCCAGTTATATTTTACAGTTATTAAGCTGTGATATAAATACATAAAACACTTTTTCTCAGCAGCTGTCAATAGTTCAAATGTCAGAATGGACGATAAATTGCCATAACCTCTACAAACTGTCTAAGCTTTGATATGAAAGTATCAAAAGTCCATTCATTAATAAACTGTTGTTGTTGCATGTATAAAAGCATGGCCTGGTATTAGTTTCTTGATTAAGATATCTTTGAACTCAACTCAATTGATTTTCTTTTCAACATGACCGAAGGGATACTAATATTTAACATTTGTCTACATCAATCGAAATTTATGTCATTAGTATTTTTATTTTTCTACCCTGAATAAAAGAATATCTAATTCAAGCTTTCTCATCAGGACATATTGATTTATAGGTGTTTTCACGGAACCTTGACAAATTGTAGAACATGCAGCCAAACTATAAAGTCATTCAATCCGTCATGCCCCATCAAAAGAAATAAAAATTATTTTAAACTTTATTTCTTAAAGCTCATAGTCAGTTAGGCCCAGACGAGAAGGTCTAGGATGAGAGACAGAAATCATTCGAGATTTGAAATAAAATAAAACTTGAAAAATCATTCGAGATCCAAGCGATCTAGTGGCTAATAGACCTTTAGAAATGTTAAGCATTCTAACAAAAGGAGATGGTAGCCCTATGAAGATGCGCTACTCGGGATTAATGTCACCATCGAAGGAACCAGCCCCTTAAATCTGTAAAGGAATGCCGATTTTTTAACTAAACCTTTTTTTAAATTACCACTTTCCAATATTTTCAAACAGTGTGATTCATGAAATTTTTACCTAGAATCTGTTAGGTATGTTTTCAATGAAAATAAAATTTGGTCTGAAATCTTAACAATCACTTCCCGGTTGAAACACAACATACCTAAAAAAACAAACTAAACTAAAGGAATGGTAAACGATTCTGCTACAATAGCCATTTCATTTTTTTTATTCATTACAAACACATATTCTTTCATTTTAGATCCTTATAGAAAAACAAAAATATGTATAGTATGGTTATGAGTTTTTATATACATAGATAAGTGAATATTCATCATCACCACACCTTAATTACAATAATAACAAAAAACAATAGACAAAAAGTATAGGAGTAGAAAAAAAAATCCTTTTTACATAAAAAACAATAAAAGCTTTGTACAAACACTTAAAATATTCGATATTATGATGTGTTTGTTTTTTTTTTTTGTGCTTGACTAGTGCTGAGATTTTACACACAGGAAGCTTTAATAAATTTACTTTAATTTTAAATTTATAAGAGATATACACTTTAAAAGTTTGTTTATTGACTCACCTTGATTATTTTTAAATTAGTTTAACTAAGAAAAAGAGAAGGACGTGGGGGGTTTATACTTTATTAGAAAATTATACAAAGTGATTTTTTCCAAACTAAATCAAATACTTATCAAAGTTAAATAATGGCATTTATAACAACTTATATATTACTGTTATTTCAGTTATAATATTCTATATTGTCTTTATAATGAGTGCATTTTTAATTCCCAAGCCAATTTTGTAACTTTTTGTATTAGGTGTTTTTTTAGTGAAAGGAATTTTAAAAAATGGTCTGAGTTAAATACTCAGACTGGTATAACTGGGAAGTGGTACATTCTGAAAATAGGACGAAACAACTTTCATAATAAGGTTATTATAATTTTAGAAACGTTTTCTTGATTTGGGGCCCTAATATGAATTTTGTAAAATCAGCTTCATATCAGAGTGTGTTAAACTTAAGTGTTAAACGATATAAACACTTAAAATGAACAAATCTTCAATTTTTTTAGCAACATTCAATAAAACCATGCAAAAATTAAAGTTGCATAGTATTTTCATACGGTACTTTAATTTACCGTTATGCAAAACTAAAATTTTGCAAAATTTTTCACCTCTCATATCTTCTCAATGGCTCAAGTTAGAAAGTCAAAATTTTACGGCAAAGTTTGATACTTAAAGCTAGTATGAGCCATTTAAGAATTTTTTTGTAACTTTCACTGTTTAGGAGCTGTAAGGGTCAAAAATCTAAATTTTTAAAAACCAGATTTTTCAATAAAAAACGGGCTTTTTTGAAACGAAATTTTCTAAAAACGAGATTTAAGAAAAAAGATTTACTAAATCGAGATTATGGAACGCTCCCCTAAATTTGTAATGAATTAATGAAACAAATAAATTATAATATTATCAATTTATTTTGATATATGTTTTTTTCCAAAGCACGGTATGAAACATTGTGTAGTTTTGGAAATGTGCTTTTTCAAAAACCTTCAGTTCGATCCATCATATGTTTAACATATTTGATTCAATGTACAAATTTTTAATACAACTAGTCATTTATATAAAAGTAATTTTTTATTAAAATTTTTTGTCAAGCACACGAAATTCATTCAAATCATGTCCGTTCTAATTAAAAACTCATCTGTAATTTTTGTTTTTGATTCTGTTGACCTCTTCGTTTCTTTCTAGTGGATTTTAATCGATATTTGTTTCTATTTTAATTGAAATTCTTTCTTTTTTCCACTAATTTTACATTTTAATCCCATTACTTTGAAATCCCAACAATTATAGGCAAAAACATATGTTGTATTATATTTGTTAGTCAGAACAGATATTCACTTCAGATTTTTTGTATCTATATAAAAACCATTTATTAGACGATTTTCTAATTGTATTCCATTGGGACTGAAAACAAAGCTTGTGTTTTGGTTTTTCTCATAATTTTAACTCATTTTTTTTCAAATATCAAAATGGAATACATGTATACAAACGTATAAAAGTTAAAATAAAAAATATCTAATATATGCACATCCTTGTAGTATAACAGGCCCTTACTTTCATTCTTAATACTACTCTAGAGATAAAACGTAACAAATATACATATATTTTTTTTTGGCCAAACAAGTTTTAAGGTGATTAAATATATGCTCATAATTCTATTGAGAATTAAAATATCTAAGATAATACAAAAGAAAAAAATGTATATATTTTTATTTAGATATGTAAGACATATTTATAAACATACGTATATATATGTATATTATTTATATGAGTATTAAAAAGATATAAAGAAAATATCAAATAAATAAAAACGGTAAAATCGTATTTCAAAAGAAAGGTCCTTATCCTTGATCCTTTTAAAACAAAAAATATTTAACAGATATATTAAAAAATATTTTACCGTTATAATCACATCAGTAGTTCATTTATTTTTTTTTTTTGTAATTTTTTTTTAAATTATAAAATAAATCTTTCTAATTTTACACAAACTTTATTTAGGATTCTTTCTGATTACTGATTCCTAAATTTAGTTGCTCTGTTAATTCTTGCAAATAATGATTTCATTTTATCGCAAGAGTTTTTTAATGCTCCGTCCCTGATATACACTGATAATATTTAAAACTTCTTTGATACGTAGGTTTCAAAACTGAGTCTTGAACTAATGAACAAAGTCCGACTTCGACCAAGAATTTAAAATAATGTTGTGCAGTTAAATATCTGCACTTTAAGTTTACGTATTATAATGCCTTAATTATATCATGTACCAAATATGTTAATGTTAGAGCTGGAGAAAAAGTACCGGACACCTACTATCTTATAGATATAAAAAATAATAGGAAGCCATATAACGTATAGAAACATCTGAGATTTTAATATATATAAAATTATACACGTTAATAATTGTAATAATTTTGTAAATCAGTATTATGGTATTTCTGTATCTGTGAATTATATTATTCAATTAAATTAATTGTTTCAATTTTGTATTTGATCCATATTATTATGTTATTTATTTTTTAAATAATGATGTAGAAATTTTTATTATTTATTATGCCATTAATTTGAACCCAATGTGGCGAAAGCTAACAGAATCAAGTCACGTTATGATTTGAATTTGCATCCACGGCCTTCCAAATGAAAGGTAGATATTCTAACTATAGTACTATCAAGCTTTAATCTATAATTTTTAAATTTCTCATATTTAATCTTAAATAATAAAAAATAGTTCATTATACTTTAATATTGAACAAAAATGTGCGCTAATGAACCAAAGGCAATTAAAAAAATCAATTAAAAATAAAAACCTAGTCCCAAAAACACCTCAAAAGCTACTAATGTATGTACAACTAATATATTTTCGTATATTTCGCTAATTAATAAGTATAAAAAAAATTACACAAAAGACAGCCAAAATAAAAAAACCAACCACTAATGAATACAAAACAGATTAAAGTCTGAAACAAATTTATCTCGAAAAAATAAAAGATTCTTTTACGAACTTAGTACGAAAATGTTAAGATATTTGTTATAATTTCAAACAAATAAATAATTTTTGGAAAATTTCCTTAAATAAAAGATCTTTAATAATTAATTATAAAATATTTATTTTAAGTATATCAATATTAACATGCATTTTATATATATGTATGTATGTTTAAACAAGTATTATACTAATGTATAAGAGATAAATCAGAGATAAAGTTTCCTTTTTTTTTTCAAGGTAGATGGTGCTAATAGATAATTAGATAATTAATTTGGTTTTTCTACTTATTTTTGATGTTGGTGTTTTTTTAATAATACTTTGTGCTTGTGTCCTACTAAAATGAAAGATTAGTAATTTAAATCATAAATTATATGAACAAACAAACATCTTAAGGAATATTTAAATAAATTAACAGTAAAAAATATTTTTATAATAATATTATACTATTTTTAGCTTTCTAACTTCTTAAACTCATATAAACTTCTTAAACATACTTAAAAAGTTAGTGGGTTTTTTTTTAATTAATTATTAATAATTCTTAAATATATATTATAAAATAACAAGGGAAATGTATTACGAATTCTGACAAAATAATATTATTTACTTATTATTATTGTCTTTTCTGCTAATTTGAAAAAATTTTCATCTTTTTCAGCAGCAGGGGTATCTGATTCCAAAAGTTGCAGGTATTTAACTGTAATTAGTTGCAAATTAAGACTAAATATAGATTCTGTAGAAACTCCTTCTAAGATTTTTCTGCATTGAAATTCTTTTTCTATCAAGACTTATTTCTTTAATTTGGATTTTTTTATTCTAGAGTGCCTAATTTTATTCAAAATAAACATATTTTCTCTCTGTGACTGAAATCTTGATTTAAACATGGTTCTACAAATGACTTAAATGACACGTTAGCCAATTAACTAAATTTTTCAACATTGAATTAAGTCAGTGATTAATAATCTCTATTATAGATAGGTATATATATATTTCTAGTTCAGAGAAAAGGAAATAACAATGAAAATTCAGTTAATTTAGTCACTTTTTTATTTTCCAAAAGTCTAAATTTTGAATGAATACATCCAAATTTGGTTCCAATTTGTAAGTTTCCTGTATTTTTAAACTATATAAATTATTTAAACAGATTCTTCTTAAAAAATTCCCAATAAATATAGTCTAGTAATACGCACAATAAATATAGACTAGTAATACGCACTGAAGTCAGATTTAGAGCTAATCAATTACATATTCCGAAATTAATTAAGTATATTAAATTACAGTTTTTTACAATTGAATAAAAAACAGCTTGTAATTAAGACCATTTCAATTTAATGATTAATTTAAAAATTAAAAGTTATTTCAATTACAGTTACATGAATTTTAGACAAAATAATTGAGTTTAAGGTTAATATGAAAAAAACCATTGTGAACATGAGTTCGGGTAGGTAGCAGGAAGCTTCCAAATGGACCAAGGTCAAACAAGTATATCTCCGAAACAAATAATGTGTGCATTGAAAGCGTTGAATGAATAGCAATGATGGTTTAGATAAATAAATAAACTAGAAAACAAAACATTTTAAACAAGTGCTGTTGTCAATGTACTAGATAATAGTAATTAATAATTTTTTTTCAAATTACTTTAAATTGTAATTGATAAATTTTCATGTATTCATTTAGTGTAATTGTATTTCAAAGTTGTGCAATAGAGTTTTACCCAAGTCTGACAAGATTTACTGAAAAATTTTAATTTATTTAAATACTGTAATTGTAATTGAGCTTTACCCAAGTCTGACTGAAGTTACTGAAAAATTTCTATTTATTCAATTACTGTAATTGTAATCGAAACTTTTGTAATTGAGTTTGAACTGGAGTTTAAATGTTGTTAATAGAAAATAAAAAACATTAAAATATGTAAGATATTCCCAATATATATAAAACAAAGTCAAACATGAATATGAAACAAAGGACTAGATAAGTCTTTATCATTAAACATAAAATAGTTATTTTGTACTTATTATCAATTAACAATAAAAATTGAAATAGAATAGGAATAGATAAGGTTTAGTATAAATACTTGTGAAACTAATAAATACTTCTAAGTTCTAAGTAACGCTCGAAAGGAATAAGTTGTAATATTGAAAATTAAATATAGTTCTATAATTAAAATCGAAAATAAACCAATGTTGTTTTTTTTTTTACAAAAATTCAAAAATCATAGAAAAATCGCGTATCAAAAATTAAGTAAAATTTCATTTACAGTTTAATTTTATCCGGGACAAGCACAGAAGTCCAAAAAAATTAGTAAGTTAAAGTTGATATTGCTTCAATTTACCTATACACACTTTTCAAAACAAACTTTAAATATTCCTTAGAAATTAAAATTTTCCCAAGATACAAATCAAAAAAATAATTACTATCCAATTGATATTTTCTATTTTACTAAAATATTTTCAGATTATTTTGTTTTTAATTTTCTTTTTAATTGTTATTCAAAACAAAACTTTTTAAATTTTTTATACCAATACTAAGAAAATTTATATACATATTGTTATATCAAAATACTCATTCATTTAGAAAAAAAAAGATTACTACTTTGGTCACTTCAACATAACAAAAAATAAGATTAAGTATAACAAAACATAAAATCAATTTAACTTTAAATTTTTCACGAAAAACAAACAAAAATAACGGTAAAATACTTGTGCAAAAAAATAGAAAAAAAAACTTTAGGAAATTGAGAAAAACAAAGCTAATATACAACAAAGTTTCAGAATACTTCCTATTAATATTTTTTACTCATTTTTAATTTTTTTTTGTTTTAAATTCATTTTCTTCTTGTTTTGTCTCTATCTCTTTCTATATATATGTATATATATATAAATATATATATATATTTGTTTTCTTTTTATTTTTTTTTTCATTATCGTTGTTACCTTTTTCTTTAAATGAGTTTTACGAATTTTTTTATTCACTTCAGAAAAAAAAAAATAAATTTGTCAGGCAGCAGGAGTATATGACAAATAACTGTCAATGTTTATACACTGTCAAAAGGACTAACAAAAATATGCAGGCAATGAAATGAAAAGAGAAAAGAAAAATATAATAAAATAAAAAAATAATAAATGAAGAAAAACAATAAAAAGAGTAAGAGAGTATGAGACTGAAAAGCATTTTTAAATAAATATCGAGGTGAAAATTAGGTGAGACAAAATAATTTTTCATTTTATTTTACTTTTTATTTTCACATTTTATTTTCTTGTTAATTTATTTTTTCATCTCAGAAAAAAAAAAAATTTAAATTGAAAAATTGAAAAAGTTAGTCATTTATTTTTATATTTATTTATTTTTTTTCTGTCACTAACACGATTGGGTATAGTACATTCCTTCTACAATGATTGTTGAAATTTTTTACAAGGTATGGTAACTCCTTAAAGGTGAATTTATTCAACTTTAACTGTTTTTTTGTTTTTTTAAATCTACTCAATGAGTTAGTTAGTGTTATATGCAGGGCTACCATTTTGGGGATTTTATCGTTAAATCTAGCGACTTTGCAATCTTTGTTGCCACTAATGGATTCAAGTTGAGACCAGTGACTATTTGACATTTTTACTATTTTTTTTCACTAACCACGTTTCATATTGATTTTTTGGTTAGCTTCTTTTACTAGTAGTGTTTAGAACTAATTTTCAATTAGTTTCTATTTTTTTGTATACATACTTATATTTTTTAACTCATATTTTATGAAATTATTATTTGTCAACTGTCATAATTCGTATCACCACATGTCATATTCAAATTTGCTTTCAAAATACTCTTTTAACAGCAAAATTTTGAATTCAAGTCAACATGTTGGTTATTTTGCAAATTCTTTAGGAGTAATAATTTTTTTAATAAAAGATGTTGAAAAATAAATAAAAAAAAACTTTAAGTAGAATTAAAACATAATTAGGTTTTTTTTTATATTAAAAAAAACTGACCAAATACGACTAGATTTTTTTTAAATAAAATATTAATTTGTTCGTATAACTTTTTCATTTATAATTTTTTAATTGATATTTTATTTTGTTTTTATATTGAAGTATTTATAAACTAGCTGTTGTCCCGTCACAGAATGACGGAAGGTCAATTAAAAGAAGAACTTTTTCTAATTAAAAACTATTTTTAATTTCATTATTTACATTATGTTAAAAGTATGTTAAATAAAATTGCAACCGTTACATTTACTATAACGCATATTATGCTTCGATTCTAGTAATAGGTACACAAAAAATAAATAAATGACTCATATAATTTCTTCTTGTATCTTAAAAACTTGAAGATGAATAAGTTAGTTAGTCTACTTTTTATATGTTTCGTGTTTATAAAATTTTGGGGTCGTTAGTTCAAATCCCTTCTTGGTATAATTTTTTTTTAATTAATTATTTTTTTTTTATTTAAGTGAGTACTTGCTTAAATTAAATAAATTAATAAAAGATTTAAAAATTTTTTATAGGTTTATTTTGTTTCAATAATGATCTATTTCTCCATTCATTAATGTTTTGTATATATATTTTTAAAAAATGTTGCTATACATTCTATATCGTTTCATTTGTTTTGATTCAAACCGGAATACTTGTTTGTTGCTAACATTCTACAATGTGTACTCAACATGCTAAATAATGTATCTATTATTTAAATTTACGAAAATTATAAATTTTATTTGAAATTTTTTAATATAGGTACCTAACCTAATTAAGTTTAAAAAAAATTTATTTTGTTTGGTTTTTATAGTGCATTGAACTCAGCGTATTGTATACCCGAATCCACCTTCCCAACCGTTAGTCGTTACATTATGTTTTTCCATTTTTAACTTTTTTTAAATAGATAAATAAATAAAAGGGTATGAAGGAAGGGATGAGAGATAGCTGAGAGCGAGATGAGGGGAAAATTTGAAATTACTTTAATACATTGCTTGGTTTATTTAGTTAAGCAAACCAAGCAATGCATCAAAGCATACATTGGGCTTTCGCCCTTATTTCAGATTTGCACTGAAAATTATTAAGACTTACTACACAAATGTGCCTGTGAAGCATTGTCTTCTTAGTTTTTATTTACAAAATGTCTTACTATTTATTTAAAATTTCCAGAAAATCTTCTGCGATTTTTAAAACTGAAATGAAATTATTCATATACTAATAAATAAATTTCATTTCAAAAAAAATTTTTTTTTTTTTATTAAAAATAAATAAAATATTTTTTGGCCTGCTTATGATAATTTATGATATTTTATTTTCTAAAATAAAACACATCCAACAAAACATTAATATTTTATTTTTTTATAATTGAACACATCCAACAAAACACATTTAATTGAATGCGTTTGTTACACCTCATTGTAGACAAATATATTAATAATAATACAATTTTATTTTAATTCAAATATAGGGAGTTTTAATTTATTATACTGTATTTAGTTTTGGCAATTTTGAGCGAACTTCTTTTCCCAAATTTGAGATTTGTACTTCTGGCAACCCTGATTATATGCATTGCCTTATATAAAAAAAAAAAAAACAGTTCTTTTGAGAACTCACAGATTCATCTCGCTCCGACTGTGCATATGATTTTATACAATATCAAATTAAACTTTAAATTATTTTCTTGTTTTTTCAAAATAAACCAATAAAAACTTTCTAACGACAATGCCGCAATAGTCTTTGAAACCATTATTTATTCTTTAATTCATTAAGTAGGTACTGATATTTTCTTGTTAAGTCTGAAAAAATGTCTTGTAAAAGAATTTAACTATGCAAAATCATATTTTAAAATAAATAAAATTTTTTAATGGAAATTCTAAAATTTATTTTGTTAAATTCTTAAAATACAAAAATAAATTAAATTAGTAGAAAAGTTTGTTTTTGAGAAAATAAATTAAAAATTTAAATTGAGTAAAATATTGCAGCAGAAAAATGTTTTAATTGATATAAATTATATCTAGAAGATTTTTTTAATTAAATTGACATTTAATTTGACACAAACGAAAACAAATGTTTAATTAATTAAGTCAATCTTTTATTTTAAATATATACTAGTAATAAAAAATTAATTAAAAATAGGTCAAGAGGCTAAAAAGAAGTTTATTATATAATTGTTGAAATTCAAATAAATTCAGATAAAATTGTAACTCATACTTATATTGTGGCCTTGAGTAAAGAAATAAGAAAAATTTATAATGAGTAGCTTGTAAGTTTTGTTTAAAAACATGAGGAATTCAAATTGAATAACTCCATATTACATAAATTAGCAAAATATTACATTTACTTTTAAGTTAATTCTTTTTTACAGAATTCATGAAAATGGCACAAGACATAAAAATTAAATTTCTAATAATATCTGAATGACAAAAATGAATCCGAAAAATATGCAATAATTGTGAGTTCATAACAACCAAAAGATGGGAAAAGCAAATGGTTTAAGTTAGGCTAAGGTTTTATATTAAAAAAACCGAAATTTGGTTTTAATACTCTGAATTTTTCAAAAATAAATATTAAAAAAATTGCTAAATTGCAATACTAAATAGATCTTTAGGAATAAAATCATTAATAAAATTAACAATAAAAACGATAGCATAAGTTTAAATGTTAATTAATTTATATAAAAATAAGCTGTTTGTCAAAACTTTTATAAGCTAAGATAATTTAAGAATGTTAAAAAGAGTAAAATAAGGTTTAAAAAAAAAAAATAAATAACGAATGGTGGTGCATACAGATCTAATAAGAATACAATGAACGGGAGGATTCAATAAAGTCTTAGGAATGGACTGATTTTGTACCGAACAGTAAAAAAAATAAACAAATTAATATAAACGAATTAAAAAATAAGGCTTCCAAAAAGGTTAAGAAATAACAATTTGAAAGAAACAACTAAAATAAAAAGATTTGTATATTTCAAATACCAGTACTAATGCCAATAACATTACCTTATATTCAATAGTTTTTGAAATACCACTACTACTTTGATTTCGATACTTACAAAATTTAAATATAAATTGATGAAAATATTTGCAAAATACTTTAATACTTGCAATGTAATTACTAGTACTGAACTAGGTATTTCTTCGTACTTCGGAATTACTCAAAAAAACTTTAGTATCAAAAAATAATTACAAAGTAATTAAACTCAAAATTTAATTACTTTCTGGGAAATCCTTGAATTTTTTCTTGATTCTTTTACTGATACTTAAATTTGATATTTGAAATTTAAGTAATACTGGTACTTGATAAAAAAAAATGATTATCCTGCAATGGTACTTGCAACCGTACTTAAGTACCATTTTACTACTCAAAACTAATTTAACTCTAAATTTAATTACTTTCTGAGAAAAAATAAAATCTTTA
Source organism: Dolichopus griseipennis (assembly GCA_963082915.1). Taxonomy (NCBI): domain Eukaryota; kingdom Metazoa; phylum Arthropoda; class Insecta; order Diptera; family Dolichopodidae; genus Dolichopus; species Dolichopus griseipennis. The sequence goes on along the minus strand of OY720442.1, from coordinate 36,184,301 downwards.
ATTGATTCTTTTATTTAAACTTAAATTTGATAAGTTTTGAAATCTAAATAATACTGGTACTTGACAAAGTAATGATTGTCATACAATGGTACTTGCAACTGTACTGAAGTACCATTTTATTCAATATTATAATGGTCTAAAAATAACTTACGGAACAAAAATAAAATAATTTCACCAAAATTCGTATACAGCTAAAGAAACCATTTATATTGTTTTCTTAGCCATTAACGTGAGTACTTTTAATTTACTAAGTATATTAGTATTTTTATGTACTTGTTGTTGATTAAATGACACTAAGATTAATAATATGTAATATTGACATTTAAATGGTATTGGGATAATTTTGGATGAATTTTCCCTAATTTACATCAAATTCCATGAAAAATTTAAAATTTAATTTGAATAAGTAAGTATTACTTAATAAAATTAGTAAATGCCACAGTATTAATTAAGTTGTAAATAAAATTGATGCTTTTATTAGTAAAAACTCAAGAGTAGCAATTTAATACATTTTATGATAATGAGTTAATATTATCCAATTATATATATATATATATATATATTTATTTATTAAACCAGGATGGTTTAATAATTTTTAAATATGTACATACAAACACATACATACATATAAATACATTTTTAACCACATTATTATCTTAACAAAAAAAATGATCCAAATTGTTATTATTTGTAATCACTTGACATGAGTATCTTAAAATTTGGTAAACCAAAATATTCCATTTATGCAATTCACTGTTATTTTTTATTTTATTTCTCTTTTTCTCATTTTTCATTTTTATCCTTTTAAATTCCAATTTTATTTTTTTAATTTTTGACTTTAAAAAAATAAAAAAAAAATCGTAACACAATTTAATGATAATATCCTTGATGTCGAAATGGAAATCCTGTAATATTTGTTAGTATTGACAATGTTACTCTCTGTTGACATTGTTGGTTAAAAAGAGATTTTCATTCCTTTCAATTTCAATGGAATATAATAAAAATTCATTCAAATTACCTGTTCTCATTTTTTTTACTTGCCTCTTTCTTTGCAAAATTTTCATATTTTGGCAAACGGAAGTTGTTTTAAAAATAAACAAAATTTCCGCAAAAAAAAAAACGGTAACGATTTTAAGGATTTTTAGTACAAATTTTTTCAACAGAAAATTTTTGAAATTTTTTAAATTCTCAATTTACTTTGGGTTGGTTGAATTGAATGTGAAGGTGCCGTAAATTTAGGAATCAATAAAATTCAGAGAAAAAACAAGTTTAATATTTTGTCAGTTTAAAATACGGTAGGCTAGGATGTGCTTATAATACTGTTATTTAGTTATCAAAATGTAATTTTTTTTTGTATTTATATAGAGCTGAAATTCGGGAGCAGGGAGAGATGAAGGAAAGAATCTTTCTTTCAACAGAAAGAATAGACGAAAATCAAAATTAAGATTAAATAGATGAAATTCAGAATTCAAAAATTGGAAAGATCAAATACATTTTTTTAATATTTAAAAATTTAATAAAAACTATTAATTTATTATTCATTTAAGAATCGTAATTATTTAATTAATAAGTGAATCTGAAATATTACATTAAAAAAATTATTATTTTGAATAAGTTCAAACTAGTTACAAGCGGGATTTTTGAAAATTTGGATTTTGAGAAGCTGCAGTTACGAGCCGAATCCGACACGAGTTTCGATATTATTCTGTATCTAAGTTCCTAAATAATTAATGCCAGATTCTGTATCTAAGTTAATACCAGATTCTTTAAATTAAAACACTTGGGAAGAAGGTAAAATATTATAATAGAAACTGCAAAAAGAGTACACTTCTAAAACGACAACATGAAGGATCTTTTTTTAATAGAGAAATTCGTAAATAATTAAAAGATACTGAAGCAACCCCTAAGCAAACTTCATATAAATTGTTTTTAAGTATCGCAAAATGAGACAACTATCGTCTAACAAAACAAGTTCCGATGAGACAAAATTTAAAAGAATGTTATTATCAAAAGTTCCATTATTTTAACAATTATAATAAGTATCCTTATTAGAACTGTTAGAATCAGAAGTTTTGCATTTTATATAACGGTAATTTCTTAGAAGGCTTAAGAGGCTCTAAAATTTTCATATTTAATCAATATCTCCTGTCAAATAAAACGCAGTCTAATAATAATTTACACCAATAAAGTATAGATACACATAATAAGTTATATCAATGCTATTTCCGGTTACATATATTTTCCACAAATACAAACAAGATTTTAAATTAAAATGAATTTAAAGTTGCATTCAAAATTAATCAAGGACCTTTTGTTTCTAAATCTAATTTTTTAAACTATTTGACTCCTTCAATTTAGTCATAGCAAATGGAAACCACAGTAAAGATATTTACTAATGTCCAAGTTTTAAAACAAAATTTAAGGAAAACCTCGCGAGCGTTTCCAAGGAAGATAAGTCAAATTAAACGAACAAGCGTAAGTAGATTTTTACAAAAAAATTTGAAAAATAAGTCAATTAAAACGTTAAATAAGAAAACCTATCTACACACACGTATTTATTAAACAGCATTTTATGTATGTATGTGTGTACATATATGAGAAATTTTCTTTATGCTGTTTTTTTCTTATAACATGAGAAATTGGAGCAGATGAAGAAAGTAACAGTTAATGCAAAACCAATGAATTTTAAAAAAGGACATTTTCACAATTAAATAGTGTTCTAAACAAAGTTTTTGAATTTGGGGAAGAATTCAAGTGATTTATAATACTATTTTATAACTATACTTAAAATTTTATTATTCTACCCAATTGATATTTTTTGAAATTTTAGGGAAGCACTTTAAAATGGAGAAAAAATTATAACACCAAACATAATATAACGTGGGAGCTTACATTTTTGTAAAAGCGAATTCCGCAGGTAATCAAATAACAGACTTTTAGAAATAGTAAATTACCAGTTTTTTGAATCCATATGGCAACGCTAAAATTAATTTTTAATGGCTCATACTTTTCTCTAAAAATCTAACTTCTCTGCTGAAAAAAACTGCAAAAATAAAACACTTAACGGTAAATATTAAAATGCAAAATTAACCGTAATGCAAAACTGTATAATTATTATTTAAATAAATTTATAAAGTGTATTATTTAGCTAGCTATCTATTGGCTTGTCCTCTAATTGAAGATGATTTTATTAAACTTATGTAATAACAATTTTAATATAAGGAACTTCCAAAGACGAGTTTCTGTAGCTCCGTAACAGTGGATACTACAACGTATTTCATACGGTAGAAACAGTAGTTTTTTAAATAAACAAACAGACTGACAAACTGAAATTAAAAGATAATATTTCCTCAAAATGTGCTTAATACTTCAATATTGTTATATATTCCTTTAAAAAACTTTATACATAATGTACTTTAGGTCATAGAAATTATAAAATTATAAAATATTCTCAAGAGTTGAAGATTTGAATTTATATGTATGTATTATTCGGAAAAATAGTTATTAAAAATATATAAATGTGTATATGTATGAAACAAAATAACAACAACACAAAATTAAATCATTGAACCTGAATCATTGAAGTTAAAACTTTAAAATTTTTATTTTTTGCAAAATGACATTTTTTAAAAAAGATTATTCAAATAAAAAATTTCAATGCATTTATGAAAATATTTTGAAAAACTGAATGCATGAATAAAATTAATTAAATATATTTTTACAGTTATGATCTTTAAAAAAACAAGTAATGATAAAAAACCAAGGGTTTTAAAAAAGCACATTTTCAAAATAACATAGTGTTTCATACTAAGTATTTTATCTGAATATAATGTTGAAGCTTCAATATTAACGTTTAAGGAAATATATATGTTGGTGACTAAGAACGTAAACTGCTTACTTATAAAAAAAGTAAATATTTTATTTGAAAGTTCTAATAGCCCTTCAATGGGGAAGGTTGCCAAATTTCTCAAGGACCTAACTTCATCTAACCTCCAATTAAACCAAAATTTGGAATTTTACTTAGAATTTTATTATCTAAGAAAAAATGGGTAAAACTGAGAGACACTTTCTTCAATTTAAGGAACCGCTTTTAAATTTAAGAAAAACCTTTAACATATGTTAAAATATAATGTTGGACCTTCAAATTTTGTATATTAATAAAAAAAAAATTGGACAGGTATTCAAGTTACAGGTGCTTAAAAATAGCAAAATTTCAATTTTCGAGCCCTTATAGCTTCTAAACTGGGGGCTTGACAAAAAAATTTTGTTAACCGACTCCTACTAACTTTTAAGGATCTAACTTCTCCCAAAATTTCAAGACCCTATCTAAAACCGTTTAAGAGATATGAGGAACCAAAAATTTTGCAAAAATTGGGTTTTATATAATGCTAAGTTTTAGTACCGTATGGCAACCCTATATATTTAATCGACCAATTTTTGTTAAGTCTATAAAAGCAGCTCTCTTATACCGTTTTTCGATTGAAAATAAACCTAACAGAACTCATGTAATATCATTTTAAATATAGGGCTTTTTTGGAATTTGCCGGGACTGTAGCTTCGTAACCCTTCAAAATTAAGAAAAACCTTTGACACATGTTGAAATATAATTATAGAGCTTTAAATTTTGTATATCTCTAAAAAAAATTTGGACAGGTATTCAAGTTACAGGTGTTTAAAAATAGCAAAATTTCAATTTTCGAGCCCTTGTAGCTCCTAAATAGGGGGCTTGACAAAAAAATTTTATTAACCGACTCCTACTAATTTCTGAATATCTAAGTTTTCCCAAAATTTCAAGACCCTCGCTTGAACCGTTCAGAAGATATGTGTGGTCAAAAATTTTGCAAAAATGGAGTTTTGTGTAATGTTAAATTTTATTACCGTCTGGTAACCCTAAACATTTACCTGTAAAAAATTTATAAAGTTTATGAAACCAGCTATCGTTTGCAGTGAGATTGACAATATATTTAACAGAACTCTTGTTATAACCATTTAAATATAGGGCGTTTTCCAACTTTGGGGGGCAGTAGCCCCGTAACAGGTGGGGCTACAGAAAAAAATTCTTCCACGAAATTATTTTTTTTGCTAAAACTACCCATGGTTAAAATTTCTTTACTCTATTTCAAACGATGTAAAAGTTTTTGTAAACATACGGACGGACGGACGGACGGACGGACAGAGTGAAGCTATATAGGCACATTTTTACAAAATTTTTTGAAAATGTGCTAAAAAATACTAAGAGTATTAAAAAAGATAAAATAAAAAATGTTTTAAAATCTTTGTATGCAATTTATAAACAATCTTTTAATTCTGACAAAAAGCTATTAACAATATTTTGTACAATCATTTTAATTGATTAAAAATAATATATAGTTTTAAAAGAATTTTATTTAGAATAGTGTTAGTTAAAATTAGAAAATTAGAAAAGTTTTGGAAAAATCTTTTTCAATTATACTGATTGGTTGTATTGTTTGCTAAAATTGTGAAAAACTTGATGTTTGCTTATATAAGGAAAAATCAAATAGAATTAAAATTTATTTACGAAATAAGTTTTTTTTTTGTTTTTAGCAAAATATGTATAATAGAGATTTTTAGGGGGTTGCGCGTTATATTTAGTGTAAGGGTATAGAATACAGTAATTATTAAATTGGAGTTTCGGTTGGTTAGTGGGTAAGCATTTGGTTTACTAATCGAGGGAGTATGGATTCAATACTCGTACAGGTTATGAAATATTTAATTGAAAAAAAATGTGTTAAATGGCAAATGCCTTCCACCCAAACAAACAACAACAATTATTAAACCATTCATTCAACAAGCCTTGGCTTCAAAATAGTAATGGCAGACAATAAGTTAAGTAAAAAGGTGTAATTCAACTTTGGAAATGTGGTTTATTATAACGAATAAAAATGGATGCCCCCTGTCTTTAAATATTAAAACTATTTTAATTTGAACCCGAGAATATATGCACTATCAATAATATTTAATCTGACATAATTTTCCTCTTATTTCTTTTGCTTATATAATCTTTTTAATTTCTTGATGCAGCCAAATACTAGTGTGTATCAGAGATGGGAATTTTGAATTATAATTATAATGCATTATTTTTGGTAATTATTAATTAAATACTATGCATTGATTTCTTTAATAATGCATTAAAATAATTATTTTGAATTATTTTTTCACACCAATTCATTAAAATAATGCATTATATTCAAAAATATTGCAATACTTATAAATAATGCACTATTAAAAAATAATAATTCCAACTAATTGAATTATTTTTGAATTAATTGAATTACTTTTGAATTAAAAATGTAATTCATTGAATTATTTAAATTACTTTTGAACTAAAAACAATAATTCATTGAATTACTTGAATTATTTTTGAATTATTTTTTTAATTCAAAAGTAATTCAAAAATAACTCAATTATTTTTTAATAATGCATTACTTATAATTTTTAATATAATGCATTATTTTAATGAATAATGTGAAAAAATAATTCAAAATAATTATATTTTAATGCATAATTGAAGAAACCAATGCATTATTTTAAATATAACAAATATAATGCAGTAGTCCCATCTCTGGTGTGTATAATAAAGTAAACTATATATGTCCCACTCCTGATTCATTCTAAAATATGTTGAACTGCTGATATTCCCAAACTTTTTTGAGTTGTGCATCGATTTTGAAAAAATCTTTGTATCACACTATTTTAATTTAATTTAATCGATTTTTAAACTTTATTATCGAAATTATTTAGGTTTGATAATTATATTACTGTTATGTTATCTCTGGCAAAATTTTAAAGTTCTAGTGGTTTTATATACCGAAAACTAGCAAATTTTCAATTTAATGAAAATATGTCAATTTATTTAATTTTTTCGCAGTAGAGTAGACATTTTCTTTTTAAAAGAAGGGTAAATTTTAAACAAGAAAAGAAATTGAAGAAGTCAATTTTCATCAACTTTTCTAAATTTTACAACCCTAATAAAACTCAATTTTAAAAAATCGGAATTGGTGCAATCTTTACGATATGGTTATTTAACAAAATAGGTACCATTTCGGTAAGTATACCAAAAAATCTATTTTAATTTCCGGATCTTATATGAAATTATTCAAAAGCTTTTCAAATATTTAAATTTCATCAAGTTAAAATTTGATTTCTACGTTTAAAAATAATTAAAATTGTTAAATTTCCATTTGCTTAAGAATCGAATCTTAAATTAATAGAAATTTAAAAATCGTATAACATTGATTAAATTCATTATAAGTTTATATACACATATTTTGATTTAAATTTAAATAGGATTATACTACTTTATCATAATATATAAATGTTATAATAATTAATCTGTATATATTGATCAGAAAATTATATAAGAAAAAAATTCGAATCAATAATTTTCCAAAAATCAAAAAAAAAAAAAATACTTTTCTAATTATAAAATTTTCATTTGATTGAATTTCTGCATCATTTAGCAGTAAGATATTTCTTATCCAAAAATTACAGAGGTGTGAAAATGGAAAATTTCATTTTCTAAAATTATAGTAACCCTAACTCAATTTATGACATGCTTCTTAAAATTCAAAATTATTTAACTTGTCTAAAATTCAATCAAATTATTTATTAAATGTTGGTATAATAAAATTAAATTATAGAAATTTGATAAATTTTTAATATTAAGTAATTTAATAAATAAGTAAGATAAATTATTTTATATTTATTGGGTATTTTTGAGGGTTTTAAATTGTTCAAAGAAATTATGTGGGGAGAATTATGTTTTATTTTTTTTTTAGTTTTAGACCTAAAATCAAGTTTTAAGAAGTTATTGAATTAGCTTTCATCTTGCAATGTAACAAGTTGATAAATTTGAAAGATACTTTTAAAAGAAAAACAAATGAATAATTTTTAAAATACTAAAATAGAGTGTATCAATTTCTGACTTCAATTCTAATAATCACTTAAGTAGTTCCTAAAATATTAATTTAAGTATTCAATAACATTTTTTAAATATTTTAGTGCCTATTAATATTATATTATATAAATCAGTAGTAGCTGTGAAATATAGATCCTTATCTTGAGAACTGTGAACTGTGTTTTAACCTCTCAATCCGCAAATATAATTTCTAAATATTTTAGAAAATAAATCTTCGGAACTGTTTCCTTTTCCGTAAAAATTTCCATAACTCAAAAATAATTTATTTAACAGAGTCACAGGGTCCATTTGAAGTTTTCGTTTATTTCTATTCATAGCTTTTTCTACTATTTCATTCCAGAATATTTCGTGTCTCCTTATTTCATCCAACACTGTCCTTCCCTATGTTATTCTGGGTCTACCTCTTATCCTAAATCCGCCTAGAAGATTCAAAGTTAGTGTCATTCTTGTTATACATTCTTAATTTTTCCTTAATCCAAGCGACATCCATTTCCATCAGTGGATTTGCTTCACTATTGGTTCTTCGTTTGTTAGTGTTTCCAAGCCTGCATTTCTTAATCTGTTCGCCCTGAATATTCAGCATATTATTCTGAAATGTTTAATCATGAAGACTTAGTATGTAATTTACTCTTAATGAAATTAGTGAGCAACCGTGATTTGCAGCCATATGTTAATGTTAATTTTATACCTTAATTGAATATTGTCAATTTAGTTCGTCTTGTTATTGGCAAACTTTCAATATGGGACGAAGTCTACCGAAGGCTGCTAATGAAACATAAAATCGATCAAATATTTAAACTTTTCATAAACAAAATCACATCAGAAAATAAGAATTTCATCAAAATTCCTAAAGTAAATGTCGATTTACTTGAATCAAAAAACAAACAAAATAAAAAATATTCAATATGAATAAAATCAGGATTAAATCAAAATTATAATAAGAAAAAAAAATAATAATTATGAAAATTTGTTTTTTTGATTTTGGTTTACCAATTTTTTGTCCTTGTTTCTATATTGACTTTAATATCCTACTTTATAAATATACTTTCAAAGTTAATAAATATCTGAAATTTAAAGCTATGACCACACCTATATTCTTCTTTATTCTCTTTACCGCACCTACCCTCTTTAATAATAACAAGGAGAAAATAAACTAATTTGTATTATTTTAGTAAAAAAAAAACAATGTCGAGTTCAAGTTTAATAATTTGTCCCATATTCCAATAAAAGAACAACATTGAAAACAGAGACTAAGAAAAGAAATACATATAATAATAATAATAGATTGTACACACCCATCATTTAAGATAATAAAATTAAAAGTATTGTTTTGTTGTTCTTTTTTTATTTTTTATTTTATACTTTATTTTACCACAATTCAATACACAATCCAACAATACTAAATTAATGTTGACGCAATATACGTAGAAATGTTGCGTACGTAATTCTCAATCATGTGACCACAATCAGAAAATCCCAAGTAACGAAATCCTAAATAACAAAACCCCACATTACAAAATACCAAATATCAAAATATTATTCTGGTTAGGTATGAAATTCCAAAAAAAAAACAAAACCCGAAAAAAATCTTCCCCTTAATGCCACACAATTTTTTGACGCAAAACTAAAAATTAAAATACTAATTATTAAAATACTGATTTTGTAACCTGCTCTAGAACTTTCCTAAATCATATATACATACAGTATATACTATATATTATTAATTACAGTAAATATTTATATAATCCCCATTTTGTAACCTAAAACCTCTCCTAGTTTAGCATGTCGCAAATACATGTATACACATAAATTTTGTAAAAGTCAGTTTTATAAAAGAATCAACTCTATTGCTTTGAATCCAACTCTGTCACTTGTATATTATAGTTGTAAAATAATGCAAGTTTAAATAATCTTTGAAAAGCGGAAATCCTGATTTTGAATCTCTAAAATCAACTCTAAAATCAATATTAATAAATAGCAATCGGACCGATAGCTCAGGGGTAAAGTGGCGACTTTTCAATCGAAAAGTCTCGGGTTCAAATCCTGGTCGGATTATATCTAATATAAAAATATAGTATATATTAAAATAATTTAATAAGAAGTCCAAATGTCAAAATAGGCAAAGGATTAATATTATCAGGCAATATTTACTATTGTCTGATATTACAAATAAATAAATAAATCAATAGTATGTCAATGCTTACAAGACATTTCGATACTTTCTTACAAAAGTATTTTATTTGATATTTGACTGTCAAAAAGAGTAAATCTTTTTAAATTTTTGACGTTTTGACGTTGAAAAAAATCATTTTTGAAAATTGACATTGAATATTTCTAATTATAGAATTTTGTATTTGGAATTTTGTAATTTTTGAAATTTGGAACTTTGTGATTAATTATTGTAATACCTTGCATATACATATATATATATATATATATATATATATTTATACATATATATTATTACATATATATAAATATAAAAAGTTAAATTTCATTGTTTGTTTATGTTTTAAAAGTAAACCGCCTGAAAATAACTTCAGGAAACTTATGTTTAAAACTCCCCTTCACCACTTACTACTATTAATACCAGCTATCTATCATTTCTCTATCTCTTCAATTCTCTTCAGTTTTCCTCTCTCCGTTTTTTTAAAGACTTCTAAAGCAAAAAAGAAATATTAAGTGATTTTCTCTCTTTATAAAAATTTTTATTTTAACAAATAGACATCTATGTGATTTATTACTTTTTAAAATACAATCATATATTTATTTATAGTATATATACGTATATATTATATTGTCTAACAAAGTATATATACGTATGTGAATGAATAATAACAACAAAAAAATATTGGCGAAATATATAAAAAACAAAAGGATCAAATCAAAGAATATAAAAATTTGATTCATTTTATCACGACGAATCATATACTCAACATTTAAGTCTTCCATCAGTAATGCAATTCCTCTTCTAATGCCTCTATACATAAAGCCCTCATCTTATTGAAAATAAGCAAAGCTTTAAGCAGTTTTTCAGTCATTTTCATTTCAAAATAAAACAGAACAACCATCCATTAAATATTAAAAGAAATACAATGACTACCAATATTTTAAAGCAACCATACCGCAACCAAATATCAAGTGTTATTAATCCACTGAATCTTCATTTGAAGAAAATAATCTGCACAAATAAAAATTTTTTAAATTTATTCAAATGTTCCATCTATTAACTAATAGAAATGGTATCTATATGACACGTATTTATTTATGAATAATTTTAAAAAAAAGTAATAGATTAGTACTAAATAACATCATGAAAGAGATCCAAGAAAACAAGAATTGCATGTAATCTCTTCAGGCAAATACAGATCTTGACTATACAGATCTATCTAGTATCGCATACAATCACAACCATGCAAGCTAAAACCGACCAACTAGTAACATTGTATTTATACTATAAATATCGACAAGCTTAAATCAACTAACATGAACCGCCTGCGCCATCCAGTAATAAACAACACAGAACTAATATTTCGAGAATATTTATACTATCTGTTAACTGTATTTTAAATATTACTCGGATCATTAGCGTCATTAATAACAGAATTAAAACGACCCGGTCAATGTTCGGAAACAAACATATGTCTAGAGATACAAAATTAAGAATATTCGACACCAATAAGTGTTTAAGGATCAAATAAAACATATGCTGGTCAAACACATAAAATCTCCAATGCCCTCTCAAAGCTTACCAAAGTAAAATCAATTAGGAACAAGATCAAACAAAATAAAATGAACTTGGATAGGGCACTCTTAAAAATCCACGAGAATGTATTGTAAGGATGGAAATAGAATGGAAATCATTAAGACTTGAATGGAAACTATAGAGAACTTAAAAATGCCCAAAAAAAAACAGAAATGTGACGACTCATGGATGGAAGCCGGAGAACCTGTTTAGCTAGTGGTTCAAAGAGTTTGATATCAAAGAAAATGCACGTGTAAGTCTCTTGGATATCCCACCACTTACTCGGAAGAATTACAAAAGGCAAAAGAGAGAGAGAGAGAGTATTCTTTTTCATTACTATTCTTATCAAGAATAATCCAAAAATTATCTTGTCATTCTCTTTACAAATATTTTTTTTCTCAAGTTTAAAGTTTAACAACCATTGCAATAAAATCTAAACAAAGATAAAATAAAATAAATGTATAAGAAAGCGATAGAATGATTAGTGTTTAGCCTCATTTAAGTAAATATTTGTTTCAATGTCAAAGCTGATAACCGATAACATTAGCAAAAAGAAAGAAGACAAAGACCTATGGAAAGAAAAAATTCATTCAAGGAACGAAAAATGATTTAAGGTCAAGAAAATGATAAGAAAAAAAAATACCCCATTCTTTCTTTACTTTGAATAATCTATTCTATATACTTTTTTTTATTAGAACAGATTTAAGATTAATATTAATCCATTTTATTAAAAAAACACGTTTTTTATTTTTGAATAATGTCAGATAATAATTTTTTTTAATTATCTAAAATTAACAGTCTCTAAAAATAAATCTTTTCAATTTTTTGTTTTATTAGTTTACTTTCAATTTTAAGTGGGTTTTTCCAAGTGGGGTCAAAAGACAATTAATTTCAATTTTGGAATTTTAACACATTTTCATAAAATTTTGAAAAAAAACAAATGTTTCTTTATAGTGCCATATGTGCGTCTGTCCGGATGCATAGTAAATTTCTACAATTTTTAGAAACAAAGCGTTTCAAAGCGTACTGTAGGTATTGAAAGCAAATTAACTTTATACAATAACGTTTTTGTGTAGTTCAACAATTTACGAAGCTACAACCTTTCAAAGTACCGTTATGGGAAGCTCAATTTTTGCAAAATATTTTGTCCACCCACATCTTCCTGTTTAATTTTGAAACTTTAAATTTGCAGATGAGTGAGATACATGGGATGTAGTATGTATGAGTAACTGTCATAAATTGACGTTTCAATATATTCCTTACCCAAAACAATATTTTGTGAAACATTGTTTAATTTTGCAAATGCGCTTTTTTCAAAAACTCTTGGTTTCTTCATAACTTGTTTTTTTTTTTTTAACTTTTGTGTCGATTTTTTTTAATTTATGGTTGTAAATAAAAATATTCAAAAATTTATCACTTGTATTTTATCATAGGAACATAAGACTAAGAGTAAAAGAATCTTGTATAAATTCCTATTGGAATTTTCAACGCAATTTAAAGTATCATAAGTTACATTAGCTTTTAAGTAGAAATAAACTAAAACTAATACTGACATAGCGAGAAATATTTAAGTCACAAATTTCCAAACGGCAGTCTTTAACTTTCGAGTTCAAACTTTGGTTAGCATTGATTTGCATATAAATAATATAATTACAAAAATCATGAAACCAACTTAGGTATGAGTGTCCGTTTATCCTTTCATTTGTTTATCTTTCGATCCATCCCTCTATTTATCAATCCTTTTATCAGTCATCATGTAACTGAAAAGCTAAAAGAGGAACATTTATGAAATTTAACTTTTATTTATTTAAAACACCCATCTTTTCTGATGTGGTGTTTTAAATAAATAAAACAGTGTTTTTCTGAAGTGTTCAACTTTTTTCAAAGTTTCTTAAGTTTCCTTAGAGAAAATGGAGTAGCTGCTATACAACCTTCTAAGGGCATAACTCCATATTTAACAATGTTATGTGTGTAAAATTTTGACAAAATTAATTCAGTTTTATTGACAACCTTCCCAAATAGCTGACATACAGATACAGTTTCTTTTTTAAACATGGCTCAATTTTTAACTAAATTGTTTAACTACGGTGTACCAAGAGTAGTTTATTTTTATCGAATATCTTCAGAAAATTTAGTTAGTCTGGTATAAAAGGTTTAAATACCCGTCTGACAACTTTTTTAATATGCTCAGCTAAGGATTTCGTTTAGTTTCGAAAACTTTATCACATGTTCGTGCAAATATCCCAAAGTTGACAGAGTTTACTAAACCCTCTTCTGTCTTTATATTTAATTTAATTTAAATTTTTTTAAAGGAATTATTAAAGAAAACCTTTATCTTATTTCAAATTTGTTTAAATTAAAATAAAACTATTTTCATTTTTCATTTTATAATTTATAATTAAAATAAATTTAATATTTAATTTATTTTGATAACACACTTTATCCCGAAGAAATACTTTGAAAACTTTTCAACTTTTAAATTCAACTGAAGAAATTACAAGAAAAATGCATCCATGTCAAAACATTAAATTGTTTTCTTCCTTTTATTATAAAAATGTAAAATGTACACCTAAAAATATTAATATTATATTTATACATAAATTTATGTATAAATTTATATATTTGTTTATATATATTTTATGTAAGAGAATAAAAAACAACAATGATTTACAAATTCTGATTATTTTATAATTCTTAAAAAAGTTGAATAAAACTGTCTAAAAATTTTTTGATTTCCTGAATATGAAAGCAGAGTCCACTTTAAAAAGTTTAATTTAAAATTTTAATTTGATATCCTTGAAATTTTTTTTTCTCTTAGTTTAATTTAAAGTATAATATAGTATTACCATATATTCTTAAAAAAAATATGCTAATTCTAATACAATTTTTTAGCATATTTTAGCAATTAACTTTAATATTTTATTTAAGTGAACTTACATAGATATTAAAGAAATAATATTTAAAAAAATATTTTAATTACTTGCATTATTCATAAGATTATGCTAAATCAAAATTTAAATCTTGAAATTAAACGTGACAACTGACAACATATTACACACATTTTTTTCACTCTTTCTTCTAAAATTTATAATTATTGGATTATTGCCATTCTGTAAATTGTGCAACACAAATAAATACTGCATTTATATGCCATTTCCATCTTTTTCTCATCTTGACAAATTTCTTTTGTTATTAAATCTTTTTTTATTGGTACCTTGTAGGGCCTATAATGTAGGCAATGACATATTGTCCTATTGAATTAAAATAAAGGATACTTCAATCCAACATAAGAGAGTTTTCAAGTTTCCGTTGCTATCTTGTAAAAAGTCCTAGATTGTTTAACTTAGTTTTGGCAGCTTATTACTATTATTTATAAACAGACCATCACTATTGGGGACCTTTTTTAAGAGGGCGTATTCATTTCAAATTTGCCTTCCAACTCTTTTAAACATACTCTTACCAACAAATCCTTTCAGTCTTATTCAAACCAACAAAAGCTTTGTAGAAAGAAGTTCTGGAGACTCTTAACAGTTTCAGAAGCCAATAAAGAAAGAACAAATTGGAATCAACAAACTGAAATGAGAACGTGCAAAGTCCAATCTAAACAGGCCTCGAAACGAACCAAGATCAAAGAATTCAAATTACAATTTTTTTTAAAAATCAATTGAAATTGAATTTCTTTTGTCCAAGTCAAAGTCAAAGTTAAGCCAAGTAAAAAAATTATTTAATGAAACCAAAGAAGAAGTCTAAATAGTTTTACATAGGAAATGCTATATAGATTAAAACTTTAAGACTGTTTCCAATATCTCATATATAAATATCTGTATATGTTTTCTTTATAATATTTTTTAAATGTATTTAAAAATGAGAAGAGTGTTGTAGACCAGACTGTGCCAACTCTGGGATACCCGTATGACCGTAATATAGACATTATATCATCCAGTTAATTACTTTTGCCAAAATTTTAAATACACAACTTATAAGGCTTTCAGTAATGACAAAAAGAAAATCTAAGTTGAAAAGCAGCTCTTAGAAGAACCTCTTGCACTAAATCGACTATATTTTGTTCAGACGTTGCTCAATAAAACTAACTACTATGGACAAAATTTCAAATATCCAGCTTTATTATATGTATAAAGTAAGGCTCATGTGGATTATGAAGTTGTATGGCAACTACTCGAACCCACTGCAGTAGACTAAACAAATTTTGGCCATAAAACTAAAATATTTTTGGCAAAATTTTAGACACACAGCTTCTACTTTTTGATTCTGATCCGATCCATGCCTTTGAGTCTATATCTACACCCCTCCTTCTCTATGTCACAAACATTTTGGCTAATTAGAATACCCTTATGGCTTATAATTGTACGAGTATAAAAATTCATAAATAGAAAAACTTTTTCATTTATTTATTGGATACTTTTACTCGTATTATATAAAATCTGAAAATTCTAAACTTTCTACAGCAAAATATTTAAACTTTACTTGATTTTTATTTAAGAAGCTTAAAAATAAATGCCACAATTTTTAAAGTGAATTTTAATTAATGTTAACAATATCAAAAAACTTTAGTAATATTATTTAAAATAATTTTTAAAAAAAGTAAAAAGTCTTTTTTAAATTTAGAAAAATAAAAAGTTTAATAGAATTTCATTTTAGAAAACTATGCGGTAATCTAATGAAAATTATTAAAGGAATTTTAAAATTTTACTATGGAAATTTAATCTTTAAGCCCTAAAATAGGAAAAATTAAAATATTCAAAATTAAGCTTTCACACTTTAGACTTCACAAATATATACAGGGTGTTTAATGGTAAATTGCATTTTTTTAAAGGCGGTTAAACTGTGTGCCTTGTAGTTTTTATGAAATGAAGAATTTAATAAAATTTTAATTTTTGGGTATTAACTTCGTTTCAAAACAAGTGCCCAATTACACAAACAACTTATCATTTGATAATTGATGGGTTTTTATTAATCAAAACTTCATTATGCTATAATATGGCTTTGGTGCTAATTGACTTTGATGTAATAAAAAACTTACCACAGTAATAATTGTTTGGTATAATAAACCGTAGTCTACGCTGCATCTTAAGAGTTCGTTGGCCGCAAATCATTACCAACACACACCTGTGGCAAAAGATGATTGAAGTCGAGGGCCGAGAGACAAAATGGCGATGGATCAGACAAACCTTGAGTAAACCAGAAGAAAACATTAAAAGGCAATGTTTTGAGTGGAATCCACAAGGCAGACAACGAGTGGGTAGACTAAGGAAAAGTACTGTTTTGAAAGAGACAGAAGCGCAACGCAAAACGTGGTTACAGCTAAAAGGAATTGCTAAAGATCGTGAAAGGTGGAAAGGATTTGTTGACGCCCTATGCCCCACCTATAAAAAAAGTTAAAAAAAAATAATAGACTCCAAAATCCAGATATCAAAATTCTTTTAAATTCATTTGCAAGTTTAAGAAATCCTTTTTTTCAAACTAGTATCAATTCACTTTTCTGTTTTTACCCTTGCATTATAGGTAATTATAGGAAACCCTGTATAAAGATTATATACGTAAAATTTTTCTAAAAAAAAAAGCCAAGCATAAATCTAACAAAAAAACTCATGTATTAACAACAATCTTTTTATTTTTCAGGTATTTTTCATGGAATGCCAATGGACTGCTACAACACCAACAAGAGCTACAAGCAGTCCTTGACATAAATAATATAGATGTTTGTCTTATAGCAGAAACACACTTTAACAAACAAACGCATATTAATTTTCATGGTTATAAAGTTTATCATAGCATACATCCAGGTAACTCTGCTAGAGGAGGAAGTGCAGTAATTATAAAACAAAGTATACAACATTTTGAAGAAGCCAAATTTGAAACAGAAGAAATACAAGCTATGGCCGTAAACGTAAAATGCAAAAACTACTTTATTGTAGTAGCAAGTATATATTGTCCACCTAAGTACTCTCTGAAGAAACATCATTATTTGGATCTTTTTAAGAAACTAGGAAAAAAGTTTGTTATAGGAGGTGATTTTAATGCCAAAAATACACACTGGGGATCACGGCTAACAACAACCAAAGGCAGAGAATTATTCCAAGCAACAAGCGAATTTGGGTGTGAAACCATATCAACAGGAAAACCTACATATTGGCCTACAGATCCAAATAAAATACCTGATTTAATAGATTTTTTCATTATTAAAAACATTTCGAATAATTTCATACAGATAGAAGATAGGCAGGAAATGGACTCTGACCACTCACCAATTCTGCTAACTGTAAGTGAAAACGCTATTGAAAAGCAGAGCATTCCAATTCTCGCCAATAAATACACTGACTGGGAAAGCTTTAAAGTGTGTCTGGAAGAAAAAATACAACTAGCTGTACCGTTGCAATACAAAGAACAATTGGATGCGGAGGTGGAAAACTACATTAACGATATACAACTTACAGTGTGGGAAAATACTCCAGTAATTAAACAAAGAGTAAAAGAAAATAAATATCCAGCCGAAATCTTAGAACTAATTGCAATAAAACGCAGAGCAAGGAAAAAATGGCACCAAACTAGAGCTCCACAAGATAAAACTAGGCTGAATAATCTCACCCAACAACTAAGAAGAATAATTAAGGAAGTGAAAAACAAATCGATAAATTTATATTTGGAAAAGCTAACAAATGATAAAAGTACTGATTACTCTCTTTGGAAGGCAGCTAAAAATCTGAAAAAACCTATTGCAGCTATTCCTCCAATTAGAAAACTGGACGGAAAGTGGGCGAGAGATAATAAAGAAAAAGCCAAATTATTTGCGGAACACCTAGAAAAGATATTTCAAGTAAACACTGGTGAAGAAGAGGAAGATCTAGATGTAGAACAAATTCAAGAGCAAGAGGAAATCGCATTAACAAATCCAGCTGAAGTGAAAAAAGAAATTAAAAACAACATTAAATCTAAAAAAGCTCCGGGATATGATTTAATAACCGGACAAATTCTGAAGCAGCTACCAGAGAAGGCAATAGTTAAAATAACAAATCTTATAAATGCTGCATTCAGGCTGAAATATGTGCCGAAATTGTGGAAAGTGGCCGAGGTCATTTTGATACCCAAAGCAGGAAAACCACCAAATGAGATAACGTCTTATAGACCAATCTCTTTGCTACCTATAATGTCAAAACTATTTGAAAAAATTTATTTGAGAAGACTAAAACCGATTATTGAAAGGAAGAATCTAATTCCGGACCACCAATTCGGCTTTAGAGAAAAACATGCAACAATAGACCAGGTACACAGAATAACAAACACTATTGAAAAAGCTTTAGAGGAGAAGAAAGTCTGTTCAGCAATCTTTTTGGATGTGACTCAGGCATTCGATAAGGTGTGGCACAAGGGATTGAATTGTAAACTGAGAACAATCCTTCCAAAAGAGCATTCGGAAATGATAGAAAGCTATCTATCAGACAGATACTTCTACATAAAACAAGAAGGAGAATATTCCGATCTTAAAGAAATCAGTGCTGGAGTTCCTCAAGGAAGTGTACTCGGTCCAATACTGTATCTGTTGTATACTTGTGATTTTCCTGCACTTGAAAATAATATAATTGCGACGTTTGCTGATGATACAGCGGTTTTGGCTGTCGGAGAAAATAATGAAGAATCTACAGAAAAACTGCAGAGAGCTATGACAAAAATCCAAAATTATACTAAAAGGTGGAGGCTAAAATTAAATGAAGGTAAGTCAATTCATGTGGATTTCACAAATAAAAAAATTGACCATAAACCAGTATATATAAATGGTCAAGAAATACCTTATTCAAATACTGCCAAATATCTTGGTATGACATTAGATGCGAAGCTTCGCTGGAAAGCCCACATCAAAAACAAGAAGGAAGAGTTACAAATCCGTTATAGAAAAATGTACTGGCTCATAGGTAAGCATTCTACCTTGACAATACAAAACAAACTTCTGCTCTATAAACAAATATTGAAACCAGTATGGTCATATGGCATCCAGCTATGGGGATGCAGCAAAAAGAGTAATAGAGATGTTATTCAGAGGTTCCAGAATAAAGTTCTAAGAAATATTGTGAACGCGCCCTGGTTCATCAGAAACTATGACCTACATAGAGATATGCAAATAGAATTTGTAGATAAAGAAATCCAAAATTTTGCAAGAAGTCACGAAAAAAGACTCCAAAACCATGTAAATGTCGAGGTAGTCCAGCTTCTGGATAATACAAATATAGCCAGACGACTCAAAAGAGTAAAGCCTTTTGAGTTAGTGTAGCTATAATAAGAGAAAGAAACAGTTAGATAGACATCGCTGGATGGAATCTACATTTAAAACTAAAATAAAGCCAGAAGAAAAATTGCTCATTAGCCCTATCGGACTAGATCGCAATAGAGGAAAGGTGTGGTTTAGTGGGTAAGAATCCCACACGCAATGTCAAGCTACGGGGCTCATTGTGTCTTTTGAAGATTCCATTCCAACCTACGTAAAAAAAAAAATAAAAAAAAATTTTTCAGGTATTTTACTATTGTAGTTTAAGCAAATAAATCCCATTCTTTTTAAGATTATTAAAATATTCCAACATTGTAAATTTAAACCCAAAAAATGTCAAAAGAAATTCTCATAATTTTTCAAAGAAAACCAAAACAAGTGATGAAAAAAAACCAAGGGTTTTTAAAAAAGCACATTTTCAAAATTATATTGTATTACATACTGAGTTTAACTTTGGAAATATTTACTTGGAAATAGTTACTACTGACTTATAAAATTTACTGCTAACAGTAAATTTTTTATTTAAAAGTTGTTATAGCCCTTCAATGGGGAAGGTTGCCAAATATCTCAAGAATCTAACTTCAACTCCCCCCCTCCTCTAGTTTTTTAGGTTCTAGGAATTAAATTATGAATTACACAAAAATTTGGAATTTTACTTAGAATTTTATTATCTAAGCAAAAATGGGTAAAACTAAGAGACACTTTCTTCAATTTAAGGAACCCCTTTTAAATTTAAGAAAAACCTTTAACATATGTTAAAATATAATGTTGGACCTTTAAATTTTGTATATTAATAAAAAAAAAATTGGACAGGTATTCAAGTTACAGGTGCTTAAAAATAGCATAATTTCAATTTTCGGGCCCTTATAGCTCCTAAACAGGGGGCTTGACAAAAAAATTTTGTTAACTGACTCCTACTATTTTTTTAGGATCTAACTTCTCCCAAAATTTCAAGATCCTAGCTTGAACCGTTTAGAAGATATGTGGGGCCAAAAATTTTGCAAAAATTGAGCTTTATATAATGCTAAATTTTAGTACCGTATGGCAACCCTATACATTTAAGCGACATTATTTTGTAAAGCCTATAAAAGCAGCTCTCTAATACCGTTTTTCGATTGAAAATAAACCTAACAGAACTTTTGTTATATCAATTTAAATATAGGGCTTTTTTGGAATTTTCAGGGGCTGTAACTTCGTCACCCTTCAAAACTAAGAAAAACCTTTGACACATGTTGAAATATAATTATAGAGCTTTGAATTTTGTATATTACTAAAAAAAAATTTGGACAGGTATTCAAGTTACAGGTGTTTAAAAATAGCAAAATTTCAATTTTCGAGCCCTTATAGCTCCTAAATAGGGGGCTTGACAAAAAAATTTTGTTAACCGACTCCTACTAATTTCTAGGTATCTAACTTGTCCCAAAATTTCAAGACCCTAGCTTGAACCGTTCAGAAGATATGTGTGGCCAAAAATTTTGCGAAAATTTAGTTTTGCGTAATGTTAAATTTTAGTACCGTATGGCAACCCTAAACATTTTCCTTGTAAAAATTTATAAAGTTTATGAAACCAGCTACCATTTGCCGTTTTCAGATTGAAAATATATGTAACAGAACTCTTGTTATAACAATTTAAATATAGGGCTTTTTCCAACTTTGGGGGGCTGTAGCCCCGTAACAGGTGGGGCTACAGAAAAAAATTCTTCTACGAAATTATTTTTTTTGCAAAAACTACCCATGGTTAAAATTTCTTTTCTCTATTTCAAACGGTGTAAAAGTTTTTGTAAACATACGGACGGACGGACGGACGGACGGACGGACGGACGGACAGAGTGAAGCTATATAGGCACATTTTTACAAAATTTTTTGAAAATGTGCTAAAAATTCAGAGTTTTCAACATTGCAATTCTCAGAAAATTAAAACTTTTAATACAAAACTACTAGAGGCATACATGGAAACTGCTGGAAGAAGAGATGTAAAAAGTTAAATTGTATTTAATGGAAAATAAAACAAAAAAAAATAAAAGTTTATATATATATATATATATATATATATATATTATATATTTATATATATATCATATTAAAGTTGAAAAATAAATTTTAGGATAAAAAATTATTCTTATATAAAAGAAAAGGAAAAATATTACGAATTTATTCTGAAAAAAAACTTAATTATATTAGCATAGTTTCAATGATTAAAAAAAATTTCTACTTAAATAAATCTTATGAAAATAAAAAATTTTTGAAAATATTATATTCTGCTTTTGGCATTTTTTTTTTTATTTTTTCAAATATATTACTGTTTAGAATAACATTACTGTGATTAATTTAAAGATCATGATTGGTCCATTAAATTCTGAAATAATTTAAAAATTATTATTGTTACAATTATAAAAGAACATGTAAGAGTCACGTTAGTTCAGTTAAGCATGAGTTTTGTAGTTTGAATTTATTACAGTTAAAGAATATAACAAATGTCTTTTAAACATTTCAGACATTGAAAATCTTTTTGAAAAAAACATGCCTAAGAGTATGCAATGTTTCAGTTCGGTTTCTATTACCTTGGTAGTGCAATGCTCATATACCTAGAGTATAAAAGGAGGGAGTGCGGATTCAACTTCCGCTCAGATTGTAAGTGTTTTATTCAAGGAAACAAAACAAACTAAAAAAAAAATGTAGAATAGACTGCGTCAACTCTAATAATACTGCTTTATATAAAAAAAAATATAAAATACTTCTCTAAGTTGTAAAAAATAAATCAAAATTATTTATTTATTAAGCATTTACAAGTGCATAGAATGCCTAGTAAATTGCATACGTTTTCCTTGCGGATGTGGGCCAAAAACATTATTTTATAAGTACTATTATTTATTTTGTTTATATCAAATACTTTACTATTCATGTTTGGTCACCATGGGGATTTGAAAGCAGATTACATAGGTATTTTTTTTTCAATTAAATATTTCATGGTTCTTACGGCAATTCAACCCTCTCTCCCTGGGTTAATAGGACACCACCGGGACCCCAAATCAAAATTAAAAAATAATATATTTTGTTCATTTATTTTTCCTTAATCCACTAAATTAAAATAGATGCTTTCTTAATTTAATAAAATTCAAATAATAATATCAGGCATTATTTACTATTGTCCTGGTACTTGTTCTAAATATATAAATAAATATGAAAAACATCCAGTAAAAAAATTACAGTTTATTTTTAATCTTGTTTTTTTTTTTTATTAAATCTAAACACTCTAAACGTATTTGAAGATTATCACAATTAATATAAATACTTACATATATATAAATTACAACTATGTAAATTAACTAATGTTTTTTTTAAGTTATTTACATATTTATGAATCTAATAATCAAACATTTTCACGCATTTAGTGTCAAATCAATAAAATTTTATATCAAAAATAATATATATATATATATATGTATGTATAACATTTAAATATTTACAGATTTTACCAAAAAAAAATTATTGTCATTATTCATACCTGCTTACATTATCATCAAATGTCAAATATATTAAATAAGTATATGATATTTGACGAAGGTTTTAAAATACATTTGAATTTTTATTTAAAAAAAAAAATTATAGAATTTTGATTAAAAAATTATTTATAAAAAACACTATATTAAGACAAAAAAAAATTCGTTGATCCGTCTGAAACCAGACCTTTTATAAAAATTTAATTCTAACATTTAAACTAATTTATAGTTTTTATGTTTGATTTGTAATAATAGCGTATTCTTTTTTCTTAAGTATATTTGACTCTTTAGACATGGTTTGAGCCAGATAATCTCAGTTGACATTTTCTCAACAAACTTCTAGGAGCGCAAAGTAATAGTCTAAAAACTCATTAAATGAATTTTAATGATTTAAGCTAATTAGTCGAATGCATGAAACTGAGCTTGAACTCAAATTTAATTTTTCCAACACAATTATGTGTCCAAGTCGAATATTTGAACCAAAAATCAAGTTCAAGTTATTTTTATGCATTCGACCCAAAAAATGTCAAAAACAGCATTTTTACTCAAAGGATATTAAAAATGAATATAAAAAAACTTGCAAAATTGCAATACTACTTAAATGTTTAGGAATAAAATAATTAATAAAATTAACAATAAAAACGATAGGATTAGATTAAATGTTAATTAAACTAATAAAAATAAGCTGTTTTTCTAATCTTTTATAAGCTAAGATAATTTAAGACTATTAAAAAGGGTAAAATAAAGTTTGTTTAAAAATTCCCAAGACAAATTAATTTCCTTAGATTAAAACCCTTAAAATTTGAAACAATTTTGAAATGATATTTTCATTTCTTTAATCAATTTATAAACTTAATGTCAACTAAATAATGTAATTCACAAATGAAAAAATCAAACATTTATTTTTAAATATAAATCTATATTTTTATCATTTTCAAATTTTGACATTTCAATCTTACTAAATATTTTTTGAATAAATGACAATTATTGATTAATAAATAAAAACAAATAGATCTAAAATAGAAAAATGATTTATATATGGCATATATATATATATATATATATACAGGGTGTCCGGGACTCAAGTACGCACACAACACTCAGTGATTGGGGGCATTAAAACAAACAAAAAATTGTACTGGAGGGATGGGTCTATTGTGGACCCTTTTCGAGATATGAGGGATTAAAGATTTAAGGAGACTTTTCGTAAAAAAACCAATAACTTTTGAACAGCTTACTGTAGAGAGATAAAAAAAAAATTTTGAACCTTCATAACTTTGTAACTGTTGGGTATATGGAGATCATTAGTACACAAAAATTAAAGCTGACAACTTACTCTACAAAATGGATTTTTTATCTCTCTACAGTAGTAGCTGTTCAAAAGTTATTGATTTTTTTATAAAAAGTCTCCTTAAATCTTTAATCCCTCATATCTCGAAAAGGGTCCACAATAGATCCCCCCCCCATCAAGTACAATTTTTTGTTTGTTTTAATGCCACCAATCACTGAGTGTAGTGCGCATACTTGTGTCCCAGACACCCTGTATAATGTAATATAATAAAATTTAAAGTTTAATATTATATTAAATTCAAATGATATATTTGTAAAAAATTGAATAAATAAAAACTAATTCGAAAATATAATTACATAATATTTTAAAAATTGATATTTGTTGTTGAAATATTACATTTTAAAAATTAGATTTAAATTTGATGGACATTTGGTTTAATTTATTACTGATGTAATATATTTATTTACAATTATAAAATGAAATAGTATATTTTTAGAAATAAAATATATTTTTTGATTGATAATTCGATTATTTTTCTTTAACAAAATCCCCTTGCTGACCACATAATACATGTATAAAGTTAAATTTATATGAGATAAACAAAATGATAATATTATTATTTATAATTTCATGGAAATTATTGTCAATGGAATTTAAAACAGGACTAAATGAAAGTATAGCATGATATTCCCAATTGAAAATACATATTTCTACTTGATTTAAATCAAATTTTAACGAGTTTCATCAGAATTTTCTAATTATAATTGTTTTCAAAATGTTTTAAAATCAATTTCTTTAAATAGTGGCGCTGTTGCTAATAAAAATAATATAAAATATTTTGTGAAATATTAATAGCTGGATAGTACAGTGATTCTGGTGCTGACATTTAATTCTAAAAAAAAGGCCCGCCATCAAATTTCAGTAAAAATGAAAAACATCTAAATATAAGCTTTTTATAGCAATAATTGCGTTTCTCATGTCAGATCAAATGTTCTTGATCGCTTTTATTGTACTGAGACAGTGTTTAAGGTTGTTGATGTTGTTTTTACAGTTTTTGAAAATTTGGCTGAGTGGCTCCGTGCTACCATTCGTCATTGGGTTCTATTAAAAATCTAAAACATTTTTACAAGTTATAAGGCTTAGTACTATATCATGTAAATTGTATGTAGAATACATTTGATCAGTTCTAATAAGAATATAATATTTCCCCCTGTTCCGACATACACATATATATTAAGGCTGTATAGCCAAAACAGTGAACAGTTAGCACGCAAAGATGCCAGTAAAAAAAGAACAAAAAGAAAGTTTCCCAAAAGTTTCCCATTTTTTCGCCACAGAAAGAAGTGTAGTTATTTGGAAGTACCGCCATTTTAATATGTTCAGTGGCAAATGTGATTGCGATGCCGATTTCGAATTTTGAAGCATCTTTGTATACTTCTTGTCTATTGTTATATTTATGTAGGACGGATTTAACTAATGGTTTGTATTGATTTAGATTTGTTGTTCGCTTTGAAAAAAAAAATTTCATTAAACATCAAAAATTAGGAAGAATTTTAGGTCTTAGCCATGCGCCCGCTTCCTATTTGTAAAATTTTTATTTTTAAATTTCACATTAATTTAATTCTTCACCTATTCTAACAAAATTATAATTAATACAAAAATAGACAATTTACGTACATAAATAAATACAATATGTTTTTAAATGATGGAAACAAAAGTGGAAAATTTACAAACAAAAAAAACCATATGTGAACATCATCAAATTTTAAAACAGAAGGAAAACTTTAAAAACTGCCTTAAGAATCTGTTTTGAATTTTGTTTATTTATTCAAATTTAAAAACAATATTCATATATATATACGAGTATATATATATACAAAAAATTTTATTAATATTTTACTAAACGTAATAAATTTTAAACTGTCAAAAACAAAATATAAACATAACAAAATTTTTTATTGGTGAATAATATTTTCCTTAGAACCTTTCTCACATCACAGATTAAAGGGAAATTTTTCACTTATATTTTTATTTTTATTTTAAAAATAGATAAAAATTTTATTTTTACTTAAACGAAAAGGAAAACAACAATTATTTTCATTTTTTACAAAATAATGAACAATTAATGCTTAAAAATAAGTTTCAAGTGTGTGGAAGCAATTAATATTAATTTTGGAGTATAAAATTGAGAATGTTTTAGTTGTTTATATAAATAAAATTTAGATTTTATTAATTTTACTTTCAAATTATTTTTAAAGTTAATCCAAATTTAAGTTTAATCGAAAAACATTGTTTAGCCGATTTTTTTTTTTTAAGACCTTGGCTGCTCAGGAATCGGGTTAAATGGTGAAATTATTTGGCTAAGGCCTATGATTCGTCCTAATACCTAAGGATCTCCCTATTTCTTCTCATTTCACAAATTCTTGGTAAGTATAACTTTTGTTGAAAATTTATGTTCGTTATTGTTGATAATTTATTATTGAATTACAAAATCAGTTAAATTAACAATTGCTTCTAAATACCTTTCAATGACAAACTGAAACAAAGAGAAATGAAACACCTGTCATTAGAACAATTTTTTTTCATTATGCAAAATTACTGATCAGGAAAATAATTATCAATCCAGAAAATCATAAAATAGGTTTTTTTTTAAATATTTACCTTAAAATTTAAGTAAAATTTAAGTTAAATTTATTCATGACTCAATAGTCGCTTCGTTTCTAGAGTTGCTTCTAACGTCGCTTCAAGCGTTGCTTCTAACGTCGCTTCTAGCGTTGCTTCTAATGTCGCTTCAAGCGTCGTTTTTAGCTTCGCGTTCTAAACAAAAGAAAAACCAAATGCTTCTTAATTGTTTATCTTTCAAATTGAATAAACTATAAAAAAAAACCTATAAAGTTTTTTAATATAATAGTAATAGTTGTTCTACTCTAACATCACTTTTTTATTTGGTCAAGTTTCATTTAAATCAATGTATTCTACTTAAACGTCAAAGTGACGCTTGAAGCGACGCAAGTATTGGGTCATCGCCTTAAGAAATCATATAATCATAAAATCAACACTTTTGTTAATTTTGTATGTTTTTTTCCGCAGACAAATTAAAATAAAAAATTTTTTGTATGCATTTCAATGAGTGCTATAACTGACACCTACGACAGAATTTTCATTAGACAGTTCTTAAATTTGAACTACTAACAACAATACACAAATCTGTTTATTTTAAAAGCCATATTGTAAAATACAAAACCAACAAATAAATTACAAAACATTCAGTGAATAAAAAACTGTTTTAACTTGCAGAAGTACCTATCCTACAAATAAATTTAAAAAATTGTCAACTGAAAAAATCGAATCTTTCGGAACAGAAATAGTCAAATTGGGGCTATGAAAATCAGAAAAATTAGCAAATGAAGAGTTATATTTAAAATCGGAACAAATATAAAATTATTATGTTTTAAACTCTTTTAATACAATTTTCTCAGACCTTAATAATGTTGAAATTTTTTGAAAATTTCAAACTTCTTCTCATACTAAGAAATTGTTATAAAAAGGCAAAAATTTCAAATTCCATGTGCGAAAACAAACATTTCATACTTTCTTTTATTTTTATCAAAAAACCGTTAAGAAAATAAATATACACACATATTACGATATTACATACGTATTATATAAAAAAATTTAAAGTTATCTTCTTAACACAAAAATATTTCAGTATAATTTTTTCTATTTCTTCAATACTTTTTATATTCTTTTCCGTTTAAATAATGTCAGCAACTGGCACGTGTACAGAGCTATCTACTGGTAAAAAATTCCACTATGTTATAAAATATGTATGTGAACATATATTCACCGTTTATAACCGAGTATATGTACATAATATATAAATTGACAGCAACAATAAAGGAAAAATAACAAAAATGTAAAGACGAAAAACTTGTGAGACTAAATTTAAATAGAAATTTCAATTAAATTAGGGTGACCATTTTCTAAAAAAAAAAAATTTGTTCCTCTCTGATCGAGATTGACATTTATAATTTACCATGGATATTAGGAAGTCGAAATTTTTTAATGTCAAAATTAAAGTGTCCTCCAGTGATTCTAATGTTAAACTATAAATTTAAGATATTATTATACTTATTAGAAACTTTAGTAACAAACTGCTAATTTAAACCCGAGAAACACATAAGCGCAGGCTTAACTAGGACTGAAAAAACTAATTCTAATAACCTTTTCCCGACGCTAACTACCGATATTTTTTAATCCAGAAATTATAGAAATTCCAACATTACACCAATAATTAACGAGGCACTTAATAAGATATTCGGTACAAGTCCACAGAGATTATGAAGTATTTGATAAAAATAAGAAACTAAAGTTAATCAGAATAAACACAAACACAAAATTTAAGCAAATTTAAGTTAAAGATACTTTTTTACGAAATATTTTAAGATTTTCAGTTAATATTGTTTTAAGATTTTCAGTTAATATTGTCACAAGAAGTATTACTAAGATATGGTCACTTTAAAATTTGAATGTACTTCAGCTGCGTATACAAATTTGAACTTTTTTTAAAGGATAAAAAAAAAATAAAAAAAAAATAAAGTATCTATTAGGTTTTTTTTTATATTTTTTGGACAGTCTTTTGACATTCTTAGAATTTACATACTAAACATACTTATTTTAATATATATATATATATATATATATATATATATATATATTTATATATATTTACATATCCATACATATAGAATTTTTATTTTTATCCTTTGACAACAGTAAGTTCTTGAAACAAAAAGAAAGTGTTAAAATACCAAAAATTTTGTTTTTACATACTTTCGTTCTTTTATTTATGCATAAATATACTTATAAATATATTCACATAGATACTTGTATACTAACTTATATAAATATATTACTTATATAAATACACACAGGTTTAACTATGTTTAAATATAAATGAACCTAAAAAGGATATATAAATTTTATATAAATCAATAGAATGTCATTTATTATATATATACAAAAAAAACAAAAAAGATACCGTTAAAAAAGATATATTCAGGTATCCATAATATATTATATCCATTAGTAAATATATATATATATATTTGCATATACTACTTATATACTATGTATCTACAAATTTTTATAAATTTTGTATAGGTACTGTGTTTTGTCCCCAAGGACAAATATAATTGAATTTTAAAGATTTTTATTATTTAATAACATGATATAACATGCAAAAAATCATGAGATAATTTTAAAATATACATATATACAAATAAAATACTCATTGAAACGTTGTAAAGTATATAATATTTATGTGAAGTTAAGTCAAAAACTATAGTTAATTAAAAATGTAATTAGTTGTAATAAATTCAGGAAAAAAATTATGAGTAAATGCATTCACATTTATAATTGTTATATAAATTGAAGATAAATTGGATTTTTATCAGGATTAACCTACCATATTCTATTGAGTACATATTGGATTAAAATTATCTGAAAATTTTTCAGTATTGTTAAAGATATAATTTTCATCCACCCAGTGTTATTAGTTTTCAAGAAATTCAAATTGGTTCAAAAAATTTTGTATGGCAGCCCACCCAAACCTTCACCCGATTTAAAAAAAAAAAAACAGTAGTGAATCTAGAAATTATCCAAAATTAACTTTGTGTGAATTTCAAAACTCTAGCTCTTTCAGTTTTTGAATTATCGTGCTGACAGACGGACAGCCACACATAGTCAGATCGATTTACTTTTCAATGCTGATCCGATCCAAACCTTTGAGTCTATATCTATAGCATGCTTAGATTAATGCGTTACAAACGGAGACGCAATTTAAATATAACCATGACCTTATTTGTATGCATGAGTATAAATATATCGGCACTTTTTCATTTTACCCAACAAGTATTTCAATATCCAAACTTTGACTTTAAGTTCTCAGGTCAAATATTTTTGAAAAGCAATTAAATTTTGCACAAATAGTTTTGAAATTAACATATATAGAGAAGTTCCAGTTTCTGATTCACTTTTTTGGGACTGCGCCTTTATATTTTTTATTACATTTTTTACTTTTAGTATAAATTTTTAAAAGGAGTCTCATATAATGAAAAATAATATAATAGTTTAGTTATCACATAGAAGAAAGCAAACCAAAAGAATGGTTTAATTGTAATTTAACTCTAAATTCATTCCAATTCAGGGTAGACTACTTCACGCCTTTAATAACTCGTATGAAACCAGGACTGTTTACAATAAACAGACTAATATCCTTATATATTATATTTAATTTTTTATTTATTTATTTATTTATGTACAGTCCGCTACCACTGAAATGAGATAAGTGAGTGAAATTGTCTTTCTTTTCAGGTGTGGCAGTTAAATTTATTTTATATAATGATCTAAACTATAATGATCTATACGATATCAATTATAAATCATATTTTTTAATTATTTTCTTTCAAGTTTTTAAATTTTAACTTTATTTACGTTCATACTTACAGAGTTAATTATGTTTAAAAAAGTAAATATATTATGAAAAAAATTTGACATATCTAAACTAGTTTTATTTTAAAACATTCATACAAAAATATGAAAACACAAACAATTACAGATGAAGGCAAAAAATTAAATAGTATTATATGTGCTGTCAAAATATAACCACATGTGTGGAGTGAACGGAATTTTTTAAAACCAGTTTACTTATTATTAAACACCTGTATAATTTGAAGAAAATATAAAAATAAAATAATGATTGGTATAATTTAATAATGTTAATAAAATAAATAATCAAAAAGTAAAAATGATTTTTTTTTATTTAAAATTAATCTATTGAAAATTTTTTCACAACATTTTTTTTAATTTTATACTTTTAAAAACTCAAAATTTATTTTTTATAAATCAAAATATCAATAAACATTAATTAATTATTTTTTAAGTGTTAAAATATTTTTTTAAAACATAAAAATAAGAAAATTACATTTTTAATTAATACTTAAATATAAATATATGCATACACATGAATTGATAATTTATATTTGTATTTACATTATCCTTAATTTCAACTATGTATTCATTATTTTCTTTTTTTATAAGTTTAAATGGAAAAAAAAAACTTTAGAAAATGCAATCCCCATCATTAAAAGCAGAATACAAATAAAAAAATTTCTCACTTTATTGATATAAATATATATATATATACATATATATAAGTTATATTTTCTATTTTTTTTGTTTTATTTTCATACATGTGCAACATATGAAACATTAAAATAGATAAATTTCATTCCTTTTGCCAAAAACTAATTCGTATCCTTTAATTCCAAAAAAAAAACAACAAAAAAAACAGCTAAAAAATATTTTTTATAGAATATAATTTTTTTTTTTTCATCTTTTGATCTTAAATTCTCCAGCTCTTGCATTCATTGCTAATAACATAAAAGACACGCTTCAGTTATAAAAAAAAAAGATTCCAAAATTTTGCTTTAATCCACAAAAACTGTTATACACACATTATTGAGCAAAATGTTTTGTGGATGTAGTTACATATCTGATATCAAGCAGCCGTGCTCTATCTGAAAGAGCATAGAGACATAAAGGTGAAAATGTGTATATCACTTTTAAATTTTGCATGTATCATTTGATTTGTAAACATTGTGGACAATTTCTATTTTCACATTTAGTTGTACAGAGTGCTAACAGTACAAAGAAAGTTGCATACATTCTTGAGAAGCGTTGTAAGTTTCAAAGACCTTGAAGGGTTTAAAAATTTATCATTACATCTAAATAGCTGTAATTACAAAATATATATAAAGATCGATACGATAGATTTACTAGAAAAAGTTGTAGTAAAAATCAAGAATGCTTAAAACTGTTTTTGACATTTTATCCACTTTATAAGCAGGAAAATAAATTTTTGAAAATACTACTATGCGCGAAGCGAGATGTTCATTATTCATAAATAATACACATAATTTGAAACTGTTAAGGTGTAGGTGCTACTTGCAAATAAAGGCAATATTTTTGGTCAAAAGTGACTCAGAACGAAAGTAGCATACAACACAAAGAGATTAACCACTTTGGCACTAAAAATAAAATAAGAAAAATGGATTAGGCGAGAAATACCACCAGATGTAATAGGAAATTGACTTGATCTCTTTAAGTACTCAGGAAATTTTTTTTTTAAAGTAATAAGCCGCTGTGATTCTGAGCCCAGTATTATGCAACATATCAAACTACCTAATTTATTATACTTCAGAAATGTGTCAAATTATTGTCTACCTTAAACTCATTTTAAACTCATTTTCAAGTGTATTTTTCTCAAGTTCTCAATTTAAACAGTCTTGATCTGGGCATCATATCTGTTTAGGATATTTTTTTCAGATATTTTTATATTATCTGAGATCACTTTTGATGCCAAAAAACTTAGACGATACTATTTTGGTTAAAATTATATAATTATGTATAATGAATTATAATCTAAGTGAATCATTAATTTGGCCACAACTGTTACTATTAAAATGCGGTTTTTTTTTTAATTTTCGTTTCATTAAAATTGGTTCAATACTTCTTTTTGCCTCAATAATGCTTTAATTCAACTTAAATAAAAATAAAAAAATTAAAAGATAACAATTTAAGAGATATATATATATATATATATTTATATATGTAACATATTTATGAATATATTTAATAAAAAAATATATAATTTTTTTTTTTGTATAAATATGTGAAGAGTTAAATTTATAACCTAGAGGAAATTTATAAAATTTCGATATTTTTTTGTTGTGGGGATGCCTAAATATATATTTGTTATTATTGTTGATCACCAAATTTTTAAAACCATTGATATAGCGACCAATGGCCCTGCTACGACATTTAAAAACTGAATTAATACTCTTAAATAGTGTATTATTTAAAGGGAAATTAATTCCAAAAGCCTAGCAATAACAACTTTTGTGAGGATTGCTGGATAAAATCTAAGAAGTTGTTGGTGCACTAGGGCTCAGATCTACAATATTTCACAAAGAATATATCATTCTAATCATTCTTGTAAATTAAAATCTTCAATCTCTAAATAAATCTTACTATTAATAAATGTTAGTTAAACTCTTTTTACACAGTATAATTCAAATTAAATTTATTACAGTATAAGTGAAATATACTTAAAAGTGTTTGGAACAACTGTAAAATTATTTTATCACCATTATTTTTAAATTTTCGTTTCAAATGTAAACATGAAAGAGATCATTTTCAGTAGTAGAGCTTTTTATTAAGTTTTTTTTTTTTTTTTAAATAAAAAACAAATTATCCTTGAGCTTTTCAGGGATTTTACTTTTGTATCTTTCAGATACTTAACCTTATTTTTTTTTTATTATTTATTCAAAAAAAAAAATATTTTTTTTTTATTATTATTATTAAATAAATTTTAAATAAAGAACATATATATATAGAATATAACATTTTTTTAAATAGATAGTGTTCTAAGCGGATTTATCATTTAAGTACACTTGACTACAGAAACAGCAGAAGAGATGTAAAAAAAAATAAAAAAAATATATATATATATATGGTTGAATGAATTGGAAAACAAGTCAGTATTTAAAAAATAAAGGTTATGAAAAGTCAATTTTTCTTTTTCAAGTATAGATGCACGTTTATTTATAAATACCTTTATGTAATATTGGTAGACATTATAATTTAATTGTTATTTATGTAGTTTACAGATGCACTATAATATAACACTTTCAATTTAAAGCTTTTTACTTCTTCTATATTAAGAATAGATTAAAAGCTTTGTAGAGTTCATAAACTTTCTATACGGAATAAAAAAAGATAAAAGTATAAAATGACAATTAAAATTAAAATTATGCTTACTTTGGTTATTTAAGTTGAGTAATTCAGATTAATTAAATTTAATGAAAGTTATTTGCATACTATAAATGTGAACAAATAATCTAAACCAATTATTGAAAAAAAAATTTGATTTATATGTATGTATATTTATAACTCACAGATGATCTTAATAATTTTTTATATAAAGACATCTGTTAGATCAAAATTTATTTGGCGTTGTCTGGGTTGTCCAACATTAATATTACCCAATTAGGAGTCCAATTGCGTTGGATGGACGAAACACTCCAATATTACTTTCTTTTTTGAAAGTTTTTCTAATTCAAAAATAGAATGCTTTTGTTGGCATATATATTATGTATGAATGCATTCGCTTATAAATTAAATTTATATTTCATTTATTTTTTTTGTAAAACTATAAAGAAGATAAAAACTTTGAATATTAAACATATTCAATAACAATTTCACTAATAAATGTGTTTTAGTGAAACCCTTGTATTCCGGTATTTAACCCCTAAAATCCAACTATTTTGTAATAGTTTAAAAGAATTAAATGAACACAATAATTGTGCAAAAATTAATAAAGAGTTTCTTAAATTTTAAGTATACTTCGTTTAATTAGGGAAAATCAATTTTTCTATCGTATAATGATGAACATATTCCAAAATTAGTTTTTCATCTTGGGTAATTGAAATAACTCCCGCAGAGCAATAACTCTTCAAACTTAAAATGACATATAAATACCATTATAATAAAAATTTACATAAAAATATTTCTCTAAAAGACAAAAAATTCTAATTTTGTAAAATAACTCCAGAATCTCTTAATTACTTTTTACAAAATATTTCAAAATTGAGGGGATATTTCAATTATTTTATTCTATGAAATCCATTTTTTTTTTGTTTGAGAAATTATTTACTTCTGAACAGCCTACATTTGGATAATTATTTCATTTTAGTTTGGAGATTATATAAGTTTGGGAAATATTTAATTTTCTAGTATCTTTAAGTGAAAAGTTTTACTCTTGAAATTTTACTTTTGTTAATTTTTAAAATTTTATATTTAGCAATTTTAAAATTGAAACCAAATATTGGTTAAATATGTGATCTCGTTTAATAAAATAAAAATGTGTAGGATAATTTTTTTATAAGTCCTTATACCAATTGTATGATTTAAAGATATTTTGTCAAGATTTCTAACTTAATCGATTTAAAAGTTTTGGGCTGACGAATCGATAGACAAAATTTTGCAAAAAGGAAAAATACAATGTCCTTTTTATAACAACATTTGAAAAATATTTTTCCCTTTGAAAAATTTTAAAACTGACCTACAGTTCAATGTTTAGTAACATGTTCAATAACAAATATCGAAACTAATTTATATTTTTGGCTAATGTCTGTTGAAGTCATTGATTTTAGATCTATTGGAAATATTGTCCGTTTTTAGCACATTTTCAAAAACTTTTGTAAAAATGTGCCTATATCCGTCCGTCCGTCTGTCTGTCCGTATGTTTACAAAAACTTTTACATTGTTTGAAATAGAGAAAAGAAATTTTAACCACGAGTAGGTATTACAAAAAAAATTATTTCGTAGAAGAATTTTTTTCTGTAGGCCCACCCGTTACCGAGCTGCAGCCCCCCAAAGTTGGGAAAAGCCCTATATTCAAATTGTTATAACAAGAGTTTTGTTAGGTGTATTTTCAATCTGAAAACGGCAAAAGATAGCTGGTTTTATAAGCTTTATAAATTTTTTAAGTTGAAGGAAGAAGATGTCAAAAGACAAATGTTTAGGGTTGCCATACGGTACTAAACTTTACCATTATGCTAAACTTAATTTTTGCAAATTTTTTGGCTACACATATCTTCTATACGGGCCAAGCTAGGGTCTTTAAATTTTGAGAGTAGTTAGATTCTTAGAAATAAGTAGAAGTTGGTTAACAAATTTTTTTTTGTCACGTTCCCTGTTTTGCAGCTATAAGAGCCCGAAAATTTAAATTTAGCTATTTTTAAACACCTGTAACTTCAATACCTGTTAAAATTTTTATTTTATAATTTACAAAATTGAAAGCTCTTTAAATATATTTCCACATGTGTTAAAGGTTTTTATAGCCCCCGCAAATTGTAAAAAAGCCCTATATTAAAATTAGTATAATAAGAGTTCTGTTAGCTACATTTTCAATCTAAAAAAAAGCAGAAGAGAGCTACTTTCTTAGGCTTTACAAAAATACATCACTAAAATGTACAAAGTTGCCGTACGGTACTAAAATTTACCATTATGCAAAACTCAATTTTTGCAAAATTTTTGGCCCCACATATCTCTAAACGGTTCCAGCTGGGGTCTTGAAATTTTGGGAGAAGTTAGAACTTCAGAAATTAGTAGGAGTCGGTTAACAAAATTTTTTTGTCACGTCCCCTGCTTTGCAGTTATAAGGGCTCGAAAATAGAAATTTTGCTATTTTTAAACACCTGTAACTTGAATACCTGTTCAAATTTTTTTTTGTTAACATACAAAGTTTTAAGGTCAAACATTATAGTTTAACATATGTTTAAAGATTTTCTTAAATTTAAAAGCGGTTCTTTAAATTGAAGAAAGTGTCTGTCAGTTTTAACCATTTTTGCTTATATAGTAAAATTCTAAATAAAATTCCAAATTTTGGTAGAATTCACAATTTAATTCCTTGAACCTAAAAAAGTTGGGGGAAAGGGAGTAGTGAGGATTAGATCCTTAAGAAATTGGGCAACCTTCCCCGTAGAGGGGCTATTAGGACTTAAAAATTAAAAAAATTACGGTTTTTATAAGTAAGTAGTAGCTTAGTCACCAACGTATATATTTCCTAAATTAAACGTTAACATTGAAGTTTCAACATTATATTCCGATAAAATACTCAGTATGAAACACTATATTATTTTGAAAATGTGCTTTTTTAAAAACCCTTGGTTTTTTTCATCACTTGTTTTTTTATTTTTTTATTATATTATTTACTTTTTAATAATTATTTTAATTTTTTTTGCTTTTTGCCATTGACTTCGAAATTTCGATTTACAGAAGAAAATTTAAAATTTAGGATTGTCTAGATGGATCTAATTCAAGAGATAGAACAAGAGTAACATGGATAAAAATTATGTTGTATAAATTAAGTAGAACGAAAAAGTATAAAAAAACATATAAATTAATGGAGAAGCCCTATTTCCCTAGTGGAGTAATAGGAAAAAAAAGCAAGGTGACAACAAAAATTAAGCTCTGATTAAGCGTTGTCAAGAAGAAGAATGGAAAGAGAACAAAATTAGGATTATCTCTTACAAAATTTCGCTTTTATTTATACTAGATTTAATTTTTCTTACAAATTTTTAAGTACTATGTATATGTACTTTATAGCACATTTTTCAATAATTTTGATGAAATATGCCAATTTTCCACTCTTTGACTATTCATCCATCTGTTTGTTCGTCTGTCCAAGTTTTTTCAAAACGGTATTCAAAATAAACTAATGAAATTTAAACCATAGGTAGGTAGAATTTTTTCTGTAGCCCGTGTCGGAGATACAGATCCCCAATGATTGAAAAATCCTATATTTAAAAAATTATAATGCAATTGCACAAGACCTATCAATCTTAAAACCCCAAACGACATCTTCTTCCTTAAACTTAATTAATATATGTATGTATTATAAATATAGAACGTTTCCAATCGTTATTTTAATTTACAATAATGCTAAACTCAATTTTTATAAAATATAACCGCCAAACATTTTATTTAAGAAACTTGAAATTTTAAAAAGAGTTCCGTGGAGAGATTCTTAAAATACAAGTCAGTTTCTCTTGAATTTTATAGATAATTACAGAAAATTATTAAATTTTTAAAATGTACTTTAATAAAATCCTTGATTTTTTTCATTACTTATTTATATAGTCTTTGATTTTAAAATTCTATTGAAATATATTCATATGATTTTCTTTAATATAAAATAAGTATTCCTTTTATTCTATAATTTTAAAATCAACTTCACTGATGTTCATTATAATACTGGGAGTTAAAAAAAAGCATCATACAATGCTTTGATCTTCAAATATATCTTTCTCCAATATAAATAATAAGATATTTACTCCTACTCTTAATCTCGTCATTCATGTTTTATATCCAGAGGTAATTTTATAGGTTTTCTAATTTACATTTTTTTTTTCATCCAACCAATATGGAATTGAAAGCTAGAACTTCACAATCATAAATAACGGTTGTTTTCCGAAAATAAATCTATAGATTTTTTTTTTTTTGGTAATTATAAAATATGAATTTTATTTTTTATATATTCTATTGTTGCTTTTTTCTTACTCTAAAAATAAGCTTCCAATAAATAAATAATTTACACCTCAGGTAAACTGTTAAATTAACAAATGAATTTCATTTTTTAAATAGAGAATACTTTTAGAAAAGGCAGATATACTAAGGGCTCTAAAAAAAACAAATTCATAAAACTTCAAAAGAGGAAGAGTAGCTAATTTTATTATATTTTAAAAATATAAACTAAAAAATTTCAAACATATAAAATAACAACTATATATTTGATAACAAACAAAAAAATCAAACTTTAGCCTAAAATTATGCAAAAATTGTAAATTTAAAACAACGTTTCCAACAAAGAAAGCGTTCTTTAAGTCGTCAGGAATTTAGATTTTAATCGTTTGATTAAAATTAAATACAAACTTTAAAACATTACTCGAAATATTAGCCCTTGTTATTCACATATTAAGTGTAACACAATCTTATTCCCTTCCAACTTAAACATGAGATTTGAATTCACAAGTATTCGTTTAGATTCCGTTGAAGATAAACTCAGCTTCTGTAGATTTGCTATATTCTATTATAGTATACATAATATACAGCTACATTTTCATAGTATTTCTTAGTATTTCTCAATTTATTCTAATTTATGTGGCCCCTGAAAGTATGCAAAATATTGTAGAAGAAGTGGAAGTGGATGCATCTAGCTTATAAACCGAAGTAGCGCATATTCGATTCCCGCTCAGCTCTTAATATGATTTTTCAAGGAAAAGTAATAAAAAAAGTAATTTATAAACCTATTCCACCTTACTATCAAATATAATAATAGTAATTAAATAAATATTGGTATAATCAAATAAGAGTGTCTTTAGTATAGGAATAATCTGCTAATAGTATTCTCACTTAAAATCGTCCAAAATATTGCATTATCATTTATGATATATACTGGAATTAAATTTAAAAAAATATCAGGTTCTATTCAGAAAAACAGTTGGAAACGTCACCAATAACATGAAATTAAATATTAAACTTTTCTATCTAAAAGATCCAAAAGATAAAACTGCATTTCAGAATGCAGTCACATGGG
Organism: Dolichopus griseipennis; assembly: GCA_963082915.1. Lineage (NCBI taxonomy): Eukaryota > Metazoa > Arthropoda > Insecta > Diptera > Dolichopodidae > Dolichopus > Dolichopus griseipennis. The sequence continues at coordinate 36,144,325 of OY720442.1, read as the reverse complement.
AATTATTGCATTTTAATAAATATTTTATATAGTTTATGGTAGTTTAATTTGGTTTAATATAAGTTCAGTTGAAAGAAGTCCTGAAAAAGTTTAACTTATCCCCCAGACAGCTGATATAAATAGAATTGACAGTTTTAAAAAAGTATTTTGACAAGATTCTAACAACGTAAATAATCTTACGTCAATCCATTGAAAACATAGAATATATTAATATAGATTATAATTACGTATTTTGTTTTTAGTACGAAAAACTCTTTTTCACTTTAAAATTATTCCCACAAAACAGAAAACATAATGACGTCATTCCCTTTTTTCTTACAAATGTTTTCACTTAAAACCAAAAATGTTCATGTCACTTTAATATTTCTCAGGTACTCAATTTTCATTTCATCTGAATTTAATACTGTAAATTTTTGTGTTTTAAAGAAGATTAATTGTTATTAGAAGTGGTTTTTTTCAGTTATTGAAATTGTTTGTATAAACTAAAGAGAATTAGTGAATATGATTCAAACTTACTTCAAACTTTTTATAAATTTTTTTTAAGGGGGATTCATGTGAATAAAGTATGTTTTTCAATATTATAATTTAAGCATAGTGACTTCAAATTAATTTATGACGCAAATTGTGGAAATAATGTGCTCACAGTTTGACAACTCAACTGTCAAATACAATTTTGGGCAAATATGAACTCACTTGTTAAGCGTACTCAAATTTTGAATTTAAGTGTGAATTAAGTTTTGCATTTTAGTTCACTCATTTATAGCTCAGTTTTTTAAATAATAAAATTAATGTTTTTTGGATTTTAATTGAAAAATATAAATAAAATTCTAAATAAAAGTTTAAAATACACTCTTAAATGTACACAAAAGAAAAGAGGGTAGTTTTAACAATTTTGTGTCATTCTACCACCATTTTGTTTTTTTAATAAATATGATAATTGAAAAATTAGTTCAACGGTATAAATTATCACCAAATCTATTTACCATAACCATGTTCTCACATTTAAAATTCTTAAAATAAAATGCAAAAGACATTCATACAAATATATTTTATATAAAAACAAGTAGTAAAAAACCAAGGGTTTTCTTAAAAGCACATTTCTAAAACTATACAATATACATATTTTTTTTTTAATCGCTAACTGTTCAACTTTTAGGCTAATAAGCCTGTCTATACCATAGGTACATGTTGGAACAGGGGGTCAATTATATTCGTGTTATTAGAATTAGTCTTATTGAATTCCACATACAATTTAAACATGAGATAGTACTAGGCCTTATAACATGTACGTCTAGATAACATGTATATAACATAACGTCTTAGGTTTTCAATATTTACAATTCTATTTTTTGTTTATATTGTAATATTTTGTATTTGAGTTTTATGGTATTCTATATCTGCGAGTTATATTATTCAATTAAATTATTTGTTTATATTTTGCATTAGTTTATATTGTTATATTAAGGTATTTTTTATTAAAGATATATAATTATTAATTATTGATTATGCCATTCATTTGAACCCAATGGCGAATGGTAGCTGAGCCGAGTCGAAAACCAGAAAAGTTTTTTTCACTTTCACCAGAATTCGAACCCGGGCTTTTCTGCATGAAAAGTCGGCACTCAACCACTGTGCCACCCAGCCTATAATATATATACATATAAAATTAGATTGATAATATTTGAATTTATTTATTTGCTTAATGTTTTAAAAATTATGAATAATAATGAAATCCATATTTAGAATATAAGTCCAATACACCTTAAAAACAAATCTAAAAAACACTTAACGCGTGCCGAAATATAATGATAGAACATCAATATTAATCATTCTAAAATATAAGAAATTTTTTAGTCGTAATAGCCCTTTAATGGGAAGTTTCCGAAATATTACTTCAAAAAAACGACAGGAAATTTTAATTTTTACCGCTTACAGCTTCTAAACAGTAACCGACACAAAAAAATTTTCTTAAATGACTCATACTAGTAATTTTCGGGGATCTAATTTTTCCCAAAATTTCAAGTTTCCAACTTAAGCCGTTCACAATGTATGAATTTTTATAAAATTTTGGAAAAATTGAGTTTTGTATAACTGTAAATTAAAATATCGTATGGCAATTCTATAATTTTTTTAATTTATAAAGCTAATTGAGCAAGCAACTGTATTTTACCGTTTTCAAATTGAAATTATACCTTATGGAACACTTGTTATGACAGTTCTAATACAGGGCTTTTCTGAACTTTGATGGGCTCTAGTTTCGTAGCGAGGTGGACAACAGAAACATATTTTCTCAAAATTTTTTTGAAAATGTGCTAAAAACTATAACTATTTCTCTCAATTAATTACTTACAACGTTTTTAAAAGTTTGGTTGTGTTGTATAATAGTAGTATTAATTTTACATTTATGTTGTTATAAAATAAAAAAATACAAAAATATATATAAAAAAAAACCTAAACTTTTACTTGAATCCTTCATTTTGTATACTTGATATGTTGATATGAATTACATTTATATGATGCAGTAGAAAATGAAATTATGCAATGTGTTGCTGCTACTTTCAAGATTTACTTAAAAAGAAAATTACTAAGGATGCAATTGAATATTCTTTTCTACATAAATAAGATAAAATGAAACAAAATATGTATATTTTCCTCCCTTGTTTTGGTTTTTCTCTTTTATAATTTTTTTTAATATTTCTTTTTTTTTTAGATTAAATAAGACATGTGAATTTTACCTGAAGTTATGAATATGACACCAAAATGTGAAAATTAATGTGAAAAGAAAGAAAAATATGAGAACAGAGTTAACTAAGTATAATAAAAAATTGCAGTATCTAACTAGAAATAAACATCACTAAATATTGGAGAGTTGATATCTAACATAAAAGTATGAGAGATTGTCGTACCAAGATAAGGTTCACAGCTTGTAAAAAAACCAACTAACTTGACAAGAAACCACGAATCAAAAAGTATACTCCAAATTTTAAAGTTATTTAGGCTAAAAAGAAACTACTCTAGAAAAAATAGTAAACATTTTTAAGAAACTCACAATCTGAAACAGTATAAGACATTATAATATAACGGCAACACTAATGCAAATTTTGATCTCAAACGTATACACCATTTAAACAGGGTTATAAAACATAAGAGAAGAGATTTAATAAAAACATTGCCCCAAAACAGGACTTAATTTCTTATAAATACTATTCAAAATATTGAATTAAATTTTGATTCATTCTTATAAATCACAGATAGTTAATGAGCTGTTTTTTTCGGTAATGTTACACTTTAGCTCTCAGAAGAGTCCAAGATTGGGGGTGCTTCATTCTAATTCATTCTATTAGAAGTATTTCATTCCTAATTAATTAAAAGTCCCAGACTAAAAAGTCATAAAGGCTGTTTAGCCATAAAACTCAGAAAGACAAAGAACAGTCTCTTGTATGACGATTTAAATTGTAAGACGTATAAAGGTCTATATATTTAAATTTAGTTAAGAACATTTTGGTCCTCAAAATTAATAGTAAATGTCAAGTGATATTATGTTATGGGATTTTGTAATGCAGGAAGCTCTGTATTCTATTCTATTCGCTGAATTTGCAGTTTTTATTTCTTGTTACATTTATTATAATTTCATAAATATCTTGCGGATATGTAAGCCTTAAATAGAGCATAAAATTAATTTAAAGACACGAAAAAAAAACAAAAAATTATAATCTGATGATATGTGGTGTTAAATTAACAAAACATCACATTTACATTCGAGTAGGTGTATTATAATTAAAGGGGGGAAAAAAACTACTGAAAGTGATGTAAAAAAAAATTGTTATAGTACTTTATTAAAAAAATATAAAATAAATTTTCTTTTTTACATGGATATTTACTTACAAAATACTTTGAAGAATATATCTTAATGTAATTTGATAATTTTATAAATACTTTTTTTTTTAAGAAATATTTTAGACAATGGGCTATGGAGCAAAAGAATTTTATGAATTTTATAATTATTTTTATTTTAATTAAAAAAAAATTTCGTTTTTGCTTTGCACCATCGAGAAAATGTAAATTTGTTAATTAAAAAATATTATTTTTAAGATGTACCTTATTTTTGATAACATTCGAGTAGGTAATGTCAGTTAAAGCTTTCATTTCAACAGGTAAATTCGAAATTTTATCATAAATAAAAATTAAGAACTGGTATATTTCATATAATACGTAAATAGATCTTGTCCATCTTTCAGGGAAGTTGCAATTTTTCATTCGCGGTTAGGTTCAAATTAATGGCTTAATCAATAATTAATAATTATATATCTTTAATGCATTATATATCTCTAATGCTTAAAAAAATGAATTAATACAATACAATATAAACAAATGCAAATAAATAATTTAATTGAATAATATAACTCACTGATAAAGAATACCGTGTAAATGAAATATTAAAATATACACAAAAATAGACATTTATACATGTTTTCCTAGTACTATCTGAGTTTTAAATTGTATGTGGAATTCATTAAGATCAATTCTAATAACACGAATATAATTTGACCCCCTGTTCCAACATGTACCTACGTTATAGGAAAAGTACAAAGCTTATTTTATTTACAGTTTAGTAAATAATCAAGATTAATTGATGCTGTTATTTTGATATATACAATCAGTGTTGCGCAAATGTTTTGAATTAAAAAAATAAAGCTGGAATATTAGATTGAATGCATTGAACTGAGTTTGAATTAAATTTTTTTAACTAAATCTGGCCTTGAACTCGAATTATTATTTTGAAAGAGTCAAGAGATTATTCATATGAACCTTTCCAAAAAAATGCACAAGAAACTGCTTAGAATTTTTTGATATGTAAGTCCAAAATTTTGTCCAATATACAGAAATTAGTATTTTAATTTAATTTTTTTGAAAAGTTCTTAAAAAATTAAAAATTTTTAAACCGTTTACTAACACAGTCTATCTAAATATAATAAAAGACAAACTACTGCTGCTGATTAGCGTGCCCTATGTTATGTTAAGTGTTATTTACACATGTAATATACTTCTAATTACAAATACTTACATACATAGGAGAAAGAAAAAATGAAACTGATTAAATATAAATTATGAACAGAAAGAAAAAAAAATCAAAACGTATAAGAAATCTGTTAGAAGGTAGATACAGAAAATTATAATAAAAACGTATAAAGCTATTTTTTATATTTCAGTATGTATCCTTTTATTTTATTATCACTTACAGAACTAAAACAAACTATTATAATGTTAACTTAATGTTTTTTAGGTAAAGAATTTCCTTATATTAATTCTGTAGTGCAATAGTAGGAGAAAAAATAATATATATAAAAAGAGAAATTAAAATTATACCTGTCGTCCGACAGGCTTTTTTACTAGTAATAATAATGAAATTATAAAATTTTATAAATAATATTGAAAAGAACAATTTTAAAAGTTCAGTAACTTCGACAAAAAATCAAAACAAGAAGAAAAAAGTTTTTAAAAGAGGAACTAGTATTAAAGGAACTTGATCTAACATATTTAAAAATCTCAAAGCTAAAACACTTGCTAAGAGCAAAACAAATATCCATTTAGATTTCGTAGTAACGCTTTACAACACCCTTTTGTTAAGTTTTTCTCTATTGTTAAAACATTTTTAAGTATAGAGAAATATTAGGATCCAAATCTTTATACTTGATGTAAATCCTACATCGTACAAAATAAATAATATTAAATATTATAATCAAAAAAAACACGGTTGCCGCAAGAGGTTTTAATTTTCCGAATTTAATGCTGTAACAACTGTTTATAACACATTAATGAAATAGAGAAAAAATAGTATACTTGATACCAAAGAGAACTTGATGCCATTGAAAACTTGATACCATAGAGAACTTGAATCCATAGAGAAATAAAAACAGCTTTTCCGTATAAACAATGGAAAAAGTAAAATCTACAGCTCAAAACAATACCTATTCATACGAAAAGGGCTTACACTCTGTGTTAAATCTTCTTGGTACGAAAAACTTCTATTTCCGAAATATTTATTTAATTTTTGGAAATGTCAGAAAATAATTGAACAAAATTTAATAGGAAACATTTTTTTTTTTTCAATTTCCATTAAATTTATTTTAAAATTTAATATAAATGAAATTATCCCAATTTCTTCTATCGTTTTTTTTTTTGTCATCAATTTTAGACTCAATTTACTTTTTATTATTTGTCATCACTTTTCAATCTAATTTTCTCTCATTTTATTTTTATTTTCTTTGTTTAAAAAAAATAATAATAACTATCCATACATAATTATATATAATTATATATATAATAGAATATATGATGGCATATGATAGAATAACCAATGTTGGTATTTTGTAAGCAACAGGTGTTCAGTGTTCACCCATTTATTTTATAGAAAATAAAGACCATATTTAATTTCCATTAAAAAAACAGAAATTTATAACAGGTTCATGTTGAAATTCAATACATATGCATTCAATTATACTATATACTATATAATATGGAATTTTTATATGAATATTTTTTATATAAAACACTGTATATGGTTATAAAAAATTTATACCGCCCATATTTAATGTCCTCTTTTTTTTTGTACAATAAAATTTTATTAAAATATAATATCAAAATGCAATTCTTGTCAATGTTTTTATATTGTTTTTATTTTTTTTCGCATCACTTAATATTTTAAAAAAATACCACCAACCATTATTGCCACATTTACATTAAACCCGTATATTTAGATGATTGTTTGCTTTTACTTTTTTTGAATTAACAAATATTATAGATTTTATTCAAATTAGATAAAGGCAGCAACTTCAAAATTGCAAAATTTCACAACAATAAACCTCAGCGGTAAACGCAGAGTAAAATGGGATAAATTTAATAATATAAATTAATTGTGGCACTCAGCAACTTTAAAATAACAAAATAAATTAATTTTGAAGCTGTTGCTTGACGCTGCGACCATATTGTTAGCTTGTATTTTTTTTTTAACTTAAATCATTAAGGCTCAAAGTAGAACCAACTTTTTGTTCTAAATATTTAAAAAAAATTTTTGAAAAATGCTCGTGACTTCGTTAGGATATCCAAGTTCAGTTCATCCCAGTGTCCAGCACTGGAATTTAAACTAACAACAAGATTATAGTTGTCTTTGTCCCACTTTTCTGATTACCGTGTGAATCTATTATAGTGTTTAATACTCAGCATACCTTATTGCTATAGTCATATCATTTTCTGACGCGGTTCTACCTAAAAACGCGATTCCATTTGATCCAATAATATAAGAAATTTTCTACAAAGTGATTAAAATATTTCAAAAATTTCAACTTCAACTTTGTTTCATATAAAGAACTGACAAACGAACCGTCAAACACTCATCAGTTATCTAAATCGATTAGCGGATTCAATGATGAGTACATATCTATAATGTCAAGAGCGAAGCGTTACATACGAGGTGCAAATTATGTGTACTTGTGACCATTATTCCCTACGGTATAGTATTAATAGATCGATTTAAGAATATTTAATTTTGTTTTCCAAAATCTAAAGACGCAAGCTTTAATTTAACTTTAGCATAAAATATAAAAACATAAAAGTTTAGAAACTTGAACGGATCTCATAATAATTTCATCACTTGTGTAATTGTTTTTTTATTTTAAAAGCGCCATCTATATAAGCGAATATTTTATTGTTTATTTTTACGGATTATCATGAAAATTTGTATGAAAAGGTTTTTGGGTACGGAGAGTGTTTCTGACTAATTTTGGGGTTATGGTGCAAGTATTTAAACCTTTTATTTCTAAAATTAAAACGGTTTGACCGATTAACTTCAAATGTTGTATACTTGTTTCCATATGATCTTTGACAATGCAGTTGACTCTATTTACTGACTTGGATTTGGTTAACAAATACCGGCATAACCATTGGCCAAAATAGAAAATTTTTTGGAATCAAATTTCGGCAAATATTGTAAAATGCTCCTTTTACCCAAAAGAAAATCTGAAAAAATTTTTGTCGGCGTCGACTTCCATGTGATATTGTTATTTACACCATATGCAATTTTTGTGTTAATGTTTTTCAATAACATCAGCATGAGAGGCGCAACATCGTGCACTGGGTATTGGCTACTCATATACATAATTTTTTAAATTAAAAAATGAATCAAAGGAAAAATTTTCTAAGTAAAACATATTAAAATTATTCTCATGCATTCTTTGTTCTAACATCATTTTCTTTCTATAAAATATACTCTATACTGTTTTTCTTAATTCTTTCAATATGACATTCTACATAAAAATACAAAAAAAAAATATCTGTTCCAAAATATAATTCAGATCACGTAAATCATAATATACCGATTAAAGTCAATGCAAGACATTTTTAAACTTTCTATAAAAAACAAAAAAAAAAAATAAGTTTTAAAATGCTTCACTTGTATTAAAAAAATTTTAATAACTTTAAAATAAAATAAAGATAAAAAAAAAAACACAAAGAAAACACGAAAGCAACAATCAAAAAATTATCATTTTATTGGTACATGATAGATTTAACACCTTTAATACCTTGAAGAGTATTAGTAATAATTATAGTTAACTTGTGTATATGACATCTACAAACTAAAACACCTACACACATTTTAATTTCAAAATTTTTAAATTAAATAATCATGACACTTACTAATTCTATACACGTGTTGATCTATTATCTTTGTACAATATATACACACATTTTATATACGTATGCAAGTATTTTTGCATGTCATAAATGGTTTGCAAAAAAGGTTACCATGTTTTTCTTATTCCAAAACTAAAAAGTGGTGGAGAATAAATACCGAACCCCCACATCAGTTTATTTTAAAATCCAAGAAAGTTATTGAAAAGGGAAAACTATACCTTGTGCTTAATTTGAGGTTTCGAGCGTGTTAATTTCGAGGACATGCTTGTTATGTCTTGGGAGGTATGTGGAAGGTACACAAAGGAAATAGAATGAAACACTGTTGTACCAAATTCGAAGATTCATTAGTTACCTACAGTAATTTCAGCCTGATTGCATCCTTTTTTGTTTTGAGTTATACGGGTTTCAGACGGAAGGACAGACGGTCACCGCTAAATTGACTCAGAAGATGACGACGATCAACATATAAATACTTCTCTATCATTAATATATATCTAGCTTTCCCACTTTCGATTATTACAAACATCATACCAAAGTTAATATAACCCCTATACCTATTTTAGGTGTATGTTACAAAAATATGTCATTTTCCAGAAAAAAAAACTGCAAAAAGTGTCAAAGAGTTAAAATTCAGTGAGTCAATTCAAAATTATTTGTTTTTAAGAGTTATTATTTTGTACACAACTGTATTAAGTAAAATTAATTGGAATTGTGGAGATGATTATTTACTCTATGCAACCTTTTGTTAAAATTGTCTTTAAAATTGTCACATTTTTAAATGTCAATCAGATTAAAACAAAAATGAAATAACAGTTAAATTAACTTTGTGTGGTTTTTTTCCTATAAATCAAGCTGAGTTACATAAAAAAGTTTTTTTTTTGCTATATTGTTCCTAATATAAAAAGCAAATTAAATTAAATTAAATTTATATACGAGTTTTTTGTTTCTTACTTTGAATGTGTGTGTCTGTTTGTGTCCTTAGGTTCACTTAAATATGTAAATTAGCACATAATTTTAACACTTTAAATGTTAGTATTTTAAAATAAAATTATAACGGGACAAAATATAGCTTGTCATTATTAAAAAATATGTATATTAAATGTATCATCAAATGTAAACAAGAAACACAAACATACAGAAACATATAATAATAGAAATATGAAGTTGAATAACCGTATAAATTATTCTATAATGGGTTCAGTGTTATCAAAAAGTTTTTTTGTTTCATCTTTTGTTTTTGTTTTTTTTTTCATTGCTATCCTGCTGATGAAAATCTGTGAATCATTTTAACAAAAGATTTAAAAGTTCAATGTCTTATAAGATTTATTAAATGATTGCTAAAAATAAATATTAGTGTTATAAATAAATGTTATTTTATTTTTAAAAAAAATATATTTTTTATGATATATTCAAGGGGCCTCATTGGTGTAGAAGGAAAGCATTTTTTTAACAAACTTAGGGTGTGAGAATTTGATTCCCGTACATGAAATAATTAATTAAAGAAAAATTATTGAAAAATCAAATTTTACAAAATTCCCTTGGTGACCAAATATAATTTAAAATATAAAATGTATAATCTAATCCGATACGGGTTCAAATCCAATTCTTAAAGGCATAGCATACGATGAGTGATAATTGGCTATTCTTGAAGACTCAAAAGTGATATTGACGCCATTTTGTCAATTTGACGTGATGTCAGTTGACAAAATCATCACGTTGCGCAATTCTTGAAGGCGTACCATACGAAGTGATAGGAATTTGGTAAGAAGTGCGAAATAGGACAAGGACTTCCAAATGCGAAATAGGCCAAGGACTTTTATAATATCAGGCAATTTTTACTAGCTAAGTAGGTTGAATGTTAAAATCACTTAAAACCAATATTAATTTTGGATGAAGGTTTTTAGGAAAGTTAATAAACATTAAAATCCAAATCACTGATTGAAGGAATAATTAAGAATCCAGTCTTCATTCAGAATTAGTTGAAGGTTCCAGAATGTTACCTGCATTTTTTAATTTGTTATCCGAAGCTAAAATTGAGGAAAAAGTAAACCCACAGATATTGTAATAAAAATAAATACAATTTATGGGCTGGAGAATCTTTTGAAATTTTAAAAAAATCAAGTTGATAAATTTTTCTAGAACACATTTAGTAATATGGTGAGGCTTATTGAAATATATGTTGTATCTACCAGAGAACCAAAGGCTAGGTGGCACAGTACCGACCTTTCATTTAAAAGGCATTCATTTGTGTGAATGAAATTTTACTTTTAAAAAAATCTATAAAACTAAGTGGGCTCTTAATTTGTCAGATCAAAAAACTTTCTATTGCAAAGTTATAGCTCTTTAATTACGTCGTTTACGAAATATTTTCAAAAAATCTTAGTCTTGCCGTAAACATGTGCCTCTCACTGTTACCCGATTTTCTCCAATTCAAGATAATAACATCAAAACCTTATATATGAAAATTTAACACATTCCGCACTGCCGTTAAACTGTAAACCTGTACAGAAACAAACATACACACACGGAGACTGACATCATAAAAAAAAAAGCGTTTTTTGGATTCCTTCGCACCGGAATATTTGCAAAAATCTTAGGTTCTAATTAAAAATAGTTGGTAAAAATTTAATTCTTGATCAATTTATATATTTATGACAGAAAAATACAGTATGTACTTTGTTGATTTCTTGCATACGCAAGGGAATTGTCAGAACTACTTTGCTTTTAAAAGTTTATATTATTTAAAACAAAGCTTTGAAAAATAGTCTTAGATAATTGGTGGCCAAGTTTTAACATCAAACGTTCAATTCGAAAGAAAAATTGTTTCATTCCAATATTTGTATTATTCTTATATTGAAAATTAACTTTAATTTCAATTCAACAAAATAAATTAGATAAAACTTAGTCATATGGTTAAATTGTAAAATTAGTAGCCCTTTTAAACATAAAAAAAAACTGTTGTCTTCTAAATATTATCTAACTTTAATGTTCATCAATTTTCCATGTCACTAATCATATTAAAAAAAAATCTACACTCCAGATTTTTAAAAGAAATCTTAGGTATCCTTTCTTTTCAATTTTTTTTTTCAAAAGAGTTGTCCTTTTAGGTATTTATGTTAAATCCTCTTATGATTCAAGGACCTTTCTTTAAATACCCAATATTTTCCTTTTTTTTCTTATTATTATTATTTTTTTTTTTTTTAAGAAAAAAACTAAAAGATTTTAAAATATAAAAAGAAATTTTAAATAACTTTCACCATAATAATATATAAAGTCCGTTTTTATACACGTATAAACACAGTTCTAAGAGTAAACTTAATTTACCATACGATTTGTGACACTATAAAGGAAAGGATCAGAATCGAAAATTAAGTCGATCTAGCTATGTGTCAACGTCTTCGCGTCTATCATCTGCACGATAACTCAAAAAAAAGAGCTAGAACTATGAAGCCTTCAATTCAAAACGGGTTAAAGTAGCTGTCATACAACTTATTTTTTATATGAACCATTTACCAAAGCTTGGGATTTAAATTAATGCCAAAAATAGATGATTTTTATGGTTTTAGAGTTTGCGCAAATTTTTACTTGTCCTATGGGTTCAATTAGTTACCATTCAATCTTATTTTTTATGAGCATAACTTAAATTCTAATGAAGCAGTTAAGGTTAATGGTCAATTTTGTACAAAATATAGTTGGTGTAGTGCAAGAGGATTGAACAGCTCTTATGCAACTTTAATTTTCTTTTATATATAACTTAGAGTCTAATAAATTGCATATATACAGAAGACTACCTACTCCTATATTCATGTAAAATAAGCCTTTAGGTATTTTATCTTTTAGTGAGGTGGCATTCTTTTCTTCTAATATATGCATTACTTATGTAAGTTATACCAAATTGAAGTTGAAAACTTATATATATTTAAAAAAAAAAAATAATTAAATTTTTATACTTTTATACAATACTTTTAAACTATAAATTTTAAAGCAAACTTGTATTTTTCTCAAAATAATAAAATTTAATTTGTAAAGAACTGCATATTTTGCAAACCTACACATAAAAATTGAATCATGAGCATTTCATTGTGCAACTATTGAGTTAAATAGAATTAAATTGAATTGAATTCTATTTATTAAATCTTACAAAATAAAACAGGGAATTACTATTCTAAAATCAAATCGCGTTTTACTAAATTCAATTTTAAGTTCAATAGATAATATAATTCTTTCTTCTATATTTTTTATTTTATATATTACTATATTAAATTATCAGTTTTTTTTATTTAATAAATTTTTAAAACTATATAACCATGTCCTCGTTTCTATATAAAAACAATTATTTATCAAAGAATCAATTTCTTTGTATCAATTGATACTAGCAATTATAGGTAAAAGAATCTATGATAGTTAACTTAAATTTATTTCACAAAAAAACGTTTTTCTAAAGTCGATTTACAAAATGTGTCTTTTGTTAAGTCTCTTTTATCAAGTGGTATTTAGTGGTTTTATTGACTTGATTTTAGCAACTGATACCCAGTAGTTTAACTTAAAAACTATTATATATATATATATATATATCTTTATAATATCTTTAAAATTACAGTTTTAAACCTAACGTAAACGAAACTAAAGCAGATAATCAAACTATTAATACCTACTCAATTCGTTCAAAGCTTTGAAATAATAATGAATATAAGAACTGAAAATTCTATTAAATATTTGTTTTTACCTTTTATTCTATGTACATTGAATAGATCATGTATACCATTTCTTTGTTTACATTACTTAAGTTTATACATTATCAACTTTTTATTATTTTATATATTTGGGCAACCCATTTCGTATATTCCAATTTAGTTTTTCAGCATCAAACCAGGAGTGTGTTGGATGCTCTTCTCAACGGTATTAAATTGTTAAGATTGTGTAGCACGGTTTATGGGAATTCGTTTGTTATGCACAAGTAGAGACTATAAAACCGTATTCCATCCCATGTATTCCCTAATATTGGCAATTCGTATGTGTGTACGACTTAATTAAGTTTAAGAAGAATATTGACAGTTTTCTCCTTAATACCTTACATGATCCATTATCCAAATCCTAACTCCTAAAGTTTCCTTTCTCAATTCCCATTTTTAAAACCAAACTGTACATTTGTATCAAAGGTCCCATCCTAAGGTTTGATTTTAAAATGGTGTGGTTTTATTATGTTAAAGTCATACATTGCCCAAACGAACTGCGCAGAGACCCTGCATTTCGTCCATTTTGTGACCCTCGTAAAAAAAAAAACAAATCAAAAATTAAAAGAATCTTCAGAATAAAGTTCATAATATTGGTTTGGCTATAATAATGATATTCAATTTTAAATTCTGACAAACTTAAGCATTTTTAAATTAATTTAAGTCACACCTTCAAAATGACCATCTCACTTTTAAAATCTCCTAGCCAAAATCGATTAACAATGTATTTCAATGCATACAACAACATTCAGTATCTTTAGATAATTAAAATAATGTATAGTTAATTGAGTTTTCCAGTTCGAAAACTTAAAACAACACAAGTTTGGATGATTTTAGAAAAAAAACTTAGTTTTTTGAAAAATTTAGAAGAACTGATAAATAATTCTATTAAAAAATTTGTACAAACCATTAGACAATTAAAGAACTTTTTTTTTTATTTAATTAAACAGTTTCTTTGGTTTATTCCTAGAGTAGAAAATGCAGGAGATAACACATTTATTAGAATGAATTACATTAGTCCGAAAAATCTGGTCAACAGCTAGTCAGTTAACAAGATTTGTTAAATATAAATAAGTTAAATTCAATTTAATATAAAATGGAAAACATCAAAGATTCGCTATCATATTCATTATTCGAATACCCATTTAAGAGGACATCTTTTCAATTTCTTTGATTGAAAAACTAAAGATATTTATCGAGTATTGAATCAGACACGAAAAAAAAAAGATAATTATCTTTATCAATTTTACTTAGCTGGAAAACTAGTGTATACGTACATATATAACAAATTTCCAATATTTTATATAAATTGTGTCCACTCCATTTTAAATTGAATCAGAATCATTTTCTTATTTTTTTTCTTTTGCACAATTCAATGCTATTGACCTTATCGTTGCATTACTGATTATGTACAGTTAACTTTGTCTTTGAGTTTTTCGTCAATACACTCGAGAATCGTTTTGTTGTTGACGTGCAATGAAAAGAAAATTTAATAACTTGTAAATAAGAAAAAAATGGTTACTTTGTTGCAAAAAAAACAACTTATGATATATATATATATATATATATATATATATATATATATACATATTAGAATTTTCTTAGAAATGAACATCAACTTTTATGATTATATATATATATATATATATATATATATATATGTGTTTAAATATACTTGTCCTTTATGTCTTTTTCTTTTTTAGTCTATTTATTTTGAATTGGTAGCCATCTTTAATTCATTTCTACTTTGTATTAAAAAAATTTTTTTCAATATTACAAAAAAAAAAGTCAAAGTTTCTACATACACATTTGTCATATGTCATACATATGTTTAAGCTGATATATATATCTATATATATATCCTTTCTATAAATGTGTCGTTAACTTCAATATAAATATTTTATCTTATTGAAATTTTTACTACATATTTGTCCGATTGTTGTCAGTCTCTTTTTATGCCAATTGTATTTAATTGTATTCTAAAGAATGTTTTCATAGATAAAATGACAAAAAAAAATAAGAAAATATTAAACTATTCTAAAACAAATATTTTGTTTAAGTCTACATACAAAATTGTAGATTTATTTTATTTGTAGTACTTTAACTATATTAATTACAAAAAACCTCACTTTAGTGACATTCACTTATTCAATTGAATTAGGACTTAATCAGTTTGAACACTTTTTAAAATTGATAGGGGAACAATAAATTTTAGAACTGAAACTTTTTTAAATTGAATTAATTGATATTTAATTGAATATTGAATTCAAAAGGAATTAATATAATTTAAGAATTACACAACGGTAACACTATAACACTATATTATTTGCGTGTATCAAATTTAGAAATGCCAACTGACAATTTAATATTAAAAAAACTTGAAAGTTTATCAGTTACTGTCAAACTGTCAAATGAAAGCTGCCAACTTAAAAGTTTGACTAAAGGACATTATGCAAAAAAAAAAAAACAGGAGAATTTTAGAAGATTTAGCTTAAAATAATTTTGTGAAAATAATGAAATGAAATTTATTTATTTAATGTATTTATTTATTGGAGTGTGTTCAGGTGTTAAGCATACCTTTCTTTTACAGTCGTGGCAGATATACTGTTTATCAAAATTTATGAGTAATATTATTTATTTTGTTTATGTTATACATTGTAAAGAAGAATTATTTTTCAATAAATTTGTTTTTTTTAATTAAATATCTCATGACATGTACGGAAGTCGAATCCCCATTTCCTCGGTTAACAAGCAAATGCGTTTCCTCTACACCACCGAGGTCCCAAAATCAAATCGTAAAATTTAAGTACTATTTAGGTTTTTTAAAATTTAGACATTTGACTTATAACTTCCGTTAAAATATTTTGACATTAATAATAATAATAATAATAATACCATTATATTATATTTTAAAAAATAATATTTTTATTTTTAAAATATTTGTATATTTATAAGTATGACAGTATAAACCTAAATACAATCAACTTATTTCTTCTAATAATTTTTTTAGTACTATATATTCTTTCATGGAGTATAAATTTTACTACATGAAATTTTCTTTGTTTTGTGTTTTTTCTTTTTTTTTTGCTATTAACCTTTTTAAAGGAAACTTTTGAATTCTTTCAATTGGAACGCTCATTTTGCATTCGTAAATAAAAATTCAGAAATAAATCCGTTCGCAAACTATTGTTTGAAAAATTAAACTTAACTTAAATTCAATTCATTTATGTATTAAGCGTCCTTACAATAAAAGGCGCTACAATAAAGTTCGTATCCCTACATTAAAAAGCGCTACAATAAGTTTTGACTGCAATACAATAAGTTTTGGTTGCAAAACATTAAGTTTTGTGTGTTTAAAGTTTTGCAAAATCTTACAAAAAATTAAAATTAACCGTCCTTTTATATCACTTATATAATATACTCTTTTTACATAAACTGGGCCTTTTTTCAATTAAATATTTTTCCCGTTTTTTAGATTAATATTACAGAATTGGAGACAGAATTGGTTTTTTTCTAAGTAATTTGGACTTTTGTGCTCCAACTTACGGCGGCATACCCAAGAACGAAACTGATTTGAAAATAGACAAATTTCTTTTGAAAAAGGACCAAATTCGTGTGAAAAGAATATACTAAACAAATATACAATTTTTCTTAGTAAAAGAAATAAAATTTAATAAATTTAAAAAACAAAACAAAACATATATTGATCCTTTAAGGAATTGAAACCTGATTACTAAATATTATACCCTTCTAATAGCTGTACAACCTTTAACTCTAATTTATTTTTTTCCTCAATTCCTCCATTTCTCTGTCTCAAATTTATGTCTGTTTTGCTCTATTTATCCTAAAATATTTATATTGCGTAAATATATATACAAATACTATAGTTGCACTTGTTTACTGTAAGATAACCTTTCATAAATTCATATATAATCCACAATTGTCTTTTTCAATATCAACTTTCAGGAATTTTAAGGAAATGAAAATTAAATCTGAAAGAAATTTCGTAGTCTAAATTGATTACAAAGCATTCAGTATAAAAACATTATAAGAGAGCTGGCAGATAATTTGGTCAAATTATTTTAAAAATATTTCAAAATTGAACCAATTACTTTCCGATGCTAATTTAATTCATATACACTTGAGCTCAATTCTGTTTTGCTTAATTCGATTCGTTACAAACGGGGAAAGAACTTTAATATTCACGTGACTATCATTCACACGAATGTAATAAATGCCTAAATTTATCTAGTATTAGATTTAGTAATATATTGAAAATTTTTTAGAATGAACCAAAACAAAAAAAGGACTAAAAAAGGATTTTTTTTTTTTTTTAACTTTAATAAGCCGAAAAATAACTAAGCAATACAAAACTAAAATTACTTTTATTTTGTATATTTATTATATTATTTAATACTTTAGGTTAAAATATATATTAAAATTGTTTTTTAAGAGTTGATTCCAAATTTCACTAGACATCACTATGACAACGCTGTACGGTTCAATTAAATAAGATTTCTAATTATATTTTTTATTACTTGTGAATGGGGGTGTAGCACACTTGGCAATACTCAGATATAAATATCTATTTCGCCTAATTGTTTTCGCTTACTTCTTTTACGCCACAATTGTAAAAACCTCAATTGCGGAAGACAATCAGTTAAAAGAATTTTATAGTTGTTAAAAAAATGGAGTTACCGTCTTTTTCAAAATATGCATATTTATGTATATATGGAAGATTCCGAATTTAACGATATTATAAAGTTGGCTATAAAATTAGGGTTATACTCCTTTTTCAAAATATTTATTACTAGTACTATTAATAGTATTATTTAATTTGAAGGATATTTAAGGATATCTTAAAAAATCAAAGATATACCTTTTGCCCTATGAACATATGAACACTAAAAATACTTTTATAAATAAAATATAAATTATATATTAATATAAATATAATATAAATAAACTTTTGTCAAGTAATTTATTGCAAAATGTATGTTTGAATATATCTAAAGAGACTTTTACACTTTAAGTGAAAATATTTTTATTTAAAGTAAATATTTGTTAACTGTAGTTAGTTAATTTACATATTACTCGATTTCATTATTCAGTAAAGGTATGAATTTTGAAGGCATATTTGTTTCTTTTAAATGTATAACTAAACTAAGACTTTGGTGTCTATCGGCCTATGTTAAAGTTTTTAATTTGTAACTTTGTTAAATTTGTAATCAGTTGATAGATCAAATTTAAATATGAATTTACTTTCTAATAAAAATTAAACAAAGTTAGAAGAATCAAACTGAACTTTAAAATAATCCTAAATGTAACAGTCTAAATCCTAAATTAACATCTGAAAAACTAAGGCGATGAAAATTAACAGCACCAACAACCAACTCATCATGCTGAAAAAGCAGCCCGTCGAATATGTTAAACAGTTCAACTATGGCGGTAGCATAATAACAACTGATGGTGACTTAGCAAAGCAAGGGCATCACTCGGACGGTTGTACCCAGTATGGAGGAATACCCAAATCTTTTCAGAAAACAAAAATAAGGCAAACTTCAATGCTTGCATAAATACCGTACTAATGTATGGAAGCGAGATATGGATGATATCCAACAACATCGTCCAGAAGAAAAAATAACCGCTAAGAAAAAATCAGAACAACATAAACCTTATGGCCTTGGAGTGGAACCCCCAAGGAAACAGAAGACGCGGGCGTCCAAATAACATCTGGAGGCGCACCATAATAAGCGAACTCAATCAGTGCAACCTCACTTGGGAGAATGCAAAAACAGCAGCAGGAAACCGGGTGAGATGGAGATGTCAAATGGAAGCTCTATGTTTCCTCGTGGAGTAAAAGGAGTAGTTTTCTACTTTAATTCTGTATTTGTTATTTAAACCAATATATCCAATTTGTATTGAATAGTGAACTCTGCATTCAACTTTTAAAATTTATACTAATATTACAATTAAAAAATTTTTATTGCCACATTTTTCATTTTCTAAATTTTAAACATCAAATTCCAAAATACAGACATACAAAAAAAATTTAAAAAAATTTGAACACTGAAAAGATTAAAATATATGTGTTCAAAATTATTTTGCCATAACTGTATAGAAACCAATTTTTGTAGAAAAATTTCAAAAATGTCAGTATAAAATAAAAAAAAAAAAAATAAATAAATTTACAATTGTTCTAGATCATAGAACAGAAAACGCGGTTCATTAAGAATGTTATAAACATTATGTACACATACGTACATAAACATATACGTATAGTTCACATATATACGTACTCAACATGTCATTTGATTTTATTAAAGATTTTTAGTTTTTTATTTTTCCATTGTAACACTTTTATATTTATTTCAATATTTAAGAGTTTAGTCTGTTATATAGAAAACACAGCTCCCCATTATTTGAAATAATTTTTAAGAAAATGTTTAACTTTTCTTTTTGTTTTTTTTTTTAAACATTTAATAGATTTTCATTGTTAAATGCAAGAATTGTGATTGTATTTATGAGTAAAAATATGACTATAAATTCGATATAAAAGGGCTCCGAAGAATTCAATAAAATTGAACAAAATGAAAAATAAAACACGTTTATTCAATAAATTGGATATTATTGTGGTAATTTTTAAATACGGTGTAATTTTATTAAGTTAGTTTTATTTTCTTTGACAATTCAATTTTATGTGGTACTTACTAAGTCTTTCTGAATC
Organism: Dolichopus griseipennis; assembly: GCA_963082915.1. Taxonomy (NCBI): domain Eukaryota; kingdom Metazoa; phylum Arthropoda; class Insecta; order Diptera; family Dolichopodidae; genus Dolichopus; species Dolichopus griseipennis. Next base: position 36,124,174 of record OY720442.1, on the reverse strand, counting down.
TGTATAATATCGAATATTGATTTTTCAGTATAGTTTTGGTATTTTTTATATTTTATAATAAATATTAAAATAAATTTTAAACAATAAAAGAAAATTATATTGAAGTAATCTTAAAAAATATGTTATTTCAGTTTTGTTTTTAGTTTTTTTATTTGAGATCATAAACAAATGATTTAATATGAACTTTCAAGTTCAGTACTCTTGATATATTAAATATTTTTCGAATTATTTTGTAAAAAAAAAGTTTATTTTAGAAAGCAATTATTAAGGTGCTGTTTTCCCTGTTTGTTTTGTATAAATTTCGCAATTGAGGAAAGTTTATCTTTCCGAAAAAGTAACTACTTGAAATTTTAACATCTCTTATTTGATCAAACAAGTAGATATTCTTTGAAAAAAAAACTTACAATCTGCCCAGAGGTCGAATCCACATTACCTTGGCTTATACGCCAAATACAACTTCACCACTATGCCAACATAGCTACCCTACATTTAATTTTTTTGTCTCTCGAAAGCGTTGTTTTGAATTTTTAAGTTTTGCATACTTTTAGGATGAATTTCAACCATATAAATATTAATAGAGTCTAGTCTAGACTAGGTAAAATCCTATAAAATGTTACTATATATATTTTTAAAACGTCCTTATAAGTCAAATTTTTTTTGTCATGTTTAAATTCCATTAGAAAATTAATATAATTTTTAAATCATATCGATTTGTCTTCTGTCCGGAGCTTCTGGAGCTTCCTTTTCCGATGTCCAAAAAAAAAAACTTGAAGTTAAAATCAAAAACTTGCACTTACTTGCAGATCTAAAGATAAAAAATCCATTTCATTTAGCTCCTTATAACAACAAAACACTTTTTTTTATGGATCTCTATCAACTTGTAAGCTAGTTGCCGATATGTTTTAAACCACCAATAATCATTGATGACCCCTAATATTTATAAGAAAGTAAGGTTTACATATCAGATAAATTATATATAAGAATTTGAATAATTTTAAATTCATTGAACTGTATAATATCAGCAGTTATAAAACTTAAATTATATTAGTGACACCTTATTTTAAGTCTATTCTAAAATGAAACTTCTAAGCCTTCAGCTTTGACTACAAATATTGTTATACTTTTTGTACTTAAGTTCTTTTAATAAGTACTTAGTTAGAAATTTAGTTTATGATTAATGTAACAATTAATAAATTTTAACTTTTTTGTATTAATTAATATAAGCTGTATGCGATGCAAATAATTTATAAAGTATTACACATATCCAAAATCATTAATTAATCGGCAATATCGTAACTTCACTAATTCGTATTTTCTAAATCAGTAGAATAACAAAAATCAAAAATTAAATTTAGGTTTTTATGTAAAATAAAAAAAATAGATAAATTTTTTAATATTTTATAGCTTATCACTAATAAATTTTATTGTATTAACTGATTATTATAATTTATTTATTTATTTAAAAAGTTTTATTTGGGGCTTTCAACACTATTTAGGTTTTATAAAGCCCATAGTACATTTATTTTAAATCGAAAATTGAAATTCACATAACATTCTATTATTTTTTTTTTTTTTTTTTTTTTTTTTTTTTTTGTTTTTAATAACAAAGCTTACAACTATGATTTTGGCAAAATATTTAAGATTATAATTTTGGTTAATAAAAATTAAAAAAAATTTTTTTTTTTTTTTTTCATTATTTTTACAACATAGATAAAATTCATTTTACAATTATTGTTAAATAGATTATTTAATAATGGTAACTTAAATATATAAATTCAATTTTTTTTTTTTTTTTTTTTTTTTTTAATACAAATCATAAATTAAAGTTAACAATTCAATTTTATACAATAACAAGTTCAAATTAAAGAATACATGTTTATTTCTTTTATGAAGTTAATGACTTTTTCAATGGAATTGTGATTATCTGTACTCAGAGACTGAATACAAGTAATATTAAAAGTATCTCTTTCCTTTTCGTAAAGTTCACAGTTATTATTAACAGCGACAATAAAAAGTAGAACACTCAAAACAGAAACTTGAGGAATACCGTTTTCAATAATTTTTTCGTTAGAGAGTGTGTTACCAATAGAGACTTTTATACTTCTTACGTTTAAGAAGTTTTGAATAAATTTAACTATATTCCCAGTTAATCCCATTACAGTAAGTTCTTTTATTACTAATTTCCGCCAGACCATATCATAGGCTTTTTCAAAATCGAAAAAGACAGATATTAAGTATTTCTTGTTGGAAAATGCACTCATTATTTCAGTTTCGAAATAAGAGAGATTTTCATATGTAGACCTATTTCTCACAACTATAATTTTTATCGACATAGATAGCTACTCCGCCATGAGCAACAGTATCAGAAAAGCGATTGTTGAAAAATATTTCGAAATTTTTCATGGAAGGAACGTGAGTATATCTAAATTTTGTTTCCTGTAAACATATTACGTAAGGATTAGATTTTTCCAATAATAAATTAAACTCTTCTTTGTGAGAGTACAACCCATCACAATTCCATTGAACTATACTACGTGTGGTTTTAGTCATCAATAGATTCTGAATCATCTAAACTTTCACCTAAGCTAACACACATAGGATCTAGTTCATTATTTACATAATTTATTTTTTTCTTTTTTGTTTTTTATTTAAATTTTTTTTTAACATAAGCTTACCATTTTCTAGGACTTTTGTTTCATACTGAGCTGTTTCTTCATGTTGATCTTCTATACCTTTATCACTGTTTGCATCTTTTGGTTTATTTTTACTCGTTTCAATTTTTTTAAAATTTAAAGATTTTGCCAGATCAGGCTCCACAGTAGCTTTAGAATTTTGAGAATTTTTTAAAGAACAATCACACTTGCACCCGCAAACTTTTGTGTTTGTTACTATGCCCGCAAAAGTTTCCGAAAACTCAATTGGATTCCTAGTTCTGTATCTTTTAATGGCCTCTCTCATGTCAACTTTTTCAATTGCTTTAATACGTTGAATCTCCTTTTCTTTTAAAAATTTTTTACAAGTTTTTGTAAATGCATCATGATTTTGTTGACAGTTAATACACTACACTTGGATGCTTTTGAACATTTTTCGTTTTCTTGTGTATGAACTTCTTCGGAACAATTAGAACATGTCTTTTTAGTTTTACACATTGTGCTGATATGACCGAATTTGAGGCAGTTCATACAACGAGTTGGTAGTGGAACAAATGGACGAATTGGAACTTTTTCATAACCTATTGTAAGATATTCCGGTAAAATACAGCAATCAAAAGTTAAAGAAAATAATCCAGTTTGTATTTTAATATCATTAATTGTTTTCATAAATCTTCGTATACTGGAAACTTTTTGCTCTTTTAATTCTTCTACTATTTCTTCATCAGTCAAATAAACAAAATCTCTTCTAAATACTACCCCTTTAACTTGATTTAGTGTGTTATGTTCACTAACTGATATTTATTGAATTATTTAATGATATGAGTTGAATTAATTTTTCAGCTTGTAATTTAGTCTCTGTATGAATTAACAAAGTTCCATTTCTGCATTTCACAACTTTTTCAACCTTTCCTGCAACATTATCAATTACCTTTTTTATTAAAAAAGGTGATACCGTCTGCATATCTTTTCCTTCATCATTTCTTGTTAACACCAAAAATTTTGGTCCTGGGCTCGTATTTTTAAGTTTTTTATTTTTATCAAAATTGATTTCATTTATATATGCTTTCTCACATGTTTTATTTTTGTCTTTGTCTCCCATATTGGGAGTTAATACGTTTATACCGCTATAGAGAATATTATTTTATTTACACTTTGTTATTGTAATTAATACTAAATATTTTTGTTTTTAAAAAAAAAAAAAAAATAATTTTTTTTTTTTTTTTTAATTATTTGTTATTGTAATATAGTGTATAATGTTTTACTTTTGTTGTAATAATATCGGTATATTGTCAAATGAGAGAAAAAAATATTATAGTACAAAAAAAAAAAAAAAAACACCACAAAAAAAGAGTTTAAAAATATTATAATAATTTAAATAGTAAAGTTTTTTTATTATTTGATGCGACTTTAAGAATATATCCTCACACATTGAATGCTTAGCCAATACTCGATTATTATAATTTTTTTTTTGTTTCTAATTCATATTTTTGTATTTTATTTTTATATATCAAGGATTTTACTCGTATGAACGTAGTTCAAAGGATAATAAACGAAAGTTGCCAATACGTTCTTAACGCTGTAAAGGAGACTCAAAGGTTAGGATCGGATCAGAATCTGAAAGTAACTCGATTTACCGCACGATAAATCAAAAGTTAAATTTTTAATTCGAAAAAAACTCGAGTGGCTGTCATAAAACTTTATTATACGAGCATAGCTCTTTATTTAATTAAGCAGGGTGGATGAGTTTTTTTTCAAAAATCATTTCGGCCAAAGTTTGTGCAGAATTTCGTTTGTCTAGTGCAGTGGTTTCGAGTAGCTGCGATACAACTTCTTTTTTAACATGAATATAACGTAATATGTAAGAAGCTAGAAATTTTAAATTTTATCAAAAGTACTTTATTTGAATGACCAAAGTCTACATAAAAAATAGTTGGTTTAGTGCAAGAGGTTCGAATAGATGCTTTTCAACTTTTATACATAACTCAGAAAATATAATATGGTTTATTTGAAATTTTGCCAAAAGTAATTAATCGGATCATATAATGTTTATATTACATTCATGCGAATATCCTAGAGTTGACACAGTTTACTCTACACTTTTCCTTGTTTTCTTTTCAAATTATTGCCAAATCAAAAATTTAGCAAACGCAAAAAAAAAAACAAAGACATAAATATAATGATGAAAATAAAGTAAAAGAAATCTAGAAAAACCCAAGAAAAACAAAAATTTTATTTTTGCAAAAATTATTTTAAATCTCAACACTTGCATTCATTTTCATTTTAAAATCCTGTCTGAATACTTTTTAACATTTAGCATAAAAATCTTCAAAAAAAAAAGATAAACTTTATTACTATCTCTTTCTTTTCTCTTCAGATGATGGTCGTATGCAGCACGATAATCAAAGAAAAACAACACGAAATAACAAAATCCCCACCAAATTCTCTATTTTGTGTTTCAAAAGACAAAAAAAAAACTGGAAACAACAAAATCATAATTTTCATGATTTCTTCTTGAAAAAAAATAAGATTTTGCTAATTTTTTTTTTTAAATCTGCCTTCATCATCATCAGAAGAATTTTACTTTATAGTACTTTTAGTACTTTTTTCATTTTGTTTCTGTTTGTAATTTTTTGTTTTTTTATTTTTTGCATTTCATTTGTTTTTACCATTTTTAGCACATTTTCAAAAGATTTTCTAGTTCGAGTTGGTTAAGAAAAAAAAATTTTTTTTTGCCCCCTGTTTAGGAGCTGAAGGGGGTCGAAATTGAAATTTTGCTATTTCTACGCACCTGTAACTTAAATATTCGTCCAAACTTTTTTTTAGTAATACACACAATTTAAAAGCTCCAATATTATTTTTTAACATAAATGTTTTTAAGGTCCTCCTTAAGTTTAAATAGGGTCCTTAAAATTGAAGAAAGTGTCTTTTAGTTTTAACCATTTTTACTTAGATAATAAAATTCTAAGAAAAATTCCAAATATTAGAAGAAGTTACAATTTAATGCCTAAAATGTCAAAATTTTGAAAGAGGGGAAGTGGGGTTGGATCCTCAAGAATTACCATTAGTTCGCTTAGTAAAAATTTGGAAACCTTCCCTATTGAAGGGCTGTTAGGACTTAAAAATTCCCCATTTTTATAAATCAGTAACTTAGTCACCAGTGCACATATTCCCAAAATTAAACTCAGTATGAAACACTATATAATTTTGAAAATGTGGTTTTAAAAACCCTGGGTTTTTTTTATCACTTGTATTTTTAAAACATGAAATAATATACATACAAAATACATATAAGTATATACTTCAATATGTATATATGGACATAAATTTAGCAAATGTTATAAATACTAAAGCAAAGATATATTAGGCTTGCCAGATGATCAGATTTTGGTACTATTTTTGGTATTGGTTTTTAAATTTCTTCACTGCAAATGTCAAATAAAAGGGACAGTGGTATTTAAATACACATATATACATCAAGAATTGAATATGTTTAATGTCAAAGGTATAATAAGTACAAAGACTAACCATATCACAAAACAAACCCCAGGTGACCAAAGAGATAGTGGATCAAGACAAAAATTCAGAAACACTGTTTGGACTGAAGTAGAAGGAGAAAATTAAGAAGTATTGATGAAGATACTGCAATATAAAATAAATTTGTGTATACTCAATTTCTGAATTTCTAAAATTAGAGATTAAGGGATCTCGGACGATTTTTATTTAATATTTTAAAGAGTGAATCTATTAAATTTCATTTATAATAACATTAAAAACACAAATTTTTTGGCAACTCTAATACAAAAGTAAAATAACACATCAAAAACCGACAACAATGAAATGAATAAAAAAATATTCTTTTCATCTCTTTCACTCTTTTTCATTTTTTTTTTTTTGTATTATCTTACTACATATGAAGAAACATAACAATTTCGTTTTATTTTGATAATGATGAATACAATAAGATTACAAGTACCTATGTTATCTACATATATATATAAATATATTCAAATATATAATAAATTTTAGCTTTTTATATAATATTTATATATAATTTATATAAATGTTTATATATATATGTGTTTCAAATCATTTCAAAAACAGAAACACTTGTTTAAGATTCTCTGTTGAACAGAAATTCCTAGTGACAAAAGTGAGAAATAAAAGTAAAATTTCATAAAAACATTTTAAAAAATGGATAAAAGGATTTTAATAAAAAAATATTTTTGTTAAAATAACTGTAAAGTTATTACACTAAACTTGAAAACGTTTTCTTTTTGATGGTATTCTAATAATTTCAATTCGATTGTTTTATTTTGAAATTTTGCTCTTTTAAAATAAAATTATTAATTAATTATTCTGCAAAATATTTAAATACTTTGTTTTAATTTCTGCCGCAACTATTGGATGCTAACAAAAGGATCTTTAATTATATTTATGGAATAAATAAAAATTTGGTAATGGAAAGATAAGTTGTTTTACATGAGTAGGACTGTTGTTAGAATGGTGATATGATTATCCATCTGATTTAGCAAACACTCATAATTGGGTTTAAGTTATTGCCAAACAATCATACTGATATATTAAAAAAAACGTAGAAATAAATCCTGTTGGATTGTATAAGCTTTCTTCTTAAATAATTTTAGATGGCCTAAAATTCTTAGAGATTGGATAAACTTAACATAGAAACTGTTAATGGATGCTTTGCAATAGTCTATATTTTGAATTTGAACTACTTCTAGTTAATAGAACTTGACATTTCCATACATAGCACTTTAGCACCGAATTCATTTTAAGGTAGGAACTAAGAATTGGTACCCATCGATAGTCTTTGTACCAAATTTGAGCTGTTTCCGACAATTGGAATTCGAGATTTCTTGAAAAGTCTGTTAGTTTTTGTATGGGTGCCAACAGATGCTGCGGTTCAATTTGGTCGATCTATGGCCTCATCCTTACTTTTGAACAAAATCATCACTAAATTTGATTAAAATTGATTGAGCTTTTGATGAATTATGAGAATTTGAGATTCCCGGAACGCCCACAATCTCAAAACCCCACAATACTAAAATCAATTTTAATAGAAAGCACTCATGAAGCTCCCTAATTCAATTCGACAATTGCAACCCAAGAAAGTCTCTTTTATTTTTGTAGAAGCTTCTCAAAGGTGTGGTTCGATTTAGCCCATCTACACATTTAACCTTACTATTTACGAAGAAAGCATTCATACCAAATTTTATTAAAATCAGCTGAAATTTAAGCGAGTTATCGTTCTAACAAACACACATGCACACACAACATAAAAAAAATTTTTGGATTTACACGATTCATGGAACAACTTTGGTTATGGATAGCAGAAATTCTATATTTTTTTTAACCGAGGAGCTTATAACCTTTACTTCTATAGTATTGCTACTAAATAAAAGCTAAAAAAAAGAAAATATAAACAAATAATTTCATTTATACTTATAACTCACAGACACAAAAATTTAAATCAAATATATGACATTATACAAAATATGAAATTCTTAGTATCGAAAACTCACGAAATAAAATCTTATGCTTTTACAAATCAAGTTGTTAAAAATCTCGGATTTTTTAATCTTATTAAAATCCCGCATTTTCGCCATGTTTTCAATAAATTTCGTGAAAGAGTAAGAGAAGAGTGACTCAGTTTTCGGTTCATAATTGAATTTAAGATATTTCATCATTAACATTAAGTGAATGAACTAATTCATAATGAGTGAAATTTAAGATGAAATGATTGATTAAAGAATAAAGTACAATTTTAAATTAAATTAAATTTATTTCTTCCTATTTTTTTCCGAAAATTTTATCTTTAGCCAATTTATTACGCAGCAATTCGGTTGTTTGTCTCATATTTAGGGGCACGAGCGGTAGTAATTCTTCTAAATAAATTTTAACAATACCAAGGAGTTCAAACTTTCAATGTGCATTTTTAAGGTTTCCACCTCTCTTATACAAAAAAATTAAATAAACATATAAATAGAACTCACCTGTAGATTAAATTGTGATAGAAATTGGTAGTATGGTTTCTTTTTAATTTCCTTTCTTTTATAATATAAAATTAATTTATTAATTAATTTGAATTGTTTTATATTATTTTCAAATAATCTTAAATCCTGAAGGAATATATATATATATATATATATAAATTTATTTAAAACTATTGTAGTATAGGATATAATAAGTGTTTAAATACTTGTAGTAATTATCTTTTTAATTACACTTTTATTATTATTTAATATAATTCACAATTAAAACACAAATGAATTAAAGTTTTAAAGCTAATTATATTTTTCAATTAAATTTAATTTAATTTATTTTTTTTTTTTTTTTTTATTTTTTGATATATCCCAGTATTTCCCAGTTGTACATTTAATTTATATTTAAAAATAATTGAAAATTAAAAAAAACAAATAAATTTATTCACTGAATTCCGATTTGAACAACAAATATATTAATTTTAAATTATTATTATGATTATTCACTTTTATTTATTATATACGTGTATTTTGTATATCTTTGGTTTATTTTCATTTATATTCCGTGAAAAAAACACCTGCTAATATCCTTTATTTTGTTAGTTGTTGGTTTTTGTTGTTGCTATATTTCTTAATAGTAACTGAAACTAAATGGAAATCATAAATTTTAAAATGTAATAAAAAATAATATTTTATTGGATGGTACATTGGGATATTCTGTTTCAATTCCAAAAAAAAAAAAAAGGATTTAAGGAATAATGGTGGAAACTTACAAAATAAAAAATTATAATTCAGTATTCACATAAAATCAATTTATTGTACAGAGATAAAAACAAAGAATTACAGTTATAGTTTAAAATATTTTACATTACAGTAACAGTTTATAACACTAAAAAATTATAAAAAAAAAACTAACAGTTTAAAATTAGTAAGCTTTATTATTCTATGAGGAACAGTGGAAAGACACCAAAACACTACTTGAACTTAACTTTATAGTGAAATCTATAATACAAATTTACAGCTTGGTTCCTAGAATGATATCTTTAAAACAAAGCGTTGAGATAACGCACTATTATAAGACGAATATGTCTATTTTGAACTTTATCAAGATATCCAAGCGTCATAATATGGGCTCCGCAAACCTAATGTGTGCATTATACTCCATTTTCGGCCTAATATAAATTATATAAATGTAAAAGCGATTATAGGGGGAGAAAAACATTTTGCAGCAATACAATAAACTCAAGCTTATACTTTACAATGTCCTTGGCAACACTAAAATATGATTTGACAAAGTCAATTTTGGTATAGATCAATTCCTAAAATGTTCAAATCTGTCGTATGATATAAAGAATCCCTTTGAAATTAAAGGTTCGGTGTAGTAATCGCTATTCTTCACGAACAGTGTTTAATGATCTTGTAAAGAAACCAGTTAAAATGTCAAAACGTTTTTATTTCATTTCCAGGCCTCCGATTCGGATTCCAGTTAAAAAGACAAAAAGAATTTTAACTGAATTTCAATAATTAATGAAAAACAATAATAATTAATTCTATATGTTTAATAAAATTATTACAAAATAGAACTGCATCTATTGAAAATCTAAAGAGTTGCAACAGGTTTTAGGGTCTAGTACAAACCGTGGAATTCACTAAGAGAAAAAATAATAAAATAAAACATGAACGATTTTAAATTTTATATAGCGCGAACTTACTTAGTTTTCGTCAAAATTTTTTCAGATAGGTGGTGCCCATAAAAATGGATAATCCGGATCATTATTGTTGTTTGATATGGAGAATAAAATATGCCATACTAACACCTAGACCTTATTGTCCATAAAATATAACCATTTTTAAATTATTAAAGTGATAGTTTTTAAAATTCTACGACAATTAAAGGACTCTATCTTGGTTAATATAATTGGGTTTTATTGAAAATGGCGATTATAAGTAAACACAGTATTTCACTTTGTAATTTAAAATTTAATCAAAATTATTATTTTATTATAATAATAAAGAAGAAACACCTGTCAAAAACTAACTGTTTAAAATTAATTTTTATTAATTTTTCTTTTATAACTTCAATCATATACGAATATCACATGTCACTGTCAACTTGTCATTTTATGATCAACAGTCAGTACCTAAGTATATGTATAAGTAAAGTAAATCTTTTATTTATTATCAGTTTTACTGTATGACGTACAGTTTTTTTTTTTTTAACAAAGGAATACTTAATCCCTACAAACTAAAAAAAACAAAGCTTTATCCCTATAAACAAATAAAAGAATGATCTCAACTATTGTTCCACGTGATTTCTCAGAAACTGTTTAAAAAAATTATAAAATAAAAAAAAACATATAACCATATGTTTTTTTATTCTGTTCGTTAAATTTCTTATTCTGAATTTTTCGTATTCTGTACGCTTTGTCTCTTGAGAGCAATAAAAAAGGCTCGCCCTAAAAACAAAAAAATACAAAATAAAAACAAATTAAAAAAAATACAAAATAAAGTTTCTTATTTCCAATTTTTGTCTTTACTTGGTTTTGTTTTTTTTTGTTTTTTTTTTTTTTGTGTACAATTATTTTTATTTGCGATATTGTTTTTGTTTTTCATTTCTACTTATTTCGTTTCACCTGTTTGATATTCCACGTACGTAAAAATATAAAATAAAAGTTTATTTTGTTTGCGTGTTTGTATATGTTACAGTATGGTATATTTGTATGTGTTTGTAGATTTAAAAAAAAAAAAAAAATCAAATAATATAAAAAAAAAAATAAAAAAATAATATATTATTAAAAATAATTTTCATATTTTCTGTCCTTTTTATTCCTTTGCATTTCATTCATTTTTCTTTCTCACCTATTTACTTAAATTGTTTTCAATCTTTTCTTATAATATTTTCTGATGTATCAACACTTTCTTATTAGCTTCATTATTAAAAGGATTATAAAATAATTGTACTTTTATTTTTTTTTTTCTTTTTTAAATTACGTTCTTTTTTTTTAATTCATTCTCCATTTTGAATAATTTTATATTATTTTTTTTTTTTGCAACTGTAATAAATGTTAAAATCAAAAATAAAATACTTTAAAAATTTTTTAAATTCCAAAAAATAAAAGATGAAAATGGAAAAATATTTTGAATCTAGTAAAAAATTAGGAAGAGTGTAGTAGAGTAGACTGTGCCAATTCTGGGATACCGGTATGCCCGTAATATTGACGTTATATAATCCGGTTAAATAACTCTTCGAACCTCTACGACTACATCAACTTTATTTTATTCAGACGTTGGCCATTAAAGTTAACTACTATTGACATAGTGTAAAGCTGATATAAGAAAAGAAGTGGTATGGCAGGTGCTCGAACTCATAGAGCAAACTGGCTGCATTTCAATAGCGATGACGGCTATTGCATAAAAACAAATTTGTGAAAATTTCAAAATCCTAGCTCCTTTATTTTGTGAGTAATCTTGAGAACGGGATAATGGACATACATAGCTAGATCGATTTACTTTTACTACCCCTCCATATTCTCCGTGTCACAAACGTAATGGCAAATTTAGTATACCCTTTTGACCTATAGTCATACGTGTATAAAAATACCGAGAATCAAATAGTAATTGTATTTCATTGGCCAAGTGTCTTTAAATCCTATAAGTTGTTTTTTTTATACTTTCCTTGTTGAATTCTTCCATTTTGTACTTATAATTTTATTTTGCAAAATGGTGCGGCAAAACTTCCGCAAAGGGGTTGTGAGCCATCAAGATGACGTCATCACATAACGGTACTAAATATCTCAAAGTTTCCGAATATATATACCATTAGTGGCGATGGCGCCATCTAGTGGTCGAAAAATGCATTACAAAAATTTCCTAAGATTTTGTAGCATTTTAATTAAAATGCTATATTTTTCCTGTAAGACCATAAACTAGAACCAACATCATAAAATATTGTAGAGAATGATATTGCCTTTCATATAAATCCGGTTTCATCTGAATCGGTGCTACCGTTTTTAAGATATTGCTATTTAAAGTAAAAATTTAAAAAAAAAAAAAAAAAAAAAAATCAAACTTTCAAAAAAAATACTATAACTGTGAAATTTTCAAAAACACCCTGTATTATTATTATACCATTAGAAAGGTCTCTTAAAACTCTTTCCAACGGTATATAATAAGTATGGCATATGTTGACAAATAGCCCCACCAGAGAACATAAATGCAAAAATGACGCAACAATTTTATTAAAAAATACATTTTCATACTTTATTTGTCATAAATTTATTTTGCCTTTTTGGCAAATTTAAAAATGTAAGAATGCATTTTAGGTTTGGATACAATATTGAGTTGTTGTTTTGAGGGATTTTGGAGGTGACAACCTCAAAGTTTTAAAATTTTTTTTATTTAAATATGTATGTAAAAATATAATTAGAAAGGCCCTTAGGCTACAAAATCAGAAGTAATTTTATTTGTGAAAATAGAAGCAATTTAATTTTCCAAACTTTTTTATTTAAATAGTTAGGAAGGAGTTTTAGAGTTGGTTTCAAAAGCAGGGTTTTACGCTTTTTCCAGAATATTTATATATGTGTATATGTGGGATTCTCAATTAATGAGGGATTTTAGAGTTGGATTCAAAAGCAGGATTGCCGCTTTTTCCAGAATATTTATATATGTGTATATGTGGGATTGTTAGTTGGATTCAAAAGCAGGGCTTTACGCTTTTTCCAGAATATTTATATATGTGTATATGTGGGATTCTCAATTAGGAGGGATTTTGGAGTTGGATTCAAAAGCAGGATTGCCGCTTTTTCCAGAATATTTATATATGTGTATATGTGGGATTGTTAGTTAGATTCAAAAGCAGGGCTTTACGCTTTTTCCAGAATATTTATATATATGTGTATATGTGGGATTCTCAATTAGGAGGGATTTTGGAGTTGGATTCAAAAGCAGGATTGCCCCCTTTTCCAGAATATTTATATTTATTAATTAGGGTTGATTATTTTTTGTATGAAATAGCTATGCCGAATTCTCATACCATTCTTTTCATTATAGTGTTGGATTCAAAATCTAGTTTCAATAATTGAGTTAGCGGGGGTTCGGGGGCGGCAGCCCCCGTAATGAAAATATAATATTATTTAACATGTTTTATTACAGTGTATTAAAAAAATTTGAAACTTATTAATTTTTTTAATGAAATAGGTATCCGAATTCTTATACCATTCTTTTCATTTTAGTGTTGGATTCAAAATCTAGCTTCAATAATTGAGTTAGCGGGGGTTCGTAATGAAAATATAATATTATTTAACATGTTTTATTACAGTGTATTATACAGTGTATTACAGTAAAGAAACTTATTAACTTTTTTAATGAATTAGGTATCCGAATTCTTATACCATTCTTTTCATTTTAGTGTTGGATTCAAAATCTAGCTTTAATAATTGAGTTACCGGGGGTTTGGGGGCGGCAGCCCCCGTAATGAAAATATAATATTATTTAACATGTTTTATTACAGTGTATTAAAAAAATTAGAAACTTATTAATTTTTTTAATGAATTAGGTATCCGAATTCTTATACTATTCTTTTCATTTTAGTGTTGGATTCAAAATCTAGCTTCAATAATTGAGTTAGCGGGGGTTCGGGGGCGGCAGCCCCCGTAATGAAAATATAATATTATTTAACATGTTTTATTACAGTGTATTAAAAAAATTAGAAACTTATTAATTTTTTGAATGAATTAGGTATTCGAATTCTTATACCATTCTTTTCATTTTAGTGTTGGATTCAAAATCTAGCTTCAATAATTGAGTTAGCGGGGGTTCGGGGGCGGCAGCCCCCCTAATGAAAATATAATATTATTTAACATGTTTTATTACAGTGTATTAAAAAAATTTAGGAACTTATTAATTTTTTGAATGAATTAGGTATCCGAATTCTTAAACCATTCTTTTCATTTTAGTGTTAGAATTTGTATCAATTTTACTATATGGCTTTATTTGGTAAAATTTTAGAAAATGATATACGTAAAAAATAACATAACGTAACATACGTAAAAAAATTCTCGATATGGCTTTATTTCGCATTTGAATGTTGTACAGGTTGTTGGAACAGTATAAGCGTAATTTTATATCCAACTCAAAACCTTCAAAATCTTAAAATCTTAGTATATAAATATTCTGACTTTAACCAACTTTAAGGTCCTTTCTAATTATACTTTACATACATATAAATACCTCAAAAATCCTCTAAACAAAACCCAACTCAATATTGTATCAAACTATAAAGTACATTCTTAAATTTTAAAATAAATATTTCAAATGGAAAACAAAAAGGCAAAATAAATTTATGACAAGTATATAAAGTATGAAAATGTATTTTTTAATAAAATTGTTGCGTCATTTTTGCATTTATGTTCTCTGGTGGGGCTATTTGTCAACATATGCCATACTTATTATATACCGTTGGAAAGAGTTTTAAGAGACCTTTCTAATGGTATAATAATAATACAGGGTGTTTTTGAAAATTTCACAGTTATAGAAGTTTTTTTGAAAGTTTGATTTTTTTTTTTTTTTTTTTAAAAATGTTCACTTTAAATTGCAATATCTCAAAAATGGTAGCACCGATCCAGATGAAACAAGATGTTTATGAAAGACAATATCATGCCCTATAATAGTGTAAGATGTTGGTTCCAGTTTATGGACTAACAGGAAAAATATAACATTTTAATAAAAATGCTACAAAATCTTAGGAACATTTTGTAATGCATTTTTCGACCACTAGATGGCGCCATCGCCACTAATGGTATATATATTCGAAAACTTTGAGATATTTAGTACCGTTATGTGATGACGTCATCTTGATAGCTCACAACCCCTTTCCGGAAGTTTCACCAATGGTGCTTTTTATCTTGACGGATTTATAACTTAAACGGGTTTTAACATAAATGATGTGAATAAAGATTAATAATTGTTTAAAATTTGTTGGTTTTTTTTATTAATTAATATAAGTACAATGACACGAAAATGGGTCAATAACAACATTGTTTTATGATGTAGACGTGATTTATAAACTTTAACGGTGTAAGAATAGAATTTCTGATTTAAGAAAAATGCAACTGTTTTATTGTAAAGAAATACAGTAGTCCTGGATAGCGTAATGGTTTAGCACATGACTTATTAACCGCGCGAGGGCTGTTGAGTCCAGTGCAATTCATAAGAATTTTTAATGTAAAAGAAATTACTTTAAAAGTAAATCTCCTTGGCGATCAAATATATAATGTGAAAAAGCATTAACAAATATAGCAGTCTTCAACAGCAGTGAAATACAAACGAAAAGAAATACAGTAGAAAAATAAATAACTATGATGTGTTTTAGAATGTTTAAGCCATCTGTGTACACTTTTTTACAAATCAACCCTCAATTTATGCTACCTTTGCTACAATCAACTATCAACAATACTTGTTAAAAGATTATACAAGATATTTGAATAAAATACTCATTGAAACTCTAAAATGCTTAACAAAATGGAAATTTCAACAGGACCTGAAGGCAACGTCAAAAAATTTCGAATATGGGAAATTATGAGTTTGAGTACAAATATATAAATTAATTCATAATCCGGAACACAGAATTTATTAATAGTTTTCTACCATTCACTTAAAATGAAAATGTCTTCAATTAAAGTAAAAATTTCTCATTTAAAATAAAAACGTTTTCACTTAAAATAAAAAGGCCTCCACTTAAAATAAAAGGGTCTTGACTTAAAATAAAATGGTGGTAACTTAAAACAAAAATATTTCACAGAAGAAAAATATTTTCTCTTTAAATAAAAATGTCTTCACTTAAAATAAAAATCAGTTATCGGGTATTTTTCCTTCACACTTTTAAGTTTTTTGTTTATGTAAATGTTTTTTAATCAAGGTCAATTCAATCCATTGCAATTTTAATATTTAAACTAAGAATGCAGTAATCGTATTTTAAATATTCCAATCTAATATTTTCGAAATAGAGCAATTTATTTAAGATTCTAGACTTAAGACCATAAAATATTAAAGAATTAAATTTCAAATTTTAATACACCAAAGTATTACAGCAGATTAGTGAAATATGAAAAAAAGTACTGCTGAACCCTACGAGAACGACTAAGGTAAAGATTCATAAAAACAAAATGTAATTGAAGGCTGTCCAAATGTAATTGAAGACATTCAGTACTGTACACAATTGAGTGTTGAAACTGTATAGATCGTTGGAATTCAAAGTACTTTCATTTCTAGTATATTTAGCAAATTTTAATAGTCACTAATAGCCTCGATTGTACTTTATAATTCATATGAACTAACACAAAGCAATCGAATACAATAATTAATATTCTTATATAATTATTTAATATTAATATTCCCTTAGTTTCAATGAAACCATATCAGATTCTTTTTTCAAAACTTTAAATTGGTTTTAACAAAGTTTTTTCAATATAATAAAATTAAATTTTTAAAACTATAATTGCGAATGGAAACTTTTTATAAATATTATTTGCACTTAAATAAGTACAATAAACATTTAAACAAAGCTCATTTAAAAACTAATTTAGTTAATGCTATTAAACTAGAAACGTGACATCATTGATTGAAATTAATACAGAAAAATAATCTAAGTTTAATTCCTTTGGGATATGAATAGTTTAAAATTTAACTACCATTTTCATTTTTCATTTAATTTAAAATTAAATTGTACAACTTATATAGCCGAATTTGTACATTTGATGAGGAATTCATTTATATAGAAAAAGGGTAATAATTACACCCTGGTGGTGCTAAAGAAGTGCGTTTGTTTCCCCTTAACTTTTGTGGAAAGTTTTTATGAAAATAAAAGTTAGTTTTTCATATTGTAATCAAAAATTATACCAAAAAAAATATGCTGTGTTCATTACAAAACCAACCGCTATTACAGGAATAGCTTAATGCAAAATTTCTTCAATTAATGTTTTGCTTATGTGCGTAAAGATTTTTAATTAAACAATATTTTTAAAAGATTCCAAAGAATATGTAATTTGGATTTAGAAAACTTTTTTAAAGGACTATAAAGTTCGTCAGATAAAAATAATTTTTATGGCAAAGTTGTAGCTCTTTATTTGTGTAACCACTTTTATAAATAAAAATTTATTTTATAAATAAATTATTTTGAACTATTTTTAGTTAAAAAAAAATATTAGCAAACACCTTAAAATTACCCTAGAGATGTGCCTCCTAGGGTTACCCTGACATCAAAGCCTTATACGTAAAATTATGTTCAGTTGTTTAAGCTGTACATGCACACATGCATACATTCGTACATTCATACATAGCTACATCATAAAAAAACACGTTTTTTGTGTTTCCGCACACCGTAGTAATGCTCATATGCAAAAATCTCAGAGTACAATTTTTGGTGCGTAAACAATAGCTACGCTTATTATATTTCATATTAGCGGTTAGTAAAAAAAAACAAATCATACTTAAAATTCAATAATTTGAATTTCTCAGAATATAAAAAGAAAAAAAACTTAATCAATTAACGACTGGGTGGCACAACTGTTATAGTAAGCACCTTTCATCCGAATGGCCCGGATTCAAATCCCAGTAAAAGTAATAAATCGTTTATCTGGTTTTTGATTCGATTGACATAGGTACCATTTCGTTATTGGTTTTCAATTAGTGGCATAATCAATAAATTATAATTTTATATTAATAATGAAAAATAAATTAATATAAAATCAAAATATGAACAAATAATTTAATTGAATAATATAACTCGCAGATATAAAAATACTTTATAATTTAAATATAATATATAATAATTTAAGGCCTAGTACTATTTTCTTATATCATGTATTAATTAATAATAAAACAAAAAAATCCAGTAATAAGAATAATATATCTCCAATAAATTTCCTCCTGCATCCACGTTTATCTGTTATGGACAGGGTTATTAGTGTAACAATTGAACATTTAATACAAAAAAAAGGAAAAAAATTAAAAAATACATGAAGTAGAAAAATCTCTAAATAAATATCTATAGCTGAACCATCATAGGTAAACGACTTCACAATGACTTTGGCCAGTTTTTTTAAAATAAGACAGAAGTTTCATGATATTTCTAATTTCCTACTGTAGATATCTGATTTTTCACTGTATGACAAAAGTCCCAAAATAAAAAGGTCAACTGATAGATATAATTATGATACTTCTGATAAAAAAAAAATTTGACTTGATAATGTAAAAAAAAAAAATAAAAACATGTCCTTCTCATAGTCCTTGCTCTGCGACATTTTATACCGATAAGCTACAACAACAATCCTGACATATCCACTTAACTCCCAAATTATAAAGTATTACAAAAGGTTTAAAATCACTCCTCACCTACAATTAACTGCACGACAAACACTTACACAAAAACTTAAAGTTTTGAAATCAAATATTAAAATGTTTTTAGACAATGACAAAAATATTGTCAAAGGTTTTTTTTTTTTTTTAAATATTTACATACATACATAATAATATTTTTTTAATATGTTTATGTATGTGAATATAAATATTTTGATTTAAAATGAACCATCCATCTTACACATTACACTACATTTAATCAAATTAAAAAAAAAAAAAAGAATAAAAAAAACAAAACAACAAATTGAAAGTATGAGAAAAGTATGAGAAAATAAAAAAGACAATATATATAGGAATTTCTAAAAGTCCTGTAAAAGTCGTCCTGTTAATATATATAGGTATTAACGAATATATAATATTTAAGTTTATTATTACATATATACATATATCTCATTTGAATTAATGTTGTTTTATATTTTTTTTTATAATTTCTTTATGATTTATACAAGTACTTTTCCTTAGATTAAAATTTTCAGAATTTAAAATTTTCTTACAATTTATAAGAATATTCCAATTTTTATTTCCATTTTTTTTTTTTTCTTAATTATCTCATATTTTTTCAATAAATTTATTTTTTTTTTTAAATTTAATTTTAATTTGAATATTATTTATTTATAAATATTCTTGAAAAAAATTAAAAACTTAATTAAAAACTTAAATTAACTTTTATATTTTAATTTAATTTTTTTATATAAAGATTTACACAAACTTTCATTTTTTTTTTTTTTGTTTTTTTTGCAATTTATTCCAATGAATTTTTTTTTTGCAAAAAAATATCCTGTTTTTTTTTTTTTTTTGTTGTATTTTGTTTTTTTTTTGTTTTTCCGCGCACCGCTTACAGTTAATTTCTGAATTCACTTAAAAAAAAAAAATCGATCTAAACGATTTAAAATCTTCTCGGTGACTAAATCTTAAAAATTTTGAGAATTACATATTTTTTTTAATTTTTTTTTTTTTTGGATCCTAAGCACAAAAGGATACAATGTTATGATACACAATACACTAATACATACATAAATAGGGCATATTAAGATAGGATAGGATAGGATTTTCGGATGTATTGGAAATAAAAACTTTGCAAATTTAAAAGCTTTTTAATTCACAACGTACACATACATTTTTTTTTTGTGGAACGTAATTAAATTTATAGTATAAATATATATATATATTTTGTACCTACATTGTGATTCTCCTATTTTCTATATACTTAATGTCAAAATTATTTGAATGTATTTGATGTTCTATAAAAACAATGAACGGAACGTTGTGTACATAGTGTAAAAGCATTGAAAAAAAAAATTATAAATAAGAAACGTGTAACTTGTGGAAAATTAATATTTTTATATAATTTGTAAATAATGTTATGTATATATAAATATATATATATATATATATTTAATTCCACTTCCACAAGTTTTTATGTGGAATATGATTTTTTTTTTTTTATTTTGAAGAAGTTTAAAAAAAATATAAAAATAACAGTAAAAAAAATCAGGTGAGAGTATAAGTAAAGTGTAAAAGTAAAAAAAAAGTTATATTATATAGATTTAATATATATACAATAAATATACACTATATATATATTTTAGGTCTACTGAAAATTTTTAAGGGAAAAAACATTCAAACGTAAATTATTATTCTCTCTCAAATTACAAACCGCTATATATGAAACATAATAAGCGGTGCGGTATATAGGTATTGTTTTCGCACCTAAAAATTTCAGAACCCCAGATTTCTGAGAAACCAACCCAAAAAAACGTGTTTTTTTTTTGTGATGTTCATCTGGGCGTCTGTATGTCTGACTGTTTTTTATGTGCACACGACGTATAAAATCATCCAACAATATTGGACTCCTCAGTGGATAATACTAGTGTTGTAACCTAGACAACTTCAAATAAATTTTGATCTAACAAATTCATGTTTGTATGTTTGTATGAGTAAACGCAAAAAAAAATTTTATTTTAATATATTCAATAACATTTAATTTAT
The DNA here is from genome assembly GCA_963082915.1 of Dolichopus griseipennis. Classification (NCBI taxonomy): domain Eukaryota; kingdom Metazoa; phylum Arthropoda; class Insecta; order Diptera; family Dolichopodidae; genus Dolichopus; species Dolichopus griseipennis. The sequence continues at coordinate 36,103,119 of OY720442.1, read as the reverse complement.
AAATAAGTGAGTTTTTAAAGTAACTTAACACTTTAACAAGGGGATTATTTAGAGTTTTACTATACAGTTATTTCACACGACATACTACTTGTCAAAATCATAATTTCTGCTACCTTGTTTCTTACCCTCTAACATGGATTAATTTTAATCAGTACTTAATTTTAATCAGTAGTTGAAAAAAAAACATTTTCGCCAAAAAACTACGCGAACTTCGAGTTGTATTTAAAAAATAGACACCCACAAATAAAATATATTTTGAGTTCAGAATTTTTTGTTGTTTTACACAAAATTATTCTTAGATATTAAATATCATACTAACACAAAGAAAAGTGAACAGGTGAAAGTAAGCTATTGTAAATATGACATGTGATTAGTACATCGTCTAAAATGACGCATTAAACGTTAAATTGCTTTGATAACAATTATTATGAAAGTAAAAAATCTTTGAAAGAAATTTCATATTATTATGATTTTCCTGTAAAGAGCGGTTGTTTCTTTGTTGAACACAGCATATTTTTGTTAATTACACCTCCTTCGAAATCAATATTTCTATTTTTTTTTTTGTCTATACTAAATTTATTTATTATTTTAAAGATTTGGTCTCCAAAATTACTTAACCAAATTCTCAACTCATTCTAACTTATTTGACTCACTATTTAAATCGTATGATCATTTCTGCTCTCCTCTCTTCCTTAAGATATTACAATCCCAAAAATATGCATTGAAAATATTTACTAATGACCAAATTTTTTCGGTAGATCTAATCTGTGTTCTTATATTGCATACATATATACAAATGTATTTAATTTTTAATAATTATTAATTTTTTTTTTCAAAATTTTTTAAATATTTTTCATGTAGCCTTAAGTAAGATTTCATAGGACATTTCTTTTTATTACTTAAATAAATTTTGAGGTTTTGACCAAAAAAAAAAAAAAAAAATAAATCTGAAAATTGCTTCCGGTAATGTTTTGATTTTTAGAATTCAATTTAAAAAAAAAAAAAAATTCTAAATACAAAAAATATGAATTATGATTATCCATTGATTTAAAAGGGATTTAACAAACATAAGTTTCATCTTTGAAGTATTATTTATACAAACTCTTTGTAATATTTTTCTATTTTTTTTTATTTTTTATTTTAAGGTCCTAAAATACTAGGATGAAAATATTGAAATAAATTTTAATTGAAAATGTTTCATCTTTTGTAAGTCTCAAACAAAAAAAAACGCCATATATCAATAAATCCACCTAAAGCTACTAAGATTTGGATTAAATTTAAATACTATTTACTGGTGATTAGCACAGACTACTGATCTTTTCTCTGGTTTTCAAAATTGACTCACCCCCATTCGCCATTGGGTACAAATTAATGGCATAACCAATAATTAATAATTATATAAAAAATATAATAATATAAACAAATAATTTAATTCAATAATATAATTCACAGATATAGAATACCATATAACTCAAATGCAAAATTATTACAATATAAACAAAAAATAGAATTGTAAATATTGAAAATCTAAGACGTTTCTACATGTTGTAAGACCTTGCAGCA